>CAMXCT020005879.1:0-32343 GCA_947184155.2 Cladocopium goreaui
CCCATGAGGACCATGGATTTGAATGGAGGCGCCAAGGGGCCCTGCTTATGCCAGCGCTTGGTCTTCACCACCACTCGACCACCCAATGGGACCATTGGCTTGGAGGGCACACCCATCTTCTGCAGCTGGTTCCTGAGTCTTTCCTCCCCAGCCCATCGTGCAACTCCTGGCCAATCCTGAAGTGCCAAGCCTGAGGTAGCCAGCAACACCCTCAGTCTCCTCTTGATCTGTCCAACCTCTGCCTCCACCCGTCCGTTGGCTGGCCCATCATCACCACTCGTCATCGTCTGGTAAAGGGCGTGGCCCATGCACCAACGCTGAAAAGGCTTGGATAGGAAGGACTTCTCACGATCTGTGTGGACCCTCAAGATCGGGACACCCAGCGCTCTAAAGCGCCCGAACACCCTGCTCGCAGCTTCGACGATGTGCCCAATGTGCCTCGACTCCAGGATCTCCACCAAGGTGACGTTTTGGAGTCCAACGGCTCCCTTGAGGCCCTCCACATGTTCCAGCCAGGCCTGGTTTAAGCGGTTCACCGCCTCATCACCCACCAACTCCACGTCGGGATCATCCTCCAGCTCCTCCAAGATGGCCTCCTTCTCCAAGACCTGCGGCTCCGATGAAGCTTCATGCTGATCTCCATGGGGTTCTTCTGGGCTCTCCGAGGTCTCCTTCTCATCCAAGACCACGTCCGCCTTCTCTTCCACCTGGATGTCAGCTCGCTCCAACATCGGCAAAGGAACTGTAGCCACCATGATGTATTTCCCTTTCTGGCGACGCCCATCATCTCGACCCACAGGATACGGGCCCACCAAGTCCAAAGACATGACATAGGCGGAGCTGTCGGCATGCGACCGTCTGTGAGGACTGTCCACCCCTGCCAGCTCCATACATCGCCTGCAGTCTCGTCTGTAAGGATGGTGATGAGCTCTGATGTGTCGCTTCCACTCCTCAACGTTCAACTTGTGGATGCGCTGGGCAAGACATTGATCCCGTTCATGGAGATAGGTCCTCAGCGCTACCTTGAATGCAGCCACCAAGCCCGGTGCCCAGCTCGCCCAATCCTTCGAGGCATTGATTGAGGCCTGAAGATCTCGTGGAAGAGGATCCGATCTGCGTGTTGAATCCCTCAAACCATCCAGCTGCTCCAAGCCCGGCAGATTTCCCAAAACCGTAGTTGGCTTCCGTCTCACATGCCCCATTTGGGATTGATCAAAACTCACAAGCTTCAGCTGCCCTCGTCCCACCAGGTCCTTCAGTTCAGGAAAGTTCCAAAAGGATGGGAAGTTGGCTGCAACCTCAGGTCCAAGGTATTCCATTGGGTCTTCAGGAGACTCCAGTGCAAATGCCGTAGGAAGACAATGAAGCTCCGGCACCTGCATGCGTCGCTCCTCCGCCTTCAAGAACAGGCCCAGCTGCTTGAAGAGGAGCGCTGTGTCGGAGTTGACCCGATGCAGGTCCCATGTGGACAACCCTTCAAGATGGAAGCGAAGGCCGTCTCGTCCTCGGAGAGGAGGTGGTCCAGGCTGCCGTTGCCGCAGCCGTGACGTCGTCCGGCATGGTGGTCCACCCAAAATGCCAACCACCTTTCCAGCACATGCAAGCTCCCAAATGAACGCCCACGTAGCTGCATCATGTAGGTCAATCCCATGCAAAGTGTCCACCGTGAGGATCGTGTAGCCAGCTTGTTCCAGCTCATCCCACTGTTTGTGGTTCTTCCCTGAAAAGAGGTGCAAAAGGATGCCCTTCGACTTCCACAGTCTCCTTCTTCGATGGCGATTCCAGGGAAGGCTAGAAGAGTGGTCACGCCAGCTTTCACCCTGCCCCTTCATGAACCTCCAGATGGAGTGCGGGACCTGTGGGAAGTGATCAGCCCACCACTTCAACTCGTCCTCCTTCAAGTCCACATCTACCTGCTGCATCTTCTCCAAGTCACCCAACAGGGACAGGCCTTCCGCCCTTGACATCACCGGGCATCCTCCCCTCAAGCTGCACTGCAAAGGCCCTTTAGTAGGGTGGTGGATCACGATGCTGTCTCTCTTCCATGTGATCTTGTAGTCAGCTGCCACCAACCAGGCCAATGGAATGATCGGCTCAACAGGGCTCCGGCTCAGCAAAGTCTGATGCTTGGGGTGCTTGAAGAGGGTCGTAGATCCACAGGCCAACTCCACCTTGGTGGCGATCAGGTCAGGTTCCTCTTCAGGTCTGGCCTGTCGAAGTCCATGCGTGGCTCCACCATCAAGGAGTGCATATTCTCCAGGTCCTCCATAGATCCCTTCTCCCACGGACTTCATCCGCACGGCCTTCAAGGACCGGATTGACTTCAGCAAGCTTGTGGCTTCCCTCATCAGCTCAGCTGCTGCTTCTGTCAAAGGCTCACCCATTGGTTCAGTGGCAGTTGAATCACCACCTTGGGTTCCATCCGAAGTACCCCCAAGAGTCGTGCTGACCACATCCTTGGGCTTGACCTCACTCCCATTGGGGGTTTTCCCAGGACTCTTCTGTGCATCCACCACTTGGTCCTTGGCGGCTGACTTCGGGGTCGCCTTCACCTTGGAAACCTTCTTGGGCTGTGAGCTATCCCCTGCAGGGCCACCAGCCGGGGTGGATGTAGGAGTTGAAGTAGATGAGGTCTTCGCTGTGCAATCCTTCCGAAGATGTGAAGAGCTCCCACAATTAAAACACCGTCCCTTCATCTCCGTGGTCTCATGAAGAAAAGTGCACTGCGACCCGCGTCTGCATCCATCCACAGTCTTCCAAAACTTACATGGTGCCTTCGATGGATTCAGAGCTGATGCACTCGTAGTCGAAGTTGAAGCGTCCAAACCCACCATGGCTTTCAGCGAGGTTGGGGCAGCAGCTCCAGCAGTAGTGGCTCTCAGGCCGATTCCCAAGCTCAGCTCCTCGGCCTCAGACTGGAGGTACTCCGCATACTGCTCAATGGATAGTGCCAAGGGCCTGATGTCAACCCCCAGCTCCTGCCTCACCGAGGCCACCCGGTACGCCAGCTGCGTTCCACCCAGCTTCCCAAGAGCATCTGCAAAGCGATGAAGAACTCCTCCAAGAATGATCGGATCTGGAAGGGCCAGGTTCAGCTCCATGGATCGGCTCATGAGACGCCTCCATCGCCGAAGTCCCCCAAGCAAATCCGGTGCGCTGCTGGCCACCTTCGGCTCCGTGAGCTGTTTGAGAATGCTCACCCGCTCTGAGCTGCCACCAGGTTGAAAGACCGTCCACAACCTGTACATAATGCCAGTGACCGTCATAGTCCTGCTGGCAATCAGGTCCTGTTTGATGGACTCCGGGACGCACTTCAGCAGCATAGGCACCACCCTCTGCTCCAAGCGTAGATGGGCCTCGGATCGTTGAACTTCTGTTGGACGAAGTCTGATCCTCTCCAAGGGCGTCGAAGTGAGCCACCGGTCATACAAACTTGAGGCATCTTGCAAGATGTCACCCCACCAACCACGAGCAGATCCAGCCACGTCCCCAATCATCGGAGTGACCACTGTGATCCAATCACCAAACTGCAGAGCTGACTGCTCCGTCCCAGGTTGAGGTAGTAGAGGAAGCTCGGAACCTCTCAAAGGTTCCATCGGCTGTGCCACACCTTGTTGTAGATCTGGTCCACCCAAGCCTGGAGGTCTCACCAGCGACGTAGTTCCACCTGCACCCCCACCAACAGTCCACCTCCAAGGTGTCCTGCATTGGCCGACATTCCCAATCCACCTGGAAGTTGACCACCACCATGTAAGCCCACATCAGGACTCTGAGAAGTCACTGCCGGTCCACCATAGACTGCACCACCTTGATGATGTCCAGGATTCATCCCACATCCACCATTGAAACCCAGGACACTCTGCGTTCCAGGAGAGTGAGTCACCATTGGAGAAACTGGTTGGCTCCACATCATGCCACCTCCAAGTCCAGCGGTCTGACCTCCTTGATGAAGTCCATGATGCGCAGACATAGGTTGCACCCCAGGCTGCACTGCAACCAAAGATGACGTAGGAGCTCCCTGCAAAGAAGGCATTGGTGGAACCATCCTTCCATTCGCTCCAGGCCCACTCGAAGCTGTGTGGTAAGAGCGCACCTCACCCTCCGGCTCCTCGCCCTTCAACTTCTTCGCCTCTCTGATGAAGCTTTCCTCTGCTGCCTTCACAATCCTCAGCCGAAGTGCTTCCACCGACTTCTCCGGCGACGGTTGCGACAGAGCTCCACTCAGACCAGCTTGAAGAGATCCAGGACCACCATCAAGTAGCGCTCCATTGGCCTGCACAGGGCCTGCTTGTCGTCCTTCTGCACCAAGGGCCTGCCCAGGGCCAATGCCACCAGTTGCAACCCAGCTTGAAGAGGCCTGCACAGGGCCAGCACCAGCTACCATGCCGCGCGAAGAGGCCTGCTCAAGACCTATGCCGTTAGCCGCACAGTGCAAAGAGGCCTGCTCAGGGCCAATGCCACCAGATGCCCAGCGCGAGGCCTGCTCAGGGCCAATGCTACCAGCCATGCCACCAGGATGAAGATGTCCCGAACCTCCACAACCTTCACCATGGGCCTGCACAGGGCCGTAAGACACCGGCGGGCCAGCAAGCGGCGGCAATGCCTGAGGCCTTGCAACATCCGGCACTCCCTCAAGTGCTGCTGCCCTTCTGACTTCACTGCTCCAGAAGGCATTGACACCAGGCTGAACCATCAGAGCTCCAGCACTGTCACGATCATGGCCAAACCGGCCATCTGCTGCCTCGGACAAGGTCATGCTATCACAGTATCCCGAACCTCGTCCTTGGCCAGCATCTCGTTGATCCTGAGCTGATAGTTGACCAGCTCCAGCGGCACTAGAAAACTCTGCCACCTCGGCCGGACGAATCTCATCATCTTCGTCCAACCTCCTGTGGAAAACTCGTGGGGCTTCCTCCTGTCCAAGGTCCTGAAACAGTGGAGCCAACAGGCCATCCGGCACAGGGGTCCCTGATCCCACTGGCAGCAAACCCGTGGACCCAGCAGCTTCACCTTCTCCTCGACCATCACGTCGGGGTCCCGGGCTTGAAGCTGCAGCTCTTCCCTCCTCCACCATCAGTCTTCTGACCTCAGGCACCGGGGAGCTGATCCTCGAGTTCCGCTCCATGGCGATCAAGCGGTCCAAGCGCTCGTCAGCCGTCTCGCGCAGCTGCCGCCTTCGACGGTCCATGGCCGCGCACAACGCGGAGTTCACCCAAGCGCCGTAGCACTTGGGCTCATAACCTGCGATCCCCAAACGGGGGAAAAAACCCGAAGCAGCAGCGGCTGCCTCTTTCTTGAGCCATCCAAAAGGTAGCGCGTCATCGCTTGTGCAGGGGTCATGCCAGTGAGACGACTGAAGCATGTAAAACCCCTGAGACATGTGAACACTTCTTGATTTGTGCGTGTCCATCCAAATTGAAAATGGCACCACAGGTTCAATCCACACCATATAACACATATAAATAGTATATATATATACTGTATATATATATATGTATATATAATTATCTATATAATATTATATATATAATATATATAATTATATATCTAATTATATGTTTAGTCATCCTGAAGTACAAAAGAACATGCATGTTTCAAAACCTTCCCATTTCACAATTTTTGTCAAAATTCCATATTTAGTATACTTCAGGGTGACTATATATATATATATATACACATTATCCTCTCTCTCTCTCTGACATTATCCTGTCTCTCTCTCTCTATATATATATATATACATATATATACATACATATATATATATATATATTGACCTTCCATTCTATCCTAGCCAATTTTTCATGATAATGGTTCTATCTCCGTTATATGCTATTCTCTCAGAAAATTTCAAGTGAGCAGTGAAGAAAGAACCGCTGTTGGTTGATGATTAAAGGGAACTATATGGAATTATAGAATATCCTATAGGATCCATGGTGCTGCTATATATGGTAACATGGATCCCATCAATATACCCCCAATGTTAGCATATATACCAGCACCATGGATCCTATGGGTATATATTCAATATATTGAGGTTTATCACAATCCATGAAAGGGGGGGAATCCTGTTCTCAACAAACCAGTAGACCCTCTATTCATCAGAAGCGTTGCTATGGAAAATCACAATTTTAAGAGGTAAGTCATCATTAACCTATTTTCATGGGTCATTTTCCAGTTTGCAAACTGTAACAAATAGCCAGAGGCTAATCCATTGAAATTCCACTACATCACATTGTTTCTTGCTTCAATCCCTCTAAATCATACTTTTTTATCATACTAAATCATGAGTTTTCTTGGTGATGTTTATCCTCTTCAACTTGAAATCCTCCAAGGAATCTCGCCCACTGAGGATCCCAAGGAGCAGTCGTGGTTCCTCTGCGTCGCCAGTGACGAGCAGGGCACGGACGCCTGTCGAGGCCCGGCACGACGTGCTGGGCACGTGGCGGTGGTCGTGGATCGGCGCTTGTTCATCAGTGGAGGAGCATGTGGCACCCAGTACTATGGGAAACTTGGCGAAGAGGGAAAAAAATTCGGATTTCTATGGGATTTCCGTGGGATTTTTTGGGGGGATTTTTCATGGAGGTTTTGAAGTTGAGACATTTTCTGAGGGCTATTTGGGTCTGAGACATTGACACTGAGACTTTTGAAATAGTTTGAAATGTTGGAAAGGCTGGACACTTGGCACCCACTGGAATCTTCGGGGATGGTGTTAGTTTACGCGGGAGTTGCCGGTTTCCATTAAAACAAGAACTGCAAGATACAACAAAATCTGCTGGACATGCTATATTATATATAATTATATCTATCTATATATATATTCCCAATAAGTGGCATCCATCTGTCCTGGTTAGTGCCCTTCGCCTCGCTCCCAGGAAGGGCAAGTGGTACATTTTGGACACCGATGCGCCGCCTGTGATCGATGTCGCAGCGGCTCCTGTTTGTGCCGACGCATGGCCAACGGGTTGGTGAGGAAGGGAAAGCTTGTGGAGCTGCACCACTCCACATTTTTATCTGGTTGGTGGTTTGGAACATGAATTTTATTTTTCCATATATTGGGAAGAATCATCCCAACAATCAGAGGGGTAGGTCAACCACCAACCAGTCATTATTCATTCTTTTTGAGTGTAATTAGTCTCAACTTATCAACCAGGGTTTGGGGGTTGAATAGTACTGCGAGTTAGCACCGTTTCTATCGTGTCCTATTTATTTTTTCTAAATGGGATGTTTCATGGGATCTTGTCAAGTTATGATCAACATTTAGCTAATCTCAAGGATGCATATATTTGAATCATCTCGATACAGCAAACCCACAAGAAGGTGTCCTTTACGGTGCTCACTTACCAACATGGTCGCTTTGACCAAAGTATGGCTATGGCTCAAAGTTAGTGACTCCCATCGATGTTTAAGCGTTTCAACACTTTTCAAGATGAGCAACAAATTGTGCAGCATGCTGCGCCAATTTTGATGCCTAACTCCGCCTCGCGCATCTCGCTGTAAGGACTCCGTTCGGCGAGTGATGAGTGAGCATCTTGGATGTAAAACCAGTTGAAATCTGGTAACCGGTTGATCAGCTCAGGTCACCCATTTCATGCCATTAGTTACCCTCTGGTAATGACTAACAGTTTGCTATTGAAAATGGTCCATTTATAGTTGATTTATCCACTAAACGTGATGATTTTCAACAGCTATGTTCGTTTACCAGAGGGTAGTAACCATTGTACCATGAATAACCATGAATAATCCACGTAAATGGGAGGTTGACCCCAAAGATCTAGGGTGAAAAAATCACTGACGAAACCCACGGCACATCCATGAAGGTTAGCCATGTTTGCTACCTTAATCCCCAATGGCCCCTCCGGCTTCGTCCTAGAGGTTTCAACACCTAAAATTGCTTGATCATTATCGTCCCGATTAAGTCCAGCTATTTTGGGCTCGATTGTATTTGGGAAGGTGAAGGAGCTAAGTAGCTATGGCTATCTATCCATTATATCCATATATTCTAAAATGGGGAATCAAGGGGCTACTAATAGTTTCTCAACCACATAGCCAGTGAATATCATTGAATATCTACTTACCTAGGACCTAGTTTCTTTTTTGCTCGAAGGAGGGATGGCTGCTTGATGATGGTTGCATATCCCATGATTTAAGCGCGTCCCTAAATGTCACGTGTGTTCAACATGGTTTTCAACGTATCTTAAAACCATCGGATTTCACGCCCTGGCCCTGGCCCAAGGTATTTGAACAACGAGCAGTTCTCCGACGTCTCCTTCCTGGTGGAAGGCCGACGGTTGATGGCCCACCGGATGCTGCTGACGCTCTTCTCGGACTACTTTCGTGGCTGGGACGTGAGCGATCTGGGACGGCGAGGCTAAGGATGGAAGATGAAAAGATGGAAAAATATGGGATCATATTATCATACTATCATATTATGACAATATGATCCAGATACTATCAAATTATACTATCATCTGGTTGGTGGTTTGGAACATGAATGGATTATGACTTTCCATTCAGTTGGGAATGTCATCATCCCAACTGACGAAGTCCATGATTTTTCAGAGGGGTGGGTCAACCACCAACCAGGTAAGTATCATTAATTTTCTATAGATGGTATAGATGTATACTACAGATGTACTATTGCTAAAGACTATCTATGGATGTATCTGTAACTCCCAGAAAGATGCCGATGGCAGTGTGCAACTCGGGACAAGGCTCGGAGTTGCCATGGCGCCAATCCAACGACTTTGGAAGTTGGTTAAGATCCCGTTGGATGAGTGCGAAATCCTGCACCAGTTAAGATGACATTTATCATATTTATCCCATTGTTTGTTGTTAACCAGTTAAGATGGATGATTAATCATATAAACATATATAAACCAGTTAAGATGAAATTGATCCCATATAGGCTTTGAAGCATCCGTTTGGTGCAGGATTTCGCTGGCCCATCGTATGATGGTCCCAGATTACGGCTTTTCGGGGATGGTTTTGATTTTGATCAATGGCTTTCTCTCCAAGATCTCCCCGCGTGGATATCCGGCCTAGTAATTGAATGGGATTTTATAGTGATTCAATAGGATATGAATGGGATATACCCGGCCTGGTAATGACGTTTACAGTTTGCGAACTGGAAAATGACCATAGAAATAGTGGATTTTCCCATTGAAAATGGTGGATCTTTCCATAGTTTCTGGTCAGCTTTCTCTTGGTGGGCCTGGTTCATTGATAGGTTGGAAACCACCGAGCTTTCACATCTGTTCGCCGTTAAGAGTTACTACGTAGATCCTATACCAAGTCCTGCGGAAATCTGATCCTCTTCAGTGTGTTTTTGTTTTCCCATGTTTTTTCAGGTCGGGCCTTTGCTTGCGGAATGCGCGAGACCTTTGAACCGGACATTGTCATCGAGGACGTTTCCTATGACACGTTCTATGCCCTGCTGGAGTTTCTCGTCTGAACGCTGTCACAGGTGACCAGGAACGGTGACAATGGCTACCTATGCATCTGTATGCTCCGGGGGTACCAGGGTCGGTGAAAACCAGGGTTACTGTTGAAGAGCTGAATATATGCTGAACTCCAAGGAATAGAAGATAATAAAAGAATGCATCCTCATCCCGATACTACCTCTTGCAGACTGAAAAAAATTGGGGCTAGTGGCTTTATCCCGAAATCCGAGTATGTATTTCAAAACAATGTTATGAAGCTTGGAACATTTTGATCCCCACATTTCCCTTGTTATACCATTCTATACCTCAGTTCAATGCATCTAGGCATCTATGCTCCGCAGCCTAGACGTCTAGCCAGGTTTATCTACACCGGGAAGCTGCGATTGTCACAGACGCAGCAAGGAGACGTGTGCTTCCTGATGGGTTTGCTACGCGCTGCCGATCAGTTTTGTGTCGCGGCGGCGATCCTCATGGCTGATGGCTTGATTGAAGGGTGAAAAACCGACACTGGTTTCGTGGAGATAGTACGAAAGCGCCAACTAGTGGCTTAAGGTCTTAACATGTCTTAACATAAAACACCAAATAGTTGGTGCAAGCCGCTTTCAGCACCTGGAGATTTTCCAGGATAGATTATGATATTCACCTCATCATTTCCAGTCTTCTACATGGATGATCTGGGAATTAGGATCAGGACAATCATGATCCAGGATTATGGTATATTTACCCACAAAACTTGATGATTTTTTGGGGAAATGTTGGTAAATATTCCATACATGGAGTTACATGGAGCATTTGGGTATTGGAGAACTTTTGGAGAACTTTTGGATGGTCTCCATGACTATCTCTGTAGGATCCCTCAAAAATTCTGTTTTTTTTTGAATTCTCCACGGACTCTGACAGACTCTGACAGACCGGCGCGACCCGGCGACAGCTGAGGCGTTGATTGTGTGAAACAACTCTGCGAGAAGCACTTGAGTTTGGCGGTCGATGAAGACCTTTGCCGGGAAAATCATGATGTGTCGGATGCACCATGGTTAATTCATGTTAAACCATGTTACTGGTTGGTGGTTTCAAATATGTTTTATTTTCCATTTCATATATGGGATGTCACATGATGTCATCCTTCCTATTGACGAACTCCATCATTTTTCAACCAGGTGAATTCTGTGATCCGAAGAGTGAATTTCATGGAACTGGTGGGCGTCTCGAGCCTCATGTCGGGTCAGGTCCCGCTTTGCCATGTCAGATCATGTCAGTTGAAGATTCCACTGGGCTGAAGGGAAAATCTGCTGGAAACCAGTGATGGGTGTTTCGCACCATAGTTACCGTAGGTTTTCCATGTTTTTGTCCCTCTCAATTCCATGAGTATTGGTTGCAGCAATGACCCTTCAACAACTCCAAAGTTGTGATGCTATATGTGCTCCTGTGGTGCAATTCCGGGTTTTTTCGGAATCGCTCAGGAAAATGTGGAAGTTTTTCTGAACGAAGCTGAGCGTTTTCAAGCGTTGCAATTGGTGCAGTATTGTGACTCAGCAGTGGATCGAGTTGTCAAGCGCTGGTGGTTCATGAAAGTTACCCGGCCTGGTAAACTAACATAGCAGCATAGCTATTGAAAATGGGCATAGAAATAGTGAGTTTTCCCATTAAAAATGGTGATTTTCCATAGTTACGTTAGTTTACCAGAGGGTAACTCAGCGACAGACATGATTCTTAGGAATCCCTGAGTATAGTGAGAATTGAAAATCTTCGAGTTGAACCAAAACCATTCGCCTGAAATGGACAAGCCTAGCTGTAATTCAGTGGAAGTGCTGACCACGACTGGGGAGCGACATCATATGGAAAAGATTATGGAAGAATTACAATCATAGTTTTTCTGGTTGGTGGTTTGGAACTTATGTTTTTTCCATATATTGGGAATAGTAACCCCAACTGACTTTCATATTTTGCAGAGGGGTAGGTCAACCACCAACCAGTTTGTTTCGTTTTTTGGTTCGCTTCCCCAATTTTTAAATCCCCCGGGTGATCCCAGTGATACAAGGTGGTGCCCCAGTTATGCTTGTTGGCCAAACCCCATGAACTGTACTTATAAACCATAAACCTGACTTCACCAAGTTATGATAGTTATGTTAGCTATAACTTAGCTATAACTATGCCCATGACGGATCCATGGTGCTGCCATATATGGTGCTCCATGGATCCCATTCATATCCATTCATATACCCCAGTCATGTTAGCATTAATATACCAGCACCATGGATCCGTCATGGGATGGAGACATAAAATTCCATGGTTCCAGTCACCAGCAACCAGATAATTAACCACTATTTGCCACTATTAACCATCATTAACCATCACTAACCATGGTAATCACCCAGTTTCCAGATGTTTCCAGATCTCCCACGGTCTCCCCCACCGTGGTCGCGGCGCTAAGGCGAGTGGTTCCAGCGTCAGCAGGACTGGGAACGGCCCGGCGGAGGCTGCCGCGCGGGACACGCACAGCTGGCGCGGAGATGGAAGTCCCTTGGAGCCAAGTTGGGGCCTTGGGGGAGGCCTTGGAGTCCCAACTGGATGGGGATGTCCTGACATGTTTTTGTGATATATGATATATATATATATTGATTTTGTGAAGAAAAAACTGGAATCATTGATATTTGTGAATATGTATCTCTACAACTGGTGGTTCCCGACCGCGTCTCATAAGTTTATAAATATATATATATTATAAATATATTATATATACACATTATTTGTATATAAAGCTAAGCTGGATATGGGGATTTAAGTTTTTCCGAATTCGATCAAGCTCATAGACCTAACTGTAATAATGGTTTCCCAGACTGGGAGGAGCCAAAATTTTGGAGCCAAAATACAGATCGGCGGAAAGCCAAGATCTTTTCGTGATATCCTCACGGCATTCACAACCACAACAGGGTTTACTAAACCATAGTGAAGCCAACAATAGTTAGGGCATCCACTGCTTCCAACGCTTCCAACCGTCCCGATCCGTCCAACGTCTGAGGCTGACCTCCTTGGAGGCTCCGATGTCTGAGGAAGGCGCGCGCGAAGTGATTTTTCAGTTGACGTTTCAGAAACGAGATTTTTTATAGATTCGTATGAAACATTATGACTTTAAGGCTGGATGGTGGTTTCAAACATGTTTTATTTTCCATATATGGGATCTCATCCTGCCCATTGACGAACTCCATCATTTTTCAAGATTGTTTTTTAACCACCAACCAGAAGGGTTCTAAAATCTTCAGGTAGTTTCAATAGAACATATATTTGGAAAAAACATCCCAACTGACTAATATTTTTCAGAGGGGTTGAAACCACCAACCAGAATAGAATTGTGATGTCAAACATGCCATTGTGGTCATCCAAAGGAAAGCCATGACGCAGCCGCCGATGTTACCGAGGCCCGATGAGCGAGGAGAATGGAATGGACTAGCTGCGGCTGCTGTGGCTTCAACAGGTGACATTGAAACATCTTTGAAAGCGACAGCAACGGATTTTAAAAAACATGTCATGTCATGTTCCATCCAGTTTGGGGATTAACAAGATTTTGGGGGTCAACATTTTTTTAGCCATTCTGGACATGTTGGCCACCTTTGATTTTTCAACAGAGTCGTCCTGTACGCGTCTTGAGTTCAACCCTGACAGATTTGTTATCCCTTGCATGACAATGAACAATTCTCCACATTTACCATCCATGTCCAGATGTGTGTCCTATTGCAAATGGACATCATGTTAGGACATGGCAACCACTTCCAAATGTAACCAACATGTGTCATTTTTTTTTAACATCTTCTATTCATGGACATGTTGAGAATCCTGAGGATTTCACTGTTCCACGTTGCTGCGCTGGTAAGGGTACCATGGCAATCTCGCCTCCATGTGTCAACCCGTGGAACCACGAAGTGGAGGCCAAACAGAATGTAATCCCACTGGTATCATCGCTTAAATCCTACGATAAGCTAACATCGATGTGGAAACGCCATGAGAAGCCACTGTTCCATTTTGGGAACATCCAATGATCGATCATGGTTGGTACATCGAATTCTTAGGAAAAACAGGAGGGTATATCATGGTATATCACCACTAATCAACATTGATAACCATTAATTATCACTCTTAACCACATAAACCATGTAATTCCTGTTAATTCATCATTCACTATCTGGTTGGTCGTTTGGAACATGTTTTATCTTTCCATATAGTGGGAATGTCATCATCCCAACTTTCATATTTTTCAGAGGGGTAGGTTTCTCCCACCAACCAGCTATTAGTTGGATAAACTATGAATATCTGTGAATTTAATTCTGCCAGTCCCAAGCTTTGCAAGCACGAGTCTCAAGCGAGTTTTTTGAAGCTCGGTGCGGCGTCAGGTCACATGGAAGATTTTTTGGACCATGATTTCCATGGCTAGCAATATATAATGGGTATGAATCAATTCATGGCTATGCCACTTTTGTAATTATATATATACAATTATGTACCATTTATGAATATGTTCATTAATGAATGGTAGACCAATTTATTTTCATGAACCATGCTTAATGAGTTCATGGTCTCCAGACAATTCATGGACCGAGCGCTGGAATCTGGCCTGGGAATTGGAGAACTGGGTAGCTATCCCTTTAAGCCATGGCCTGGGATAGTGATCAATGACTAAAGGGTATCATGAAATAGGGAGGGTAACTATCATGAAAGACAATGAAAACCCAGATCAATGGCTTTACCCTGAATTTACTGAAGATGACGTGTTATTAATGTTTCATAATCTTCCCATTGATTAATCCACCATCAACACCAGTTGGGGAATCTGCTGCTCAGATTCGAATCCAAGCACAGGATTCTTATTCCGTAGAACATGAAGTAAATGGAAACATATGGGAACCCATTTTCATAGATGCCAGGTGTTTCTCTTGTTTTTTGTGGGGGATGCTAGTGAACGTGATCACTGGTGATCTGGATCCCTGAAAAAGTGTGTAACAACCATGAACACACTATGAAGAGCTGCAGCGGAGTCGCAAACAATCGTACGGCAAAGGCCGAAGATAGGCAGGTAGGGCTCAGAATTCCATGGCAGGTAGGGATTCGCTGTCATATTTTGTCATCACCAAGGCGTTTCTTCGGTGTGTTTCTTCGCATTTGGTAGAGGTAAAGTCTTGAATTCAGAGCCTGCCGCGCTTTTGCAATATCCTAGAACCATCTAGAACCTGCGAATGTGCATGTAGTAGCTTTCTTTCACAGCAAGATGTGAGTTTCACTCCTGACATGCAGAAAGCTGACAAAAAAGGCCGGGGCGTTGGGAAGACAACATCTGTGGATATGGTGTATTTTGCCAAGCTTGGAGATGCCTTGAGTTGGTATTGCTTCGGTTCGAGAAGACATGAGGCAGAGGATCATCATCATCATCATCATCATCATCATCATGATCCTCACGTCAATAAGTTGTATAATACATCATATCTAATGATTTGTCATCGTTGTCATCATCATAATTCATAATCCTCAAACTAATGGTCAGCGTTATCATTAGCAACAACATTAATAGTTTCTTGATAATCATCACTACTATAACTTATCACAAAGTGTCATAAACATTCGTCACTATCATCATAAACATAACCCAGATGCTCCATGGTGCTGGTATATTTACCTACAAAACTGGGTGATTTATGTTGGGCAAATGTTGGTATTCATATTCCAGCACCATGGTTCGCATATGGGTAAGAATACTCATCGTCCTCATCACCATCATCTTCATTTGCTCAATGGGAATTTCAGGATCCAACAGATGGAGGTACGTTAGTACCATATAAGATCATATTTTGTTGGGATATTCCCTGAAACTAAGGCCTGAAATGGCCAGTGATTTGCATAGACTTCAGCTTTCTCTTTGAGTCACCGTGTCGCTTTCACCGTCATCCTAGGCCCAGAACTGATGCAGCGACCTCAGCGCTGCGGCGATGTCACCCCTGGTTCGCCCACACGAAAAAAACAACACATCCTTAAAGAATATGATATACTTATCACCAGAGGATGAATGAAAACACTGGCTATATGCAGAGATTTTGACACTAAGTTTTCAGGATTTAGAGTTTTTATTTAGGGTTTAGGGTTTTAGGTTTTAGGGTTTTGGTGTTTGTTGTTTTGGAAAGTAAAAAACTTAAACCCTGTGCAGGGATTTGAGCATGTCAAAGGATATGCGGAATTGGCCGCAGGCAAACCTAGGGGTTGCAGCGAACATGTTGTCTTTAACATAGATATCAAATGATATTATAACATATATTAACCCATTGCCACTTGTTATTGGGATCTTCCCAAAGTCTTAGTACCTCATATATTATCATTAATATAGATATGATCATCAATAATTATTTGATAAATCTAGATCAATAACTATATCATCTATATACAACTATAGATATCATCAATATCAATAATTATATATCTATATTATATATATATATAGTAATCATTAATATACAACTATCATCATTAATCCCTATTGATGTACAACTATATGCAAAAACTAGTTCTCCCACCCGCCGAGGAGCTCCAAAACTCCCGCGCCCTCGCTGCGAAGGCGGCCCTGGCCGCCACTGTGCCCGTGGCGCGGGAGGCCGCCACGGGAAACGTGGAATTTTTGGGAGAAAAGCCATAGGAAATTGGGGAAAAGCCACGTAAAACCACGGAAAAGCCACGGGAAATTGATGGAAATTGTGATTTTCAGGCATGGTTTTACAGCATATGCGGAACATTGGTTGAACAGCCCTACTGTATATTGAGATCTGGGATGTTTTTGCAGAAACTGTGAAATGGGATTTAAGATGATTTGAGTAATTCAATGGATCACCAGCGGAAATTGGTACATCCATGAAATATTCTGTTCAATCCTGATGGTCCCCTTGGGGGCACAGAAAACTCTGCCTCAACCGCACCAGCAAGCCCTTGGGATCTTGTTTTGAAGTGGACCATGCAATGGAAAAATGGGGAGAAACTAAAAAGCAAAACAACAAATTGCTGGGGTAAAACAAGAATAAACCATCCCCAAATCACCATATATAGGTGGTATAAACAATTCCCAGATGGGTGGTTTATAATTGTTTTACCCACATTACCATGTGGGATTTTGAACTTCCAAGAAGTGGGAAAAACCATGAAACATGGGGATAAACTGCATAACAACGACCCTGTGGTGTCTCGTTCTACCTCAATTGATATTCCTTCTGCGAGTCTTCGATCTTTTATTGGTTTGGAGCTGGTTAATGGTGCTGCTGATAGCTGTTGATTGTGATATGTGGTCTCCATGGAGTGTTTTGGTTCAAACAAATCACAAATCTGAAACTAATTAGCTCCTGTCCCAACAGCCCATGTGTCATCTCATGGTCTTGGTCAATGGAAAGTAAGTGCCCATTAAATTTCGTTGCCAGAAATCAAGGCATTCTGAAGAATTTCCGAGATCCAAATCTGAGTTAAGTGCAGTTTGTGTAGTTTTGGTCAACTTCTCCGAAGACTTGATTTGCAACGCCCCAAAAATCCTGCAATTCCACCTGGAGGAACTCTCATTGGATTGGTTTAACAAAAATTATGGAACAAAAATTACGGTTGAACACTGTTGAACCCCCCATCTTTGGGTTTTTTCCTCATGGTTTCTGTAGATTTTCCCAACGACCAATCCTTCTCCAAAAGTCATCGGAAAGGAGCCCAAGGAGAAAAAGCGGAAGCGGGAGGAGAAAGTGGAGCGATCTGAGAGATCCTCGAAGGTGGAGCCTGAAATGTTCATCATTTTTTTGAAAAACATGGTGATTTGTTGAGGAAAAATCATAATATGAAAAACCAGAAAATTGTGACTGTGCATGGTGTTTGTTTTTCGTTATATGGGATATACATATCATACATATATCATATAATATACATTTAATGAAAGGTTTATAGCTCAACTTTGGCGAATTTTGTGGCGGACTTTCTTGCCACATTGAGATTGCCATATATATATGCAACATTATGCAACCATGTGCAAACTCAAAATTTGATATTTGGTTTCCTTCGTATAAACTGACATTGTTTCTGATATATATATAGTTTATCTAAGATTGATGATGTTTTGTTTGGCAACCGGTGGTAAAGTGCCAGAACTGGGTAAGCCGACTGGTCAATGGTTGGGCAAAATGGGTTTGTGTGTACTTTGTGTTTCATTGTTTTTCTATGAACATGAATGAAAATGAGAGGTCTATTCATTTTTATGAATATCAACTTATTTCGTTTGGATATTTCAAAGATTTATGGTTAACCAGGGCTGCTGGGGTCTCTTTTCCCAAGTGGCGAGGGAACTTATTGGATGCATTGGATGCAGCGGTGACTTGAATGACTTCAGCCGGAATACGACAACATCTTTCCGAATCTAACAACTCTCCAGATCATTCCAGATCATTCCTGCTGACGTATGGCCCGAGAATTTCAGACTTGCTTATGATTCATCTATGAATCTATTGTGTAATTAAATTGTAATTCATTCATAGCAGTTCACAGCTTTGTTGGTGGAGAAACATTCCCACAGATGCCAGGTTCCACCCGAAAGTCAAGGCACTGGGAGTGATATGTCGACTGTTTCAGCTGCGATGTCGACTTTCAAAGGGGCTGCGATCGACAGCCCTGTTGATTGATTAGTTCGGGGATTATACACTAACCATTACTGGTTGGTGGTTTCAAACATTTTGTATTTTCCATAGTATATGGGATAATCCCATTGACGGACTCATATTTTTCAAGATGGTTATTGCACCACCAACCAGATCAATATATATATATACTAACCATTAGCATAATGTTTAACTTGGTATTATATAAAAAAAAACTAACCATCAATAATCCCCAGCTAACCAGTAATAATACCAATAGTAACTGGGGAAGAAAAACGCATGATTTCGTATTCCATGAACCGGCGAATCCCATTCTCAAGCAGGATTTGTTCATGTGAAGTATGATGTTTTGGCCAAAATGCATGTGCACTAAAGTGAGGTTCTCAAGTTTCTGGTTTCTCCTATGATCCATGGATGAAAAAGTGGGTTGAAGGGTCTGACAGCAAACCTGATGTGCAATGCCAGAAACCTCGAAAGAACCGGGCAAAAATGCTGAAATATTGGGATTCTACATGATTTATGTTTGATTCATGATATTGGGAATATAATGGAATATACCCTCTGGTAAATTAACATAGACCCTGAAAATCACCCATTTTTAGTGGTTTCATCTTCCAACCCCGATGACTGCCAGCATCATCCCTTAGCAGGTCCCACAGAAGTGCCAGCGCTTGAGAGGAGGGGCAGGGCCATGGGCACCCCGGGTTTCCTGGTGCCTTGGGTGTGTCACTGGGGAGATTGCGACAGATTATGTACACCCTCTAAAAGAACAACGCGGGGTCGGGTTTCAGACTGCGCATAGAAAAACCATACCTTGGCTTTCACATCTGAATAGAATCTAACAAAGGAAATTGTGTAAAGTTGCTCTATTTCTAGGTGTTGCTGATTTTGAGCCGGTTTGGACGAATAAAAAAAAACTGGAGTTCAGTGTTCTAATCTTCTAAGTGGATATCTAAGTTGACCCAAAAACTGGATTTAGAAACAGGTTTCCAACTTTTGAGATGTGGATAGCCATGGATAGCCTGGCTACTTCTTTTCATGTAAAAATCTCGGTTTTTTTTTCGCAGGTCAGAGCGGAAACGCAGGCTCGGATGGCTGCGATCGACAGCCCTGTTGGTTGATGATTAGTTTCGGGGATTATACTACCCAATATATCATTAATATATGATGGGATATATTGGGATATATTGGGATATATTGGGATATACTGTTAGTTGAGGGTTTTATACTGTTCAAAACACCAATATATCCCAATATTACCCAATAACAGAGGGGGTTTGAACACTGCTCAATTTGTTCCATCTTGTTCCGATTTATGTATATTTATATTATTTATGTGGACGGATAGGTTGCTGAATTGTTGTGATTTGGAATTATTTTTTTCAGGGCATCAGTTCATTGATAATTACTAAACACAGCCCCAAAATGGGTGTCTGAATTGGAGTAACCCCTCAAAATTGCCATTCGATGGAGGATATAGAGGTTATGGTTTTTATCGGTGGATTTTTGGTTGAGCCCATGTTTGGACAAACCCAAATTCAGTTGTTGTTTACATCTCAACACAACGATTACCCTCTGGTAAACTAACATAGCAATTGAAAATTGCCATTTATAGTGGATTTACCCATTAAAAATGGTGATTTTCCATAGCCATGTTAGTTTACCAGAGGGTATTCTGGGTGCATGTTCAAGATTCAAGATATGAACTACAGGAGGATAGAGTTTTGATCCACAACCATCTGACCCTGGATGAAGAACTCTGTAGGGAGTCAAGGGCCCAAGGGACAAGTTTCTTCATTTTGCTTTGTCAACATGGGGCGGGAAACCCCAAGATATTTTTAAATAGGAACCTAATTATACACCACGATACTGAATCTTGGGATTTCAAATGTTGATAAATTCCCGAATATAAAATTGCATAAAACTGTACATAGATGATTGTCCATTTCAAAAACTTGAGAAACAATTGGGCTCTGACTGGGCTCGTGATTCCTGGTGGCTGAAGCATGCTGAAGCCACTGCCAAGACAACATGGTGACATTTAAACACCACATTTCTGTATAGTAAAACCCTCATTGTTGGGGGCTCCATGGCGAGCCATGATGAATTTGGCATCCCCACATGATGGATTATGCCCAGACGGCCAGATTTTTTTTTATCAAAGCATGGCACATGGACAGCTATGGTTCCAGGAAAGAAGAACCTAGAGATGCTTCTGCAGGACTGCTGGATGATGCTGGATGTGTTTTAGATTGGCCAGGAGTGTTACCATCTGGTTATTTAACATAGCCATGGAAAATCACCATTTCTAATAGGTAAACCCAGGTAAACCATCTATTTCCATGGGCCATCTATACCATGGCTGTGTTAGTCATAACCAGAGGGTACCCCTTCTTCATCCTTATTCTAGATTGGTTTACCCTCTGGTAAACTAACATAACTATGGAAAATCACCATTTTTCATGGGAAAACTCACTATAAATGGCCATTTTCAATAGCTATGTGAAATAACCAGGCCGGGTAGTTCAAATAAATAGATCCAATCTTTGCATCAGCAAATCACTGGCAATTCGTGGATTACACGGAGTTTTCGAGGTTTCCGGACTCTTTTACTTTCAGGCGAGAACGTTTCCATGTGAAAATTCTGGTGCTTCAACGTAAAAATTCATGTTCTATAACCCATGACGGATCCATGGTGCTGGTATATATATGCTAACATGACTGGGGTATATGAATGGTAAATGTTACCATATATGGCATACATGGATCCTACGGGTAATCAATGTTTGATGAGTTTGATGTGTTTCTTTGCCCATGTCTCATTTATTTTGATCATGCTTTGTTTGAAGAGGACACACCCAAAGCGAGTTTTTGCACTCCATCATGGTTAGTTTAATCACCATTCTGGTGAAAAACTCTCAGCAAAAATCACCACCGTTTCCCTTCAATGGTTCCCACATTTTTCCACCGTTTTCCTGGTTTTTCCCATATGCTGTGGTATATGTGTTACTGATTGGTGGTTTGGAACATGAATTTTATTTTTCCATATATTGGGAATGTCATCATCCCAACTGACGAACTCCATCATTTTTCAGAGGAGTAGGTATACCACCAACCAGTTATTGATCTACTTCCAAGATATCCAACTGTTCAAACCGAAAAGGAACTTACCCAACTGGGCTTTGGAAGACAATTTTACTGCTGTGGTATATTCAGCATTTTTTTCCATTTGATGAGGGTAACCAGTGATGAAATATGGCCTAATTGGTCTCTACTCAGGAGCTCAAGCTGTGGCTCAGGCAGGCTTTTCTCGCTTTGATGTGGGACAAAATGGGAGAAAAAATGGGGGTTTAGCCTCTGGTAAACATGCAAAAAGCTATTGAAAATGGCCTATTTATAGTGGATTTACCCATGAAAAAGAGTGATTTTCCATAGTTTTCTGTATGTTTACCAGAGGGTAAACTTTCCAAAATGGTCGTTATATGGTCATTTAACACTGTTTGACAGGTTGTAATGAAGGTTTGAACGAAGTTTTAGAACACTTTCCTAGAGATTTCCTACATCTTGACTCTCCAAACTGGAGTTTGCAGGCACGAAATGAGTTCATGTAGCCACCATAAAATGGGGATGTATAATTATAATTCATGATATATATATATATTATTATATATATATATTATATTATATATATATTATATATATATATATATTATATATATATATATTATATATATTATATATTATATATATATATTATATATATATATATTATATATATATACATGTATTAATACAATTTGAGATACCCTACATATCATCTTCAAAATCACTATAGGTCAAATGGCTAGTTTTGAAACATCTGGAATTCAATCATCAAATACGGGATGTACAGCAATAAGATTTGAACTGCTACGGAATCTTGATTTGGCAGGTGGACATTCAAGGCTGTGCGGCCATGGCTTCTCATTCGACTCGTCAACCTGTTATTCGGTACATTCTCATTGTGGTTACCCTCTGGTGAACTAACATAGCAATGGAAAATCACCATTTTTAATGGGAAAATCGACTATAAATGGCCATGTTCCATTGCTATGTTAGTTCACCAGAGGGTACATGTTGTCACTTTTAAAAGACATGTTGAAGAAAATCTCAGTTTGATCGTCGAAGCCTCATGGTTTTGGGAGATTTTGGGAGTTTGTAGATGTTGATATGTCAAAGTCACAAAGCAACACATATGATACACATAGTGTTTTTTTCCCATAGTACTACAATAATCATGTCCATCTTCTTTTGGTTGATTCCCATATTTGTTGCCGGCCTGAAAGTTTTTTTTTTTTAATGGCTCTGGGAAACCGCTCATCTCCTGCTTGTGAAACTGTTTTTTGGAGCTGCTGGTAGGATTTGATGTTTCTATCTTTGGAGGGCTGCTATAAGTTGATTGCCTCGTTTGTAATCAAGTTGTTGAGCAACTTTGAGCAATACGTTGATTGCCTCGTTTGGAGGGGTGCAACCAGCCTTTTAATAAATCGCAGTTGTTGATGTTTAAAAGATTGGTTGACAACTTTGAGCAATGGTCATTGATTTTAGATCAGAATCTAAGACCAATGTTGGTCAAGACATGTTGGGCATGTTTTGAATCTGTGTAATTTTGAAGAAACATCATTTGGTTGGTGGTTTGGAACATGAATTTATTTTTCCATATATTGGGAATGTCATCATCCCAGCTGACTTTCATATTTTTCAGAGTGGTTGAAACCAACCAGTAATCATATTACCCTCTGGTAAACTAACATAGCTAATTATTGAAAATGGCCATTCATAGTGAGTTTTCCCATTAAAAATGGTGATTTTCCATAGTTTTCTGTATGTTTACCAGAGGGTATATACCATTTTGGTGAGTAAAATCTGATGGTTGTTTTGGAACTCAACTGATTCATCCCATGAAACGACGAAAAAGGTGACTGTCGCCAAGGTCGAGGACGGGCTGCTGTTTGTATAAGCCATGGAGGATATCAAGAAACGGCCCTGAAAAAGCTGACAGAATGAAACCCGAAGTGGTATTTTTTTTTGCGAAGTTTCACAAATCCACCATGATCCTTGTAATGCTATCAGCGATGATAAACTTAAACATAAATCATCTCAAGTAGGTTAGTATAAATATAGGCAAGAGAACCCATTTAATGGGGATGGTGTATCATTGTTGATCCGCAATTAGGTGGGTTCGCATCAAGATGATAGAATAGTTGTCTGGTGTTGATTTGAGTGTGTAATATGTATATGTCTTTTCAGGGGGGATAGACCCCTTGTTTACCCTTAAAATTGTTCTGGTGGTTAGGGCCAATGATTATAATACTCAGATTAGGGTCAGTTTTGTGGTGTATCTCACAGAAATGACTAAAGTCTTTGGACATGACGGTTGATGAACCAGTTTCAGAAACAGGTATTTGTTCATCAATGAAGGGAAGCCCCGACAGAATCTGCTTCCATTTTTGAGAAATTTTCGGAATCATCAACTTGGATCGATGCGATCGAAAGGTCCTCGCGGTTGGTCGAGGGGTAGCCGCCATTTGAACAACCATGCTAGACCAATGATGATGTTTGTATATATATATAATTATATATAATTATGTTTGTATATATATATATATAATTATGTTAGTTTACTGGAGGGTATATCCACATTTATATCCCAGCATCATATTTTACTATATACATATATAGTATCCCAATGATATCCTAATAATATGCCACTTTCGGCAGGACACAGGCGAGCCAGAGGTGCCAGAGGTTCCTAAGGTGTCAGTGCCGAAGGAGAAGAAGCACAAGGACCGGTCCATGCTTTGGAAATCTTCATCTATTCATCGAGGATTTTTCATGAGCATGATATATGTTTATTCTTCATCAACCTATGATTGTTCATGAGATTTATAGGGATTTATATGGATTGTTTATGATTTATATTGATTTGATATTGTGTTTTTTTTTAAATGAGTTCATGAGATTTATGTGGATTCATGCTGGCTAAGTTGGTTTATAATTCCAAGTAAAGGGTGTTATATATATATACCCGAGGGGCCCCAGGTTCTCCGATGGAGAAGCGGTGGGGTTGGGTGGGGTGGGGTGGGGCATGGTAGCGTCATGTTACGTTGCTGCTACGTTCATGGGAGGGGTGGGGTGGGGTGGGGCATGGTAGCGTCATGTTACGTTGCTGCTACGTTCATGGGAGGGGTGGGGTGGGGTGGGGCATGGTAGCGTCATGTTACGTTGCTGCTACGTTCATGGGAGGGGTGGGGTGGGGTGGGGCATGGTAGCGTCATGTTACGTTGCTGCTACGTTCATGGGAGGGGGGGGGTGGGGTGGGGCATGGTAGCGTCATGTTACGTTGCTGCTACGTTCATGGGAGGGGTGGGGTGGGGTGGGGCATGGTAGCGTCATGTTCATGTTACGTTGCGGCTACGTTGATGGGGGGGGTGGGGTGGGGTGGGGCATGGTAGCGTCATGTTACGTTGCTGCTACGTTCATGGGAGGGGTGGGGTGGGGTGGGCATAGTATATAGAATGAAAACACAGAAAAAACGCCTGACTGTCAGCACTTGCAATTTTCTACGCATTGCCAATTCATTGCAAATACCAGTACAAAATGAGCATGACGCAAAATGCCTGAGAAAACACAGTACATTTGCTCAATTTTACATGACCACGATATGACTATACAATGAAAATTCACCATTTTACACCAAAAAAATGCGATTTCTGACTTCTGAGAACTTAATGTATGGCACAAGATGACTCTGCTTTAAAACGGACGAAAAAAAATTGATCCGTTTAACATGATGTTGAAAAGGACGTTGCCACTATTGAAAAATTGGCAAATTACCTAGGCGCCAGCTGTTTTTTTACATCTTCAAGCTCAAACACAGCTGAGGGTATCGGAGAACCTGAGGCCCCTCGCGTATATATATATATATATATTCAAATCCCCTGTTGGTTGATGAATATCTCCATAGTAGGGCTTCTACTATCCAATAGATTGGGTGTTGCAACAATCCATTGTGGGAAATCCGTTCTTAACCAGTATAAAGTGACGACAGAAGGTTTGAACATTGTTCAAATGGCAATGTCTTGGGAATATCTTCCAGAAAACCCAAAAAATGTTTGGGGTTAAAAACGCTTAAAAACCCATGGGGTTTCCAACAAAACATGAGCTAAAGACCACATGATACCAGCAGCCCACAGGTTTGATCCATCTCTGTCTGTCGAGCTGGAGACATATCCCATTCCCTGCCAGTTGCAGGGAGTTTACCCTCTGGTTATGTCAAAATAGCTATTGATCATGGCCATTGAAATAGTGGATTTTCCCATTAAACATGGTGATTTTCCATAGTTTTCTGTATGTTTACCAGAGGGTAATAATACAACACATGATACCCAGCCCGATACATTGAGATAAATGTCACAGTTCATGATTTGGATATTTGGACACTTAGAACGACTCCATACTCCTTGAACAACTGTGAAGGATCTGAAAACCCGTTCATTTCATGAAAACAAATTGGACATTTCCCAAGTCATAGACATGGAGGATTGACTACAGCTTTAATCCTATCCCTGAAAACACCTTGGTAAACATATCTCCCCTGGTAGCAGTGCGCCGCGCCGCCATGAGCGCCAGCCCAGGCGCCCAAGGAAGGCAAGGAAGGTAAGGAAGGCAAGGAAGGCAAGGAAGGCAAGGAACGTGAAGATCCAGGAGCGGAGGGGACCTGGAATCCCTGGATTGGAACCCAAAGAGATGGATGGTTAACATTACTGGTAACGTGGTTAAGTACTAGGTAACTAGCCGTTGTGTGCTAGCCGCTGTGTTCGCCCAATTTTGAAACATCAGAAAAACCCTGGCAATTTAGAGGATCATGATGGATTATGTGATGTTCGGTTTTGAAATCTTCATGTTTGATGGATTTATCATCTGGTTATTCAACATAGCCATGGAAAATGGCCCATAGAAATAGATGGTTTACCTATTAAAAATAGTGATTTTCCATGGCTATGTTAAATAACCAGAGGGTATGATAAATCACTGAGATACTGTAACCTTTGACTTATTTTTGACAGGACAATCATCCAGAGTTCAGGGGCCTGGTTTAGGACTTGGAGCCAGGCGAATGGATGATAAAGCATGGTTTGTTCGTTCTACATATCTCATGGCTGGCTCCAACCAATGGTGAATCATAGCCACCAAGGGAGAAAAATGGATGATTTTACCTACCCTCTGGTAAACTAACATAACTATGGAAAATCACCATTTTTAATGGGAAAATCAACTATTTCAATGGCCATTTTCAATAGCTATGTTAAATTACCAGAGGGTATGTCTTTTCTTGCTTCACCCCCTTGTGCTCATGCACTTGTGGCCAGATGCTGCGGTCTGTTTGTATGAACTTCAGAACCTGTAGGAGCAGCATTTTAAAGGCCCAGCAATCATAAGCCAAAGATGCTTGCAAAGAAAAATCATGAATTGGATGAGAACATTTTGAAAAATCATGAATTGGATAATTGGATGGCACCTTATATAGGGCAATTTGATACAATTTGCACAACAACTCAAGCAATTTGGCTGTAAGAACCAGGAGACCGGAATGCCAGGGAGGCGGCGCCCAAAACCATGGAACGCAAGGAACGGAAAGAGCGCAAGGAGCCGAAAATTTTCCGTCGCATTTCAGGCAGGGCTTCCATAAAATGGGATATATATGATAATTATAGATATACCCCAATAGCTGGATGGTTTATGATGGAAAATCCCATTACAATGAATGATGACTGGGGGTAACCCCATTTTAGGCAGGATTTTGTTGAGGTTTCATCATTGCCAATTGGTGGGAAATCTCTGGTGGATTAATTGCAGCCATGTTTTTCGGGGGTGAAAAAAGGAGGATCCTCGAAAGAGTTTCACCAGAAATACCCTCTGGTAAACTAACATAGCTATTGGAAATGGCCATTGAAATAGTTGATTTACCCATTAAAAATGGTGATTTTCAATAGCTATGTTAGTTTACCAGAGGGTATCCATGGGTGTGTTCCAGGAGATATCGATTTGATGGCCATGGTGAAACAGACATTCTGAAGCATGGATTCCACTGCTCAAAGACTTGAGTCCTTGCGAAATTGGATCATTGGTCAGCCAAGGGTTGGGTGTCAGCCTGTGCGCCTGTGCACAACAAGAGCGGATTTGAGATCTGAAGAGCTGTGTCCTGTGGGAATAAGAATGTGTCCTTACTGAATTATAAGAGCCATTTTTTCTAGCCGAAAATGTATGAAAATGTGCGCATCTCCAAAATCTCTGAAGTTTTTTAAGTCCAAAGCCATTAGGACATTGGGACCCAAACCAAATAGTTTGAAGAATTAAACAAACAAAAGATCATCCAAATTCGAATTTGTGCACCCTACATGGGGGTCACATTCCAAAATGCCAGAAAAGTCATTGACAAATTCTTTGGAACTGCGGACTGCTGGCGAAGAGTTCATGGCTAGCGCCCAGGAGAGAGAGCAAGAGGAGCCGCGAAGCAAGAGGCGCGAAGAGAAGGAAAGAAGAGAAGGAAGGAAGGAGAAAGACAGTGACTCCGGCTGGTTTGCTTGTTTGTGGCAGTTTGGGGGGACATCACCAATATTCGGTGTTGTTTTGCTTAAAGGTTTGCGAATGTACTGTAGGTCTGCAGAACAGACGACGTTTTTTTCTATCGATATGTAGTCAATGAACCTTGTTGCAGAGGGAATTTGGTGTCGAGCCGATATGAGCCGATGTTTGTGGGGCCAACGAGAAATAGCCATGAAAGGGGAACCTGGGACATGGGTATGGCAGATTAAAACCCACGTAAAATGCGTACATTTGGCATACCACTTGCTAGATATAGTCAGCAATTCCAATTATTGTACATTTTGCTACAGCATAAGCAGCAGCCACAGTGGATGCAGTTGATGATTGAAGATTGAGAATATGGCCCTGGTTAAAAGTCGGATTATCCAATCATATTGGGGTCATCTGAGTCATAGGGTCGCAAGATGTCGCAAGTATATCATGGATGATCTAAGGATTCCCAATAAAGGCATGACGTCATGTTTGCCTTTAGCAATCCACTTCTAACCATGACACATATCCATTTTGTATATATATTTAATTGTATATATATATATGCGTTGTATATCCATTATTTAAATATATATATATACTTATATTCATGTATTTATTTAATATACAGTATATATGTATATACACCAATTATATAAGGATATGTAAGAGGTATGCCTAAGATGTTAGCCAAAGTCAATCGCTCGACTAGACCTCTGCTCCCCGTGCCAGGTGCGAAGGTGCCAAGCCTGAAATTGGTGGTTTGAATTTCGGGTCAGCCAGGGGTAAGTTCTATAAAGCAAAATGGGGCTTTGAATGATCTCAGAATATGTGGAGAAAGTTCTAAACCTCCAAAATATGTGGGGTTTGAATGATCTCTCAGCAAAAATGCTGATATTCCAGCAGTCATGAAGTGGTAATTCAGCACTTTGCCATAGAACATCACGATTTTTCCCATTTTGCCATAGAACACCATAAAATTCATAGGGACTGGCGGTGACCCGTGTGTCATCATCTCTTCGAACTGGGCCACAAGAGTGCCACGTGCCACCAAGGATGGGTAAAGATTCGCCATGTTATTTCTGCAACCATGATATACAATGTTACATACTTACACATGTCTTCACATATATATATATATATGCATTTATGTATATTATATATATATGTGCGTTTACATCTGTATGTATTCACATATATGATTATATATGTACACACATGTGTCTCTTTGATGATCTGAAGGGACTTGGCCATTATGCTTGTGGTATCTAATTTCAGGAAGACATCTCTGATATATCTCCCTTGCGCATATTTGAGAGTTCTACCATGTCATCCAATTTCCTTTGGGGTTGACCAACAAACCATCAGATGATTCAGTGTTTGAGCACAGGGCACGAAATGATTCAGACATCAACAATCATCAAAAAACAAATGGCAGTGGCCCAAATGGTCAATCGACTTGACGATAAAACGATGCTCAATGTTGGAAAACCATCAAAGAATGCATCAAATGACGATCTATTATATCCAAATTAACCAACGTATATATCATGTATAATCATGTATGTATATATATATATATATTGAAGTATGTACTGCATCTAACCCCGGCAGATGCCTTTGGCCATTTGTAATCCATTTGTATTATGAATCAGATGATCAAACATCTCTTCTGAATGCGTGTGCCATGGTCAAAAGCTTGGGTTGTACACACCCGTATCAATCCATCAATAGTTATTTTCGTACTCATTGTAGGGAATTACTAATAACCAATGTGGTGGGATGACCACAACCAATATGCCATGTTTTGACCATACCACATAAATCCGAACAGTTTTCGATACCCTCTTGGTTGATGATTAGTTTGCGGGTTGTAGCACCCACATGTACCCACAAGAAATTGGGCATGATCATTTCATAGAATTGGATGATGGGAATTTTTTAACCGGAAAAACCCATTAATTTGATGGTAAAAACCCATGGGTTTCCGGTTAAGATTTTCCCGACTAAACCAATCCATTGATCATTGCAATCATTGGTCCTGGGAATCTCGTTCTCGTTCGCAGGATCTAGTGATTTTCCTTCAGGTGAGTGACCAGGTCACGTTGTGTCACACTGCTCAACGGCATGAAAAAATCAACCCAGGGTTCAGCCGTAGAGTTTATGAATTAGCTAGCATAAGCCCCCATAGTAAACTGGATTACTGTCATCAACTACTATCTACAGGGGTTATGATTGGATTAAGAATGATTATATATTGGATTATAAGTATTTTCTACCCTCTGGTAAACTAACGTAACTATGGAAAATCACCATTTTTAATGGGTAAATCCACTATAAATTGCTATTTTCAATAGCTTTTTCTATGTTTACCGGAGGGTAGAGCATATGAATCCATAAATAAATCTATAGTGGTGAAGCATTCTGATTCGATGATCCACCTCCATGGCCGAGACACGACCCCCAGGACCGTCGCGACACTCGTGAGGCCCGAGAGGGTCGAGCGCGGGAGGCCCGCGACACCCGCGACGGCCGAGAGCGTGAGCGACGAAGATGACGCAGTTACGACGCAGTTACTATGGATACGAACCGCATAGTGCACCAGTTGATAGGTGGTTTATCCGATTATTTATAGGGTTTCAACATGTTTCAACCATCCAAGGTGATGCAAGATTTCCTCCACAGTATGAACCAACCATGGTTACTAACCAACTTTTATCGGGATGATATTTCATGATATTTACTAAATGTTATCTTTTGCTGGATTTACCAACCATGCTTACTATGGATACTATGGATACCAACCAACCATTATAGTAAGCCTCTATTATGAGCTGGTTATTATTATCTGGGTATGGTTCACAATCAAAGACCTGGGAGATCACAGATTGGAAAGTTTTTTTTTGTATGAACCATCCAATGATTGGGGTACCGAAATTTGACTTTCGAATTTGAGAAAGATCATGAGAGATCATGAAAAATGTATGGAATTGCCATTTGCTCCATTTATCAAAATATGGGTGGTTCTCATTGCGCAAGTAAACTGCTTTGAAGCGCCAACTTCAAAATTGAGCCAGCTTGAAACAGATTTACCGTGAGATTATGCCATCCGTTTTAAATATATATATATATGTATTTAATATTATATTCTATCTAAAAAGGATTAGACCCAATTTATCAGGTCCTATATGCCACATATGTGCGGGATCGATATAAATGCAAGAAATTGAATAATTAGATTATACAAAATAGATTAATTATATTATAGTTTATCTAATTATATATATATAATATATATATATATTATAATTGAATTTAAAATTATTATAAACAAAAAAACAATAAAACATATATTGAAAATATGTATATGTTAATCTTCGAATATATGTTTAAAAAAGCTAATTATACAATATATTATACAGTAGGTGGTGAAAGGCGTGCCTGCTGCATAAAAATCCTTATTAAGCTGCAGGGACGATTTCCCAAAAGGCGTGCCTAGCGGGAGTTACTTGGGGAGAAAGATTCAGTAGTCGAGATATCTTCATGTTTTAGCTAATTATTGGTCACTTTTGCTGGCAAATCCACTGTGTTTTAAGTTTTACGGCTTTTTGTTGGAAACAGATATTTGAGGAAACAATCGTTTGTTTATGCGGAGTTTTATTGGGCGAAAGCTGCGAGTCCTCCTTCTTCTTCTTACTTCTTCCTCCTTTTTCCTCTGTCAGCATGCATGAGAGCCAGCCTTAACGGTTGCATCGCCCTGGCTGCGAACATGTGCACCAATTCCTTCCTGTCTATAGGTTCCTTCGTTTCTTTATTCACCTTGTTTACGCAGCAGGGTTTGCAACGGCCGCGTACGTATAACAAAATTGGTTTGATCTCATATATCGTATTGGACCTATATGTTTTCTTACTAAAAAGATTAAATTTTAATTATTATATTAATAATTTTGAACAATGGAATTCCATTGGGATTAATAATTATTTTGAATTTTATTTTAGATATGGAATTTTATGAAAAGAAATTTAAATAATTATTGAATTTGCCGTGATTTTTTATTTTTATATTTGAATATGGGATTTTGGGGGGAATTTAGAAAAGGAATTTTATATATATATTTTATTTAAATATAAATTATAAATTTGATATTTAATTATAAATTAAAAAATTAATTAAGGTAAAAAAATAAATATGAAATTTTAATAATAAAATAATAAAAAATATTATATTATAATAATTAAATTTATATTTTATTTATATTTATTTTAATTATAATATAATATAAATAAAAATTAAAAAAATAATTTTTAATAATTTTTTATATTTAAATAATATTGGATATGGAATTATATAATTATTTATAAATATATATATATAATTTATAAATTTATTAAAATTAATATAAATTAATATATTTCGAATTATATTTACCATATTATTTATATAATTTATTATTAATATATATTTTGATATTTTATTTAAGATATTATTTAATATTTTATTTAATATATTTTTTGATATTTTAGGTGGCATATTTTTTGATATTTTATTTGATATATTTTTTGATATTTTAATTAATATATTTTCTGAAATATTTTTTGATAATTTATTTGATATATTTTTTGATATTTTATTTATT
>CAMXCT020005879.1:33212-378212 GCA_947184155.2 Cladocopium goreaui
ACTATTTCAATGGCCATTTTCAGTAGCTTTTTGTATGTTCACCAGCGGGTATCGGCCCATGGCCCAATCATCGATTGAATCCACCTGATGAACGAAGACGCTGATCATATCTCGAATTTCAGGATGAGCCTGAGGAAATCGCGAGATGGCTTCCCACGGATCTTATGGTGTCATTGTACCCTCTTGGGATTTGGCAATATTTGGCTTAGCAACAATGATAAGGAATGATCATGAATGATAATGAATGACAGTAAATGATAATGAATCATAATGAATGATAATGAATGTTAACGAATGATAATGAATGGTAATGATAATGAATGATAATGATAATGAATGATACTGAATGATACTGAATGACAATGAATGATATTGAATGATAATGAATGAAAATGAACGATAATGAATGATAATGAATGATAATGAATGATAATGAATGATACTGAATGATAATGCATGTTAACGAATGATAATGAATGACAATGATAATGAATGATAATAAATGATCATGAATTATAATGAATGGTAATGAATGATAATGAATGATAATGAATGATAACGGATGATAATGATTGATAATGAATGATAATGAATGATAATGAATGGTAATGAATGATAACGAATGATAATGAATGATAATGAATGATAATGAATGATAATGAATGATAATGAATGTTAATGAATGATAATGAATGATAATGAATGATAATGAATGATAATTAATGATAATGAATGATAATGAATGATAATGAATGATAATGAAAAGTCCCCAAGGTTTCCATTGGAAATGGCTTTGTCTGAAAATAGGCTATCTCAAATTTGATCGCTTATCATGATGTTCAAAGTTAAAAGGGTGTAACTTTAATGTTTTCAGACAAAACCACATGCAATTGATGTGCTAGAAAGTAGCCATACCTCAAGACTCTCTCCTAAGATGACCGAAGGAAGCAAGGAGAAAGGTCTCCGAATTAAGGGTGCGGCAGCTATATCGCTTCAATAGCTTCGAGGTTCGCCAATCTTTGCATTGTACATGATGAATCTGATGACCAGATTGCTAAATGACCTTTTATTTTATGCGAAATTTATGCAAAATCCCACACAACCAGTTTTGTACACAGCGAACGCAATGCCCACTTGTGGCCATAAGTTATGCTACCGAGTAATCACCTGTAACGGGCATAGACATGGGAAAATGATGGAACTACATGGTTCACGGCTCATATTTCACCGTGTCAAAATGACATTTCGATGATGTGTAGATGTGTATGCCGCGTTCAAATCATTGCAATTAATGTTGGATACTGATTTGTGTGGGCCCCCCCTCAACAATTTTAGACTACTCAATAACTAGGCATTTTCTGCCCCCCCCCCGCAACAATTTTTAGGATAGTCAACTTAAGTAAGGATTTCAATTGACATCAATCTACTTTCAATAGGTTTTCGTTTTACATCCCCAAAAATGTCCACAAGTTTTTGTGCACAATAGGGTACAATCGAAGCAATTACATTGTTGAGGATCTGGGTCACTCATGGGGTACCCACTTGAAAAATTGTTTGGGTGCTGTTTTTTGATAAGGGTTTAATAAGGAATCTAATTATTTGGGAAACCTTGCATTTTCAAGGCTTTAGCATGGATGTGGCTTCTAAAGTAAATGGACCGGCTTTACCCAAATAAAGGTGTATAAAGGTGGATAAAGCTCCTGCTGAAAAAATGGATCTGAGAAAAAACTTCTCACAATAGAGGCCCACCCACCCATTCACAAGATACTCAATAATTGTTGGAAATTCTTTCACAATAGTCCCAGGACACTTAATCGGTATCCGACATTAAATGGGTTTCTACTTGTCGTGTGTGTTCAATGTTTGCAAAAGTGGTGTTTTTCTCTTCTGCAAAATGCGGGTAAACTACTGTGATCTTCACCAAATTTTGAGTGCAAGAGAACAGGAAGTTAGCGTACCAGGACGTTATTACCCCACCCCACCCCACCCCATCGTACCCCCTAGAATGGTAAACAAAAATGCATATTTTACCACAACGAATTTTAATCGCCGTGGTCCAACTACGTGGGTTTTCCCCCCATTTTTTGCTACGAATAGATTTCCTAAGCCCAATGGAGATTTCGTCGACTGGGGATCCACTGGGATCCAGGGATCATCAGGGATCCTTGCCAGGAGGTACTTCTCGTTCTGCACATTCACCTCCCGTCCCACTGTCCCAGGACTGTCCCAGGACTGTCCCAGTATATCCCCCACGCCAAGCCGCGGTGATAGGCCATAAAAATCCATGATTTGTGTTTTTTTTAAATGTGAGTAGCCACTTAAAATACTTGAATCAAAACAATCTAATTGCCCTGATATCAAAAATCAATGGAATATATATATATTTCAATACTCTTACAATCCCCCTTATCATCATCAATCAACAGGGGATCTTGAAACTGCTCAAACTGTTTTTTCTATACCGTTTTCCATTTACTGTCGTGAAATTGCGCTGCCATTTTAAGGCGTTTGAAACTTGACAAATCGCGCCTTGATCTTCGTCAGGTCCAGTTGCTCCTGTAGCTGCCCATTGTTTTTTGGTATTCAGCGTGGATGTTGCTGTAGATTTAAGATGCTAGATAAATACTCGTTATGTCTATTTTAGTCCAGAACTCTTTTCAAGTTTGAAGTCAAAAAAATACAGAGGCATTCACTTATTACAGTTTATTGCCACCAAACATGGAGTAACTTCTTGGTTTACGATTTAAGTACGTCACCTCCCTGGTTATCGGTTTTTTGTTGGCGTTCATCCTGCGGAATGATCCTAGAACTTCAGTTGGATCATCCATGGTATAGGTGATATATCTGTTGCTGTTCTATTTTGGATTTCAATTGTCACCTCATTGATTGCTTATTCATATTTACTATATATAGTGTTACTTACATTTCCAATGTTGTTTATCACTCTTGTAAACCTGGTTTATCACTCTTTTAAACGTATGCATGCAGCTTCAATGTTGGTCGCTTCAACTCCCGCGGCTGGATCGACCTGTTGTTGCTTCGTAAGCATCCCCACGCTGCTCTGGTCTTCATCTCGGTGGCTGAGGCTGAACCAAAGGTTTTAAAAAACGTGTAAACTGGTTGGTGGTTTCAACCCCTCTGAAAAATATGAGTTCGTCAGTTGGGATGATGAAATTACCAACTGAATGGAAAAATAAAAAATGTTCCAAACCACCAACCAGTAAATCAGCATTGGAATAGGTATCAAATAGGTTTCAAATCATGCAAATAGGTAAGTCTAACATGGAAATTGGCTGATCAATTCAATGATGTGTCACATCAACTTGCAACCAATATCTGTTGCAGGTTGTTGAAGACTGATGTAGAATGATGACACAAGTGTACACCACTGTGTGTCATTTCTAGCTTTATCTGGTCATATCTGGTCTACTAGTGTGTATATCTATATCTGGTCTACAAAAAAATGGTATATCAATTGCCTGGTCATATCTTTATCAAATACGTGTAGACCAGGCAAGAGATATATATATATATATCAAATTATCTGGTCGATGATCAAAGATGTGTAGATTCGATTTCAAACATCGAAAAGGTAGACTCGGCAGACTCCTGGAGGTGAGAGTGCCATGAAAAGTTCCGTCCCAGGATGGAGGTGAAATTGTCAAATCTTAGATATCAAGAAACAAAAAGAAACAACAAGAACAACAAGTTCTTTGGATTTCATAATGTTGATATGAAATGATATGAATCTCCTTCAGAACCGCAAAAAATACACCTCTAGCATGCACCAGACTTGACCCAAGGTTCCACCTTATTGGTCCATTTGGCTGCTTTGGTTTAGCCTCTGGTAATACAAAAAATTCCATCGAAAGCAACATTTTCTGTTGTGGCAAATCATCGAACTATCCATGGGCCATGTTCATCCATGTTCCATAGCTACTTTTGTTTACTGGAGAGTAGGTGATTTTAGGCTTAGATTTATTTTGTTTTTTTTTGATGTTCTCCAACGTGCCGTTTTTCTTGACAAAACATCACTAGATATGAAGAATTGTGACCCACCATGGGAGTTGGAGGCAAGCTACAGTGGATGTACCTGTACCGTTCTTGCAGTGTACCCTGCTATCCAAATGTGAAACAAATCCCCTGTCGACAATGGTGCAATTAATTCCGAATGGTGACTTTCCATTGTCATTAAATGTGTGGCTTGTGACATTGTCATGATGTAGATTGGTACAATAACAAAGAGCAAAGGACATGCAGCAATCAGTGTATCTACACATGTTTCATCCCATGTCATCCCAAGAAAACCACATCCAAATATCTAAAGAATCTAAATCTGTTTTGCATGATATTCAAGTATTCCATCTTGTCCAGGACGATTCAAATGCATCTATAAACATGTATGTAAGTAATATATATATATGTATTTATTTATTATAATGTATCTATACATACATATATATATATATATATGTATATGTATATACAGTACATATGTATATTTGTTTATCTATCTACACATCTATGTATATTCTTATGGTATTAGAGGTGCTTAGTATCTTTCATCACCACCGTCGCCCCCGCATGACGACTAAACAACTCCACTGAGATCAGGCACCATGGTCTCCTTCCCTGAGGACGTGCTGGAGCATGATATCGACATGTCTGATACATATGACCACAGTATATTATGTTAATGTACATGTACTGTATATATATATATGTATATACTATATATATATGTATATACTATATAAATATAAATATACAATATATATATATATTCAATATATATATATACAATATATATATACACACAATATACATATATATATATATTCAATGTATATTAGATTGTATTGGTGTTTTTCACGTCAAATCATGAGTCAGTCATGCATTGGAGAATATTACACATCATTCTCCCGATACACATCAGTTTCTTGCAAAGTCGCACGTTTGCGGATCAACAAAAACATCCCTTCCTGAGAGGGATGAACAAACATGACACACCAGTGGTTGCAACCAAGATGAGGGTAATCATCCAATTGCTGGTGTTTAAGCCCTCTCCCAATAAATCCTATGAAAGGCAACGAACAGGAACAGTTGTAGATCATGACACCCATACAACCCTCATATACATATAATTACATATATATGTATATATATATATATAAATATGAATGTATATATGTATATATGTATATATGTATATATGTATATATGTATATATGTATATATGTATATATGTATCTATGTATCTATGTATATATGTATATATGTATTTATGTATATATATGTATATATGTATACATGTTTATATGTATATATGTATATATGTATATATGTATATATGTATATATGTATATATGTATATATGTATATATATATGTATATGTATATATATATGTATATATGTATATATGTATATTTTTTGGCTGGCTGCTCACAGAAGCGCTCACACGCTGCGGCAGATTGCACTGCTAAATTCAGGTCTTTGCCAGATGCTCATTGACCAGCGTAGTCGGCACCGATGTGGTGTCCCATTTCGGTGCACACCATCTGCGCACATCGGGCTGCAAAAGCCTCTGGTACATGAGCCATCTCTTCCGTACCTGTGTACGGGGTCAAAATGGAGAAAAATCCTTCCGCGAGGGCTTTGCAAAGCGCTGGAGGATACTCCTTCAGTTTCGCTGTGCGAAACTGCCCATGCTCATCCGTGCCGATGGTTTGTGCACGGGGCAAATGAGCACAAACAGCATTGGCACGCAAATAGCGCGGCAGGTCTGGGAGGTTGAGGGTCAACAGCCCTGTGCGCTTGGTGCTATCAGCTCCAAGCAGACCTTGCGCGAATTCAAGATGTGCAAAACCAGGCAAGCTAAGGATGAATTGCATCAGCGGGAGTCGCCATATGCTGGCTGCATGCTCGTCAGTGGGTTCTGCTGGGTGTTCCAGGGCACCGCTCCCTTGCACCGTAGACAGCAGAATCATCGCGTGCAAGCTGAATCCCAGAAGAAGATGGCCATCCATGAGCTGTCGCTTTTCCCGAAGTGATACAGAGTGAAAGCCCCATAGGTCCGACCGATCACGTATGACGCGGGGACCACGCTTCTTCGGTTGCTGCAGCTGCTTTCCGCGTGCTGTGGACCACGTGCAACAGGGCGGCCCAGAAAGGAACCCGATCACATGTCCTGATCGCAACGCATGAAGCCAAAACTTCTGTGTCGTGGGATTGCTGATGTCCCCCCATGTGGAGTCGATGACTATGTCGAGGGACACGACAAAGAGACCGTCCAGCTTGCCTTGTTTGCCCAGCTCTTCTAAATACCATTGGAAGTCCCCTGGTCTGCGTCTGCCCGAGTATGCATGTAACACGATGCGTTCGCGAAAGCGGACTCGCGGGCATTGTAGCGTGGGCCGCCAAGGTGTGGATGAAAAAGCCAGGTCTTGGCACCACTGCTCATAGAGATCCAAATGGTAAAGATGGTCTTCGTTGGCTGTCTCATAGGTAATTTCCGTGAGGAAGGGCCAATGGAATGGGTCAGCAAGCTCCAAAAGGACCTCACACGCTACATCTCTGGGAACAATCGCGTCATAGCCCTGTGCATCAGTCAGATCTTCCTGGGCTTTGCGAAGGGTGAGCTGTGTCTGCGTCCATCCGATCGCATGGCTGGTGATAGAATCGATCATAGCAGTACGCAATGCGTTTCTGTCATTGATCGTGAAGTCAAAGATCATGAGCACCAGTTGTTCATATAGAGCAGCATGATGAAGATCAACTTCTCCCGGAGGTCGCGGTAGGGCTCGAGGTCCTTCTGCTTGTTGAACAGGAAGTAGATCATCGTGATGTGTTCGTAGTGCATTGTTGTCTCGAGAGCCAATGCCCGGCTGGAGAACATCACAAGGTGGTTGTGCACTGAGTTGAGCTCGGCATGGCTCAGAATATCGTAAATGACCTTGCAGTTTGTCAAAGGAATGAAATTCTTTGAGGCAAATGCTACAGGCTGTATGAGTCATCCATCGGCGCTCTTTGGCAACAATTCCATGAACCTTGAAAAGATGAGCTCCTTCTCCAGCTTTGGAACGGCATCTGAGTTTGCAATTCATGCAGCCATAATGTCCATATTGTCGCTCAACCGGGATATGAGGGCGGACTGGTGCATGTGGTAGGGGTCCCCAATGTGCCAGGTGTGCGAAGATGTCATGATGGAGTCTGCGAAGTAGAAGTTGGTCATGTCGATGCAGTTGGACTAACGTCATACCACGCTGTAACAAGGTTTTCCAATAACTCCTGTGGTAGCGGAGCAAGTATTCCCAATCCTGAAAATGTTGGGCTGGATCTCTCAAAGAGGAGGTGCCGCGAATCAGGTGCCATAGCCACTGAAGGTCTGCACGTAGCAGCTGCGTCCATGCCGTGTCGGCGCGCAGGATGGCCCATGGGGTGACTTGCTCACACTTGTACAACAGGCCCAGATATCGAAGTCTGGTCACACGGAGAAGATCTTCAGGGTCTGGTAGTTGGGCCTTTGAGATCACTTCGTCATGCTGAATGAGGCTGTCTGGTTGCAGCTTCAGCAATCGTTTGTAAAGGCGGAGAATGGCGCCATGAAAATATTGCCGAGATTTGGCATCATCCAACACCCAAGACTCCGTGCCATAGGAAATCTTGCTGTGCACCAGGGACATGAAGAGTTCTGCTCGCTTCTTGGCTGTCAAATCAGCGTTTTGAAAGAGTAGCCTTCGATGAAGATTGAAGGCACCATTGCCGATCGCGATGCGCCTCCTCATTTCTCTTCTGGAAGTGCCAGAGTGATGTGCCATGTTGCCCAGATGGATATACTCACCGACCACAGAGATGGCGTGCATGCCATACTCAGACACCACTTGAATGCGTTGGCCATGTTGGGGCCCAAAATACTTCTGCCGAAGGGTTCGAGATCCTTGGCCACGAAAAGTGAGTAAGACCTCGCTCTTGCCTTTCTGGAGGTTCGGTGTTACTCCATGATTCATGCATGTTTCAAGGAGTATGCCCGCCGCCAATCCAACCTTGCTTTCCAAAGCACAAGCTGTGTCTGCTGTGATGGATATACATAGGTCGTCCATCCAAGTGGGCCCTAGCATGGTGTGTTGTATCATCTGGGAGTCAATCACCTGTGGAAACATGCCCTGCGCATCCACATCCTCAAAGGTTTCCAGAAGACCCAAATCATCCATTTTCTCTTCCACTACCGCCAGCAAACGGGAGAACATGTATCCAAAAACCACATCGGCAAATGGATCTCCTGGGCGAGTGCCGATCCGAGTGTGTGTCACATCTGGTTGTCCTCGGACTCGAAAGTGCGTGTTGGTATGAAGAGCTCGAATTGCACGTTGTAGGTGTTTGGGAAGACCTGCTAGTTCAGTGGCTGCAGGAAGTTGCAAGATGAATTGAAGATCTCGAAGAGCGTCTGCAGGCAGCTGAAGTCTAGCAGCAACTTGTGCTAGAAGAGCATCTGTCAATTGACCACCAATCGCGACTGGGCGTAGTACACGATAGAATGCTTCCTGGAGATCCAGAAATATCAGCGAATGTGATCTTTTGGCATTCTTGGCGGCTCGAGCAGCTGCTCGTATGTAGTGTACGCCCATGGACACCGGGAAGTGTCGTCGGCCGCCCACCTGTTCTCGGCGAAGAAAGGCCTCGTACAAGTCAGCTTGATGGTCTCTCACAGCACGATGTACAGTCTTGCCAATGTGCGAGCTGATGAGGAGAGAGCGGTATGAAGAGCATTGATCTTGTGGGCCTTTTCGTTTCCATGCTGCGATGAGCAATCCACCTTTGTGCTGTAGGGTTTCTTGGCCATGTACACAAAGTTTCAGAAGTTGTGTGTACGTGGCTCTCGCCATCCGAGTGGGAAAACTGTGGCATAGTTCCGGTGGAACTTCATCATCGCCCACAGCTTTGCCACTGCGTACTCTTCTGAAAGCACATTCAAGATCAGTGAGAGATGGCACATCCTCAGGACTAAGTTGAATCTTGGTCTGCATAAAGTCTTTCAGATGCGCAATCCAATCTGCTCGTAGATCTTGTTCTGATACCCGTTCTCCACCTTCCATAGCACCAAAAAAGTCAGCCCATCTTTGACATAGCTCTTCGGGCGTTGTGCACGGTGTGCCTTGATCATTGAGCACCATGGGTAGTGGTGACACGCGACGAAGCTTCGGATTTGTAGGTCCTATGATGGGCTTGAGCGTGTTCAGGATTGTGGAGGATGCACTGTCTTCCGGTAGCCTGTGAATGGCTTCCTTGACTTCTTGGCGCTTTGAGGTGCTCAACGCTGAACGCAAGAGTCGAACTGTTTGATGTAGTGTTATCCCTGTCTTGAGCCCATGAATGATCAGAGTGTTGGAATAACTGTCTGATTGAGCGTGGCGATCAGGAGGTAGTCGATGAGCCCACAGTAGAAAAATGCGAGACAGCATTTCATTGCGGCTTTGCCTCTGGATGTTCTTCAGCTGTCGTTGGTGTCGTAGCTTGTATGCACGAAGTTTCCACACCTCATCGGAGATAAAGGACTTTTTGGGTCCTCGCTTTGGTTTCGGACATTGGGAGCTAAGTGTCACTTGAAGAAATTGGTTGAAATGTTGAACTTGCTCCTCGATGTTGGTGGTCCATGACAGCGGTTGATAGCTATCAAAGTGTGCATCAAGGTCCGCAGTATGGATCTTGTTTCTGTCGAACTTGTGCTTGTGGCCCTGTCTGTGATGAATCCGTGTGGTGTCTTTCCACTGAATCTCAACGGCCATAGCTCTGTGATCCCCAAGATGTCCGAAATCTAGAGCATCCAAACTGCAAGATTGGGTGCAGCAGGAGATCCATGTGCATGGCAAAAGAACATAGTCGATGCGATGTTCTGTGTCATCTGCAGGATGTATCCATGTGGTGTTGGTGCCTTGATGTAGAGTCAAGGTGGATGGAACGCAGAGGCGATGTGTCTGCAAGAAGTCCCGCAAGAGATGTGTGTTGGCATTTGCACAATCAGCAAGATCAAAGATATGCTCATTGTCTTGAGGACCTGTGCGGGCATTTGCATCGATCATGACCAAGACGTTCGAATGGGTGTCATGCAAGTGCACCAATTGTGAAAGGTGGTGCCACCAGTGTTCTCTGTCTGATTGTGAGGCTCCACTATGGGGTGCATGGGCACATAGAAGCCACAGGTCAATGTGCTCATTCAATACATGCACCAAAAGGTGACGAGCACTCCTGGACACCACCACAAAGTCGGATCTCTTGAAGCACTGCGGTGAATCACCTTGTATGAAAGGTTGTTTCAAATTGGCCCAGAGCTCAACGCCGAGTTGACCTTGGTCACTTCCGCTAGCAATCCGGTAGGTCTGGCCGTTGAAAGATGATCCCTCATCTGTACGGGTCTCTTGTAGTCCAAGGAAGTGAAGTCCATGTGCCTGAAATTGCTCTCGGACATAGTGCAACTTGCCTGGATGACCCTGTTCACCTCTGTAGAACGTGCGGACATTCGCTGTACCGCAACTCAGAGTGAAGGTGGCCTTCGAACGATCCGATGTCACCTTGTTGAGCAGGAAGTCTTGCATAGCAGGCAGCTCTGTCGGGGAAACCTCAAAGCCAGCAGTGCTCAGTCGTGGGAGATCTTTGGCTTGATCAGTCACAATCCATAAATGTCGTAGGATGTGGCAAAAGCTCTGCATGTTCACAGCTTGGCGTGGTAGAAGTTGACTGATGTGGGCCTCCCGCTTTGCAAGCCAGTCTACCAGCTCATTCATTGGATCGCCCGCATGACTTCTGGCATGTTGGATCTTGAGACATCCATTCGGTAATCCACCTTGAAGAGCTTGGAATACTGCGCGGAGATTGTGATAGGGTGGCTCGCGCGTGCTGGATCCACATCTTCCAGCGGCTTGATCTCCAGTCAGGCGGGAGTCGGTCACAAAAACAGTAGGAACATTGTTGTTGCGGCTGAGTCTCCACATGCCTGCCCAGAAGAGCGCCTCTGTTTCGGCCGCATCCGAACCGATTTTGGCCGTGCCGATGGAGTGTGGAGCTTGAAGATCATATAGCACTTGTTGGCAGTGCCAACCGAGAAATTCAAGCTGTGAAGGTTCATTGTCATGCTCGGCATATTGTTCCGCAAAGACAGCGAATGCCCATGAGTCACTCACATCGTTCTCAGCCACCCATAGTGGAGGTTTGTGCCGATGCTGAGAATGGGAAGAGCCGTCAGCAAAGATGACATAGCGATCGATCTTGTCGACACTTCCACAATTCTTCAATGCTTGACTGACAAAGTCAGGGAGTTCAAATAGTTCATGCTCTTTCCACAAAATGTCTCCACAATCCTTGAAGAAACTGCGAAGCTCCTGGAGGTCCATGTCTATCTGGCACTCGCCCTTCCATGTGTTTTGCACGTAGCCGAAATCAATCATGGGGCCATGTTCGTCAATGCGGGGTTGTGGATCAGGCCACGGCGTGCGGGTTCTTGTTTCCCCTGCTGTGGATGCATGTTCAGGCGTGACATTGGTGAAGTGGATACACTGAACACGGTCTTGCCATTGTTCACGCTGAAGAATGACAGCCTTGATAAAGCCGTGGGCATAGAGGAATCGCATGTGTTGTGTCTCTGTGAGCTCTGTACTCTGGCGCTGAGAGATGACAGATTGATCAATGGTCGTGTCCGCTGCACAGTAGATATAGACGTAGTCAGCTGGTTCCTCATGCAAGGAGATGGCAAAGATCGTGTCACGTTCTCCACATAGAAAGATTTTGTACTGAAATCCCCACGCTCGGAGTTCGTGTTCTGCGTCTTCCGCGCTGTAGACAGCATTGAGTTCCACCGTTGACGGAGGTGAGGGCTGTGATGGTGACTCCTGAGCGTAGATGACTTTGACAAGCACTTTCGATTCAGGTTGAATCCAGTCCTGCGGTCGACTAGTGCCAATGGCTGGAAAATGGTCGAGGTCCTGTGGCCACTGCTCATGAGCCACCGAAGCAGTTGTTTGGCGCTCACAGGCCTCTTCCTTTGGTGCAAGAATCAGGTCTTGTAGGCGCAAGCTTGTAGGTTGCTTGATCAAGCGTTGGCTTGTTTGCAACAAGTTGAGCGCATTGCCATGTCTCATTTGTTGAGGCGGTCTGGGAGTCAGTCTGACCACAATTCCATATCCATCTCTGGTGGGGAATGGAGCTCCAGGGTAAATCGGTTCTTGTCCGTACCATGCCTGACATTGCATCGGTGAGTCTGGAAAGAGGCATCGACCACCCAGACCAGTGAGCATGAGAAACTGTTCCAGAAGGAAATGTTCATGGAATGTCGCTGCCATTTGTGTGAAAGGTCCACGGTGATTGATCGAGTTGTCAAATCCAGTCACAATGATGGAGGACAATGTATCTTGCGGGTTCTGTACCAGAAGTACATGTGTTGCAATCTCAGGATGGATTTGTGGTGGAGATGGATCAACAACATGTATCATGATTGGAGCTCCAGGAAGGGCTCGGTCACTCCATGTCCTTCTGAGTTGGTCGGTCCATTGTCGAAAATCATCGTAGAGCCTCGTAGGTCGCGGATGGAGACATACATGTTGACCTGGGTGAAATTGGTCCACGAACCATGTCATGACTATTGTAGAAGCTGGTTCTCCATCCCAGGAAAATGCCGTGCGCATCCATTGCTGATACAGATCTTGGATGTGTTCAGGTGCGTTGCGGAGCACTGGAGCATTGGGAACAAAGCTGGCAGCATTGGGATTGAATGTGAAGCGTTCGCATGGTCCACCTTGCCGAGGTAGTTCAATACCTTCCTGGGGTGTAGGCGGCGTGCGGCTCCATCTCGACGTGGGTTGTTGCATGAGTTCCACGTTGTCATTGTCTTCCTCATCAACATCACGTCTATAGTACATGTGAATGACGAGATTCGTCGCTCTTGGCACTTCGTCCCAATCAAAAAGTCCAAAGGGTATTTCACCAAGACGGACTCGACAATCATGTTGTCTGTAGCGTGGTCCACATTGATCAAAAACCTCTCCAACACGAAGCACTAGTGCTTGATTCATCAGCCATGGTAAAGAGTGCGCAACATGTTTGATGTTGAGGCCTCTTCTTGTCGGTTGGCTGAATGAAAGCAAGCCAATCGTATGCTCTGGGGCAGAGGATTGTTCAATGATGAGATGTGCCAGGATGCATTCAGTAAGCTTGCTTGGTGGCTTTGGTCGCACCAAATGTATTGTCACGCCTGCATTCTCCTCAATGATGTCTCTCCAAGGTTCAATGATATCATCAATCCAATTGGGTGAATCATGATGAATGCGTACTGCGCGAGGTACTCTGCAAGCTCTCCATCGCTGGTGATGTATATACCACGTTTCGATGTATGCAATTGGGCCTTCTTCTTCACATTCAATCAAGGCTTGCGTCTCGAAGAGGTTTCTGAAACTCTGGTAGTCATCAGCGTGGAAGATGTACTGAGGCAGATTGCCCAGTCCTGGATCTGTACTTCGGGCTTGCTCACTTGGCAATGTGGCTCCTTGTTCATGATGAGGTGCAACTTTGAGTTCGAGTGGATGCAGCTTCACTTCGAAATGATGCCAAACTTTTTGAAGTTGGTGTAGGCTCTTCTGAAAAAGATCGATGTGGTCTTCGTCATCAATCTCTGTGTTTGGGTTCCAGCTCTCGTTGGTAAGATTGAGTCTATTCAAAGTGGAGTTTGAGATGCAGCTCAGCGATTCAGGTCTCTCTCCAATGTGAATTTGGATGTAGTCACCATCTTCCAAGCGTAGTGGTGAGATCTGGCTGGGTTCAATAGCGACATGGTTGTGCCACAAGAAACAGAGCTCTTCCTGATCTTGAAATTGTTGATCCAAACCCATGAGGCGAAAGACTGATCTGCGGTTGACAGTGGTAGGCAGCCATTTGGCCAATCTGCGCATTGCAAAAGGTTGTAGATGCTGTTGGTCAAAGATGTCAACATCGACTAGGATCAGTCGCATGAATTGGGCCGGTCTGGGTTCATGGATGTTTTGGAGCATGAGACATTCTAGTTGAAGACGCTCAAGATCACGTGGTCGATGTTGTACCTGATGTAGTCTGAGGATGAGGCCAGTGTCAAAGCCTCCCTCACGAGCGATAATGGTCTCATGCTCACTGTTGTCGCTCCAAGACAAACTCACTGGGAATGTCCTGCCATCAATGGTGAAGATGACTACCCGACGTATGTCTTCTGAGTGAAAGGATGACGAGGATGGTGCTACAACAGAGGCCGACGAGGAGCTGGACCTTGATGATCGTAAAAAGGCAGCAGCATTGCGCGCCATGAATGATGTCGCATCCTCTGGTGTCTGGATGGTGCCATCATGTGGTTCTGATCGTGGCCTAGGATGTTCAGTCTCTGGGTCAATGTCAGGATCAGGAGGATCCCATTCGTTGCCATCACGTTGCTGTCTTCTTCTACGGAGTCTGCGGACCAAATTTTGTTCGATTTCCTCTTGTGTCAGGGCAGAGGGGATGCGGATATGTAGGCCTAATCCATGGAAAATGGCAATGTTGGCACCGGCAGGTTGGATGTGGTGTCCAATGTGGACAGTGCAATCGCCTGCTCCTTGCGCTGCTCTTTGTTGGCAGATGGCATCTGCTCCGGCAAGATGGATAATCTGGTCGCACGAAAGCTGCAGTTCCGTAGAGTGAGCACTGTCAGAAAAGCGTGTCTCAGGATCCATGACCTGTACTTTTGAAATCAAACAGGCGGCCCTCTCAGGACTGGCATGTTGATGGACTATGACTGTGGCAGCAGTCGCAGGAAATGCAAACTTGGGAGGGTCTGGTCGAACGATGACAATGTCGATGGGTGCATCATGATCTACAAGATCTTCCCAAATAAATCTCACGTCCCTCTCCCATTCTGCCACTTCACTGTCAAATCGCAAAACTCTGGGTTCATCATGAAAACGATGGTGATGATGATTGATGAAGTAAGAGGTCACATAAACGATCTCATCTTCTTCTCCTGCATCATAATGCCCTTCTTGAATGCGCAAGTCCATGATCCCTTGCATCCATGTCGGCCTGCTCGGAAGATGGCGTGCGTACGTCTGACCAGCTCTGTCTGTGTGAGCAACAAAGCGTTGGTCTCTGTGGGAGCTTTCCGTGGAGTCAAAACTGGGGCAGCTCCACGGAGTCTGCCCGGTTGCACCAACCTCCAAAGGAACCTGAAGCTTGTACATCTCAAGACTGTCCTCTGTTCCAATCCACAATTCCAAATCATCTGCAAAACCCACATGCAGTGAAGTAGGACGGTTGGGTCTGGAACGAGAATGTGCAAGATCTGGACGCTCACTACATCGGGAACTGGTAGAGCTTGTCCATGGTATTGGAGGTGTGCAAAAGTGTGAGACTTCATTCTTGAGAATGGCGGCCTGTGCTTGTGCTTGCCATTCAGAAACAAAGGTCTCATTCACGATGGCTCGGTTGTTCCACTTCATCACGATGGCTGGGGTGGAACTGTCCCAATGCCTACAAAGCCCTAGGTCGTCATACGAAAAGGTCATGCACAACCGGGCTAGACAAAAGGCTGCCCTGAGGCGCCATTTGTGGTTTCTCCTTCCTCTGTTCCCATCGATTGATCTGGGACAGTCGTCCTTTGGCGCTTGGCTGCCTTTTCCTGGATCTCTATCGATTCTGCCTGCGCCTGTAATTGTTGAAGAGATGCTGTGAGATTCACCAAGCCTTCTTGTATTTTGCCTGACGACTTGTCGACACTGGCCTGTTCTCCTGTCAGCTCCTCGTCGTCGTCCTTGATCTCGATGGGTGTGATCTTGCCAGCTTCCTGTTGCGATTGTTCTGCTTGAACTTTGGCATTCATGAAGTTGGCATGGGCCTGTTGTATTCGCTCTTGTAGATCTCGTTCTTGCTGCTGAAAAAGGGATGTGTAGCCCTGCCATTGTTGGACCGCATCGGCAAGAAAATGCTTCCATGATGCAATCAAATTGTATCTGGCTTGAAGAGCTTCTTCTACATCCTTTCTCGCATAGCCCAGGGTGCGCACTGCGGAGTGCAATTCCTTTGTAGCTTGTGCCCCTTCCTTTTTTGACATTTTCTGCACTTTTTGCCTCATATCTGGAGGCAGTTCCATTTGGCGTGCTCTGACCATCTCCATGAACTCCTTCTGTTCCGCATCGACGTACAGATGTGGCGGCATCGCCTGTTGCAACGTGGGTGCCATCGGTGCCACTTGCACTGGCATCTGAGGAGTTTGTTGTTGCTGAGGTGGTGGCATTGCCATGGGCATCATCGGTTGCATCTGTTGCTGATACATCGTCGTGGACGGCCCATGTTGTGCATAGCCTGTCCATGGAGTCATAGGTGGCGGCAATGGTGGCATCGGCCCTTTGCCTTGGCCTTTTCCAAAGTATGGATTGGGCGGAGGATGCGTTGTCTGCCCTTTGCCGTCGTAGTAGTTCTGTTGTCGATCCTGCGCACTCTTGGATCTCCTGCGACCCTTCGGCGTGTGAGTCCGGCTTTTGGACCTGGTCCTGCTCCATGTGGAGGAGTCCTGAGAGTTTCCCCAGGTGTCTTGAGACCATGTGGCATTCCCATCTTGACGAGCTCCGGGATTGTGGACATAGGAGCGGTCGATGGTGCTTTGCCAGGGCAATTGACATACTGGGCAATACTCGGCTGAGCGTTTGCGCAGTTGTCGGCAGCCCCCACAACGCCATGGTGCATTGGTCGTCATTGTTGCAGCGATCCTGGCAAGGAAAGTTGCGTCTCTGGAATGATGATTCTTCAACACCGTGAAGATTTTGTAAATCCTGTGCGAAGTCAGCTGAATCAGACCACGTCGGTGCAGGTACCACTGCCTCCGTGCAGTTGCTCGAGCACGGCGTAAGGCTCTTCTTCGAGTGGCCAGCGTCGTGATAGCAATTGCCGTAGGACTCTTCAGCAAAGATGACAAAATTGATCAAATAGGTGAAGACCACAAAGACAAAGAAGCACAAATTGCCCATGTAAAGCCCGATCACGAACAAATACACAGGAGAGATGTGCAAGAACGCGTCTGTGCAAGCCCGATGGTCAGGTTATACACAGCAAAGTCGAAATCCACAAGCAAATTCCAGGGTTAGACCAGTTCAGAAAAGGCAAGGGATGTTTTGCGAGTACCCGGGTGTTTTGTGGCTCCGGGACGCCAAAAAGGATCAATCCAAATATGGGAGTGAAAGGTACCACGAAAATGGAAAACCAAATAATCACAGGCCAAAATGAAGATCCCAGTAAGGCTAGCACTTGCTGCCCGCGGCAAAGATTCGCGTATGCCGCTAAGGTTAGCGGGTGACAAGGAACGACCGTGGGGCTGACCTTGACCCGAAACCTTGAGCCAAAATGGCTACGGTATATATGTATATATGTATATATGTATATATGTATATATGTATGTATGTATGTATGTATGTATGTATGTATGTATGTATGTATGTATGTATGTATGTATGTATATACATTAAATTTACAATACATGTCCATTGCCCGTTGAATATCTCGTTGTTGCTGGATGCATTTCCTTTTTTGAACGCGTTGGTCTGTACATTATCCATTGGATTGTGCATGATCTCAATCCATGAACTGGGAAATCCTGCAAAATCCGTTTAATGACAATTCACATATTTATCAGGTTTCATTGAAATATCAGGTTTCATTGAAATATCAGGTTGATACACCTGCAAAATCCTGAACTGTATTTAACCAGCCAAGTGACAATTCACTGCTATTGTCGCCCGACATTGACACGACAGGTGCCCGCGTACTAAAACGCGTCAAGGACGGACAAACCGACCCTTCTGGAGCCCAAATCTGCCATGGGGAGTCAGGATCCAAGGGGATTCCAACCCCTGGCAAGGGGACTAGACCTGGCTTGTAGATGTATGTGTGTATATATATATGTGTTCTAATATATATATATATGTATATTTATGTATATATGTATATATGTATACACACACACTAAAATGTATGTATCAATATATTGCACATCTATATATATATATGCTGTACATGTACATTACATATACGTAGTATATTACATATATATAATATGTATATTACACACATATATATATATACCTCATATATATATCACATATATTTATACCATATGTATACATATAATTATATATCAAATATATACATATATAAATTGAAATATATATATGTACTACATATATATATTCTTTATATATTACATATCTATATATTCTTTATATATTGCAAATATAAATATATAGATATTCTTTATATATTACATATATATATTATATATATTATAAATATATATATATCATGTATATATATACCACATATAGTATATTACATATATTTCAATTACATATGAATATATATATATGACATATATTATAGCACAAATATGTATATATATATATTACATATATATTATTACATATGTATATGTATAATATATTACACACATATATATATATATTATAGTACATGCATATATATATATATAGAGTACACGTATATGTAGATAAATAGATAGATAGATAGATAGACAGACAGACAGACAGATAGACAGATAATAAATCATAAAACATAGACACGCACATGGATATTAGATCGTATATCATACACATACAATTATAGTCGATTTCCTATTTCGGGATACCGACATTTGCAATTTCTCTCAAGACAAACTCGCGATGGTACCCTGCCGTGACTCGACGGCCCGGCGTTGATGTTTTTCTTGGGAGATGGACCAGAATTCTACCACGGAACCCATAGGAAAACCTCAATAGTTCTCGGGAACAATGGGAAATCATCGGAATATGAGTTTGGATTGAGTCTGGATACATAACTAACATTGACCAACAATATCAATGATGTGTCAAAAAATGGCTATGGCGAATGGGGAAGATGACCGTTTCAAACCGTTGTGGGGATAAGAAACGTCCACCAGTCCAGTGGAGGGATAAGAAACGTCTAGTGATCATTAGTGATCTAGTCCAGGACTACTATACTGGTTGGTGGTATACCTACCCCTCTGAAAAATATGAAAGTCAGTTGGGATGATTATTCCCAATATATGGAAAAATAAAATTCATGTTCCAAACCACCAACCAGCTAATAATAGTTTTGCATAGTTTTGCTACTATAATTTGTCCAACTTCCAGGATCTTCCAGGTGTTTTTTCTCAGTTTTTCGCCGGCCACGACTCGTCTGTGCAACTGGGCTTCGCCCAGTGCAGGAAAAGCCGAGACGACTGAGCGCAGCGATGAACTCCAGTCCTGGGTGACCCAGGAGCTGTTTTCCATGGAAACTTCACGAGTTTCGTTGGGGCAGAACCTCGAACAATGATCTGGGTAAATTATAATAATATTTCACTAACCTGAATTAAGGCCATATGTGGATGATTTCCCTTACTAACCATGATTCCAGGGTTTGGTCGCAGTGAGGTCGTTATAATTTACCCAGAAAGATGGTTTCATGGGCCAAGTTATGAAGTCCAAATTGGACTCACCAGGTCTGCACTGGCTGCCCCATTCCGCAATCTGTTATCCGAGTCTGTCGTTGCACTGGTTGTGAAACATCTTGCCAACATGGAATATCTTGGAGACATGATAAATCAAATTTGCTGCACCCAAGCTAATTCTGTGGGTAGTATATCAATGTATCTTCACTTATCAAAACTACAAAACGATATGTTCACCGTCCATAATTAAACCAGCTGCTTTCCTATCCTAATCGCCATATCCTAGAAATGGACGGGAAAATCTGCAGGAAACCTTTTTTTAATTTGAGGATTTTCAAACCGTGGTGTCCCATAGATTTCCCTTAAACCAAACCAGAAAATATATTTCTTGTCGTCAATATCTTCTCATTTCTCGGTCCACGCTATGAGTTTTTGTTTTACTGTAACCCACTGGATGACTCCCCAAATGCCGTTACTTAAAGAGCCAATTCTAATGGCAAAACCCTCCCTGAAAATCCGTTGGTTTACGCCAACAAAATAGTAGCTGTATATTCTATGCGCTGCGAATTCCGAACTTTTTGTGTTATATATTCATGTGTCATAAACTTTGGTTGATCATTTCACCATCTTTATTGATTGGCTCCCTCACCCTTCACCACATGGCTGGCTTATGGGAATTTCCATATTGGCCTATTATCATCCTTATATCAGTATATAGTAAATATGGCAATATCACCATTGTATAACCATTATCATGGACTTGCTTTAAGGAACCACCAAAAAACAAACAAATACTCCCTATAGATTCCCCAAGTAGTGGATTTCCCATGGAGAAAATAAAAAAAATGCAAGTTATATAGCCATTAATATCCATTAATTGCTATCATGTGGCTGAGAAACTCAATTCGTAGCTCCGAAGCGCTTCGTCCCAGTGGCAGCTCCTAAGCCGCTGCGTTCCCAGCTACGGCTGAAGGGTGTCCTCACCGGGCGAAGGGAACCATGTCTGAAAATGGGGAATTAAATGCTGGTTGTTGGTTTCAACCTCTCTTTCAAATGAGATTATTGTTCCCAATATATGGAAAAATAAAATTCATGTTCCAAACCACCAACCAGAATATATTCAATCCCTAGTTATGGCAATGTTTATCATGCTTATCGTGAGAATGAGCTTCGAACCCACTGGAATTGAGGGAGTGTCCGGATTTTCACCAACCAAGCCACTGGAAATCGGCACTGGTAGCGCTACTCTGTGGCGTTGTTTTTTTCCCACCAGTGGAACCAGTTTGAAACTCTGGGGTAACTGTGCATGCAATCTTGGACTTACATGGAGGTTTCCATAAATGAGGCTACCCCAAATGGATGGTTAATGGACAATCTGACAATCCTATTAAAATGGATGAGAACTGGTACCCCCATGACTTAGGAAACCCCCACATTCACAGGTTTAACAGGGACAAACTAGACGACGGATGGCCCGAGAGCGTAGAGGAGCAGGGTCTTCTCTTGTTAGTATGGAGACACCATATTGGAAAACAATATATTAAAGATGTGTTATAGGCAGACGAGAAGAGTAGTATCAAGACAATATAGCACAAGTACAAGACAATAGTTTGCATCGTATCTTTCAAATAGCTTTTCACACACAGAACTTTTTACAGAGAGACGCTTTTACACACAGGTGCTTTTATACACAGACACTTTTACATACGGAAGCTTTTGCGCACAGACATTTTTACACACGGAAGCTTTTACACACAGACGCTTTTACCCACATAGGCTTTTACACACAGACTCCTTTACACACAGACGCTTTACACGCAGACGCTTTACACGCAGACACTTTTACACGCAAACACTTTTACATACAGACGCTTTTACACACAGAAGCTTTTACACAGACGCTTTTACACGCAAAAGCTTTTACACAAGAAGCTTTTACACACAGAAGCTTTTACACACAGACGCTTTTACACACAGAAGCTTTTACACACAGAAGCTTTTACACTCTGACGCTTTTACACACAGACGCTTTTACACACAGACACTTTTACACACAGACACTTTTACACACAGGTGCTTTCACACACAGACAGTTTTACACACAGACACTTTTACACACAGACACTTTTACACACAGACGCTTTTACACACAGACGCTTTTACACACAGACGCTTTTACACACAGACGCTTTTACACACAGATACTTTTACACACAGACACTTTTACACGCAGACGCTTTTCACACAAACGCTTTTACACACAGACGCGTTTACACACAGACGCTTTTACACACAGGAAATCGCAATTTGCTTCAGTTTTGGGCGATCGAACCTCATTTCATGCGAAAGGGTCGCGATTGGACAAGAGAAATTACAATTTCACTTCAGTTTTTGGCGATCGAACCTCGTTTCGTGCGAAAGGGTTGCGTGGGGCAACTTGAAATCGCAATTTTACCTCAGTTTTTGGCGATCGAACCTCATTTCGTGCGAAATGGTTGCGCCGGACACTTTGAAATCGCAGTTTTACCTCAGTTTTTGGCGATCGAACCTCATTTCGTGCGAAATGGTTGCGCCGGACACTTTGAAATCGCAATTTTACCTCAGTTTTTGTTGATCGAACCTCATTTCGTGCGAAAGAGTTGCGTCAAGCAACTTGAAATCGCAATTTTACCTCATTTTTTGGCGATCGAGCGAAACGGTTCGCGGGACAAGTGAAATCGCAATTTTACCTCAGTTTTTGGCGATCGAACCTCATTTCGTGCGAAATGGTTGCGCCGGACAGTTTGAAACGCAATTTTACCTCAGTTTTTGACAATCGAACCTCGTTTCGTGCGAAAAGGTTGCGGGGGCAACTTGAAATCGCAGTTTTACCTCAGTTTTTGGGCGATCGAACCTCATTTCGTGCCAAAGGGTTGCGCGCGACGACTTGAAATCGCAATTTTACCTCAGTTTTTGGCGATCGAACCTCATTTCGTGCGAAAGGGTTGCGTTTCGTGCCGTCTTGTTGGCACTGCCCCTGCCCCCGCCTTCAAGAGAGAAATAGAAAAGAAAGAGAAGGCAAGAGGGCAAGAGGGCAAGAGGGCAAGAGGAGAAGATATGAGATGAGAAGATGTGAAGATGAGAAGATGTGAAGATGAGAAGATGTGAAGATGAGAAGATGTGAACATGAGCAGATGAGAAGATGAGAAGATGTGAAGATGAGAAGATGCAAAGATCTGAGGATGAGAAGATGTGAAGGTGAGAAGATGTGAAGGTGAGAAGGTGTGAAGGTGAGAAGATGAGAAGATGTGAAGATGAGAAGATGTGAAGACGAGAAGATGTGAAGATGAGCAGATGATAAGATGAGAAGATGTGAAGATGATCCCTAACCTTAATAGGGGGTCAAGCCAGGGGGGGTTTAGCCAGGAAAGGTTTTGAATACTGTTCAAACAGAGGAAAAAAGAGAAAAAAAGAGAAAAATAAGAAATAATAAGTTTTTGATAGGTTTTTTTTAAAGATATTTTTTAAAAAAAAATGAATTAACTTTTACATTAAGTCATTTTATTTCTTTTTTGGTCAGGGAGTCAGGTGCACTTTTTCATTGTTAAGCTTCAGGTTTTTAAGACATTTATCAGAGACACCGTATTCATTGGCTCAAGTCATTTGATTTGACTACATTTAGACAGTGATTTCTCAATTATGACGACTACAGAGCCAACCTCTGCATTGCTGATGAAACCTGAGTGGGCCCACGAGATCTTGCACAATGGAAAAGACCTGGAACTCAGGTCAAAGCCTTGTCATTCAAAGGTGGGCCTGGTGGAATGCTCCTGGGAGAGGTGACAATCGTTGGTTGTTTTTTGCTGGCTCATGTTCGAGATGGTCCTTTGGAAGATCATGAACCTCGTTCGTTCAGATTGCGCCGACCGCCATCATGTCCATGATTGGATTGTCATTGACTACAAAGACATTTGGACTTGGGAACATAAAAATCCAATTGTCTACGGGACTCCAAAGCCATATTTCCATCCTCTGGATGCAAAACCACTTTGCAAGCGTGATCCGGAACAACGCATTAAACGTGTGGCCGAGAAGGCGGCTAAGAGGAAGAGACTTTCAGTTTGACTCACTCTGAGAAGTCAATGAGGCAAACACTTTAAATCGAACAACATCTTGCATGATTCAATTTCTTTTTTGACAGATGGATGTTAATTTTCCAGTACTTATCATTCTTGTTGTGATTAAGGAATCTTTGACTCGTTGACTCAGCAATGTAATGTGTGTGATGATTGTCCACCCGTGTGACATGATTCACCTGCCAATCCACAGCAGATTCGTTCAGATTGTTGTGCCTTTTGATTGATGAGTCATTTTGACAAGCCTGCCTGAGACGTTACACATTTGTCCAGAACTCAGTTCTGATTCAATGATTGACAAGTCAAGCCAAGTCATCACAACGTCGCTTAGTCAGTACGAGTATCCGGTGACAGAAAGCTTAAGCCGCCATCGGTTCGAATCTTGACTTGCGTAGGGCGACGCACTGTGACTGTCGGTGAATCAGATAGCACGGGGTTGTTGACTGCCAGTGGCTCAGAATGATTGACTTTGACTAGACCTCATCATGATTGATTGAAAATGGGGGGATGGTCCCCGGGGGTTGGAAATGAATTGATGAAGATCATTGCAGGATCATGACAGAATCCGATGAATGGCTAGAGCGTAAAAACCATAGCAACTCGGCAATATCAGCAGAATGAAGTAACGTGAGGATTTCGCGTAGATTTCTTTGGCCATCTCGCAGAGTCGCAGACTCACTACCATCAATCCTTTTTGCCTTGTGGCTTGTGAGATCATTGCCCATCTTGTGGCCTCATTCTCCAGCAGCCAGTGGCCATCGTTTTTTGCCTTGTGGCTTGTGAGATCATTGCCCATTTTGTGGCATCATTCTCCAGCAGCCAAGTGCCCGGGATGCCAATGCCGAATCATTGGCCAAGTGGTGTTGCCGCACAGTCCAACAATCCGAATTTCCTGGACTTAATTAATGCAGTTTGACTTTTTGTTTGTTTTGGCTTTCAAAATGATTGACTGTTGATTGGTTACAATGCCAGATTTCCAAACCGTGTCCCTGGCAGTTTGGTTGCATTTGGAATCCCTTTTTTCCTCAGAGTTGATTCGGCAAAAATGAATGATAAAAACAAATGCCAAAATGAAGTTGCAGCGCTGTCTTTTGACAATGTCGAGGGGGGCCAATTTCAATTACAATTTGCTAAACCCAGCTGACATTCCCGAACCCAATCCGGCACTTTTAAACTAGGTTATTTTGCCCCAGTTTTAGCCAATGCCGACATATAATGATCCAAGGGCGCGGCCGAACACTGCGTGACAAGTATAACAAATTAATTATGATTCCTTCATTAAATAAAAAATATACGGTGGATTTCAAGAAGCAATGGCTATCTCTGAATCTGAAATCCCCGCTGTCCCCATGACCGAGTTGGCAAAAAGCAAGTATTTTTCGCGGCCACTGGCCAGTGAAAATGTTTTGTTTAAATGACTGGCAACGAAGGCAATTTCAAACCCTTGAAATTCCTCATTGAATGATCCCTCCAATCCCACAATTCCCACCTACAGGTGGGTTGGGTCCCTCAGTTTGTGGATCCCTCAGTTCCCACGATACCTAGGTGAAAAATATGTTCTATGTGGAAGGTTTTTTTTGCAAATTTGGCAAAAAATCTGGCTGACCGATCGCAAATTTTGACAGTTAATCTTGAAAAAATGTGATCGGGTGACCAGGTTTTTTCGAGGTTTTGATCAAAAATAATTGTGATGAAACCGCCACACAATTTTTTCCCGCGAAAAAATGCACCCAAACTTGACAAAAAAAAAATTGAAAAATGTTGTCAACCGACCACATTTTTCAATTTTTTTTGTCAAATTTTGCGCTGAGTTGACCATAAGTTTTCGTAAATTTTCCAAAATTCCACCCAGGGGATCTTGAAAACTGGGACTGGGAGAGCCTGGGTTGGCGCCAGGGATCTTGAAAACTGGGACTGGGGCGCCAGCCAGGGATATTGAAAACTGACTGCCAACTCAAGCTCCCCCAGTCCCAGTTTTCAAGATCCCTGGCCCCAACTCAAGCTCCCCCAGTCCCAGTTTTCAAGATCCCTGGCGCCAACTCAAGCTCCCCCAGTCCCAGTTTTCAAGATCCCTGGCCCCAACTCAAGCTCCCCCAGTCCCAGTTTTCAAGATCCCTGGCGCCAACTCAAGCTCCCCCAGTCCCAGTTTTCAAGATCCCTGGCGCCAACTCAAGCTCCCCCAGTCCCAGTTTTCAAGATCCCTGGCGCCAACTCAAGCTCCCCCAGTCCCAGTTTTCAAGATCCCTTGCGCCAACTCAAGCTCCCCCAGTCCCAGTTTTCAAGATCCCTGGCGCCAACTCAAGCTCCCCCAGTCCCAGTTTTCAAGATCCCTCCCCAACTCAAGCTCCCCCAGTCCCAGTTTTCAAGATCCCTGGCCCCAACTCAAGCTCCCCCGCCAGGGATCTTGAAAACTGGGACTGGGGGAGCTTGAGTTGGGGCCAGGGATCTTGAAAACTGGGACTGGGGGAGCTTGAGTTGGCGCCAGGGATCTTGAAAACTGGGACTGGGGGGAGCTTGAGTTGGCGCAAGGGATCTTGAAAATTGGGACTGGGGGAACCTGAGTTGGCACCAGGGGTGTGGAAAACTGGGACTGGTGGAGCTTGAGTTGGCGTCATTGACAACGATGAAATACGCATCAAAAAATGATTGTTTTGGCCAACAGCTGCCTTCCAAGCACGCTGAAAATATGCAAAATTTTGCAAGTTGATGCAAAAAATTTACCCTGTCAACTGAGTTTTTTTTCTCATTTTCTTCTTGTTTTTCCTTATTTTTTCTTATTTTTTCTTATTTTTTCTTATTGGTCAAAAAATAAAAAAATAAGAAAGAAAAATAAGAAAAAATAAGAAAAATAAGAAAAAATAAGATGGGTTGGCTGATCAAAAATAAGAAAAAATAAGAAAAAATAAGAAAAAATAAGATGGGTTGGCCGATCAAAAATAAGAAAAAATAAGAAAAAATAAGAAAAAATAAGATGGTGACACGGTGCCATAACAAAGGAGTTTTGACCCATTTTGCAAACTTTTGACGAGCCGAAGGCGAGTCAACGGTGAGTGTGCAGCAAACATTGGCGTGTTCCTTTTTTTGAATGGGGTCGAAGCCAGGGGGGGTCTAGCCAGGAAAGGTTTTTTTCTCGATGAAAAGGGCAAGTCAATGGTGAGTGTGCAGCGAACATTGGCGTGTTCGTTTTTTTGAACGGGGTCGAAGCCAGGAGGGTCTAGCCAGGAGTCTTTTTTTTCTCGATGAATGTGCACACTGACATCCTAAACCCTAAACTACTTTGCATGAAAACGTCTCAAACTAAGCCTAAACCCGAAACTAGTTTGTGAAATCAATCCTAAACCTTAAACTAGTCTGTAGAATTTTTAAAACTAGCGTCCAGTGTATTAAGACCCAAAAAATTTGGCGCCTGCGGCAGGCTTGACTGGTTTAGTGTTTTCCATGTACCCACCCCACGAGATTTAGTTTGGGGGAGTAATTTTTCGTTATTATGATTATGATAGCCGACAAAGTCCAAAATGTGGCACTTGCGGCGGGCTCTCCCACGAATCTGATTTTGATAAAGATTTTTCCGGCATCATGGTGGGGGACAGGTCAAAATTCTTGGCGCCTGCGGCGAGCAAATTTTGTGGCAGATATTTGCTTTTGTTATGTTTTCCACCCTAAAGGTTTAGATAGTAGGTTTGGTTTACATCGTTTTCCTTCATTTAAGAACATGTCATTTCGCGTGACAGTTTCCATGACTAGATGTGTCGAAACAAGTGCTGCCCAGGCAGTGAACACAAACACCGTGTTTGTCACGAAGCGCAAGTTTTTAAGCAAGAATATATACATTACATGCAGCCCCGAAGACCTTGCTACCCACTGTCAACTTTTGAACTTTGGAGCGGAAATTCAACATTGATGAATGGATATCAACATTTCCCACTTTTCAGTAACGGTCTTAAATACTTTGAGGGTGAAGCGTCGACGGTTGAAAATAAAAACTTCAAAAGATCGACAATTGAAATTTTAAGGATTTGAACTGCATTTCTTGCGCTATGAGTTTGAACTTGTTCAGCTTTCGGCTCTTAGGTTTGAAGGATCTCAAATGCGAAACCGAACTGGAAATCTAAGATAATGATATCTCGGAATTCAAGGCCATGAACGCGTGGAATATCGATCTGAATGATTCATGATCAATCAATTTAAGTGTTCATAGTCTTAGTTACCCTCGCGAATACCGTTATCTTAAACAACGGTATTTGACGGTTTCAAAATATTGCAAGTCCAGCAAGCATTTTCTTGAGGCCCATGGTACCTGAAACAAGCGGTATCTTCAAAGTCACGACCTTTCAAATTAAACCTGCAGTATCGATAATCAATTTAAGTGTTCATAGTCTTAGTTACCCTCGCGAATACCGTTATCTTAAACAACGGTATTTGACGGTTTCAAAATATTGCAAGTCCAGCAAGCATTTTCTTGAGGCCCATGGTACCTGAAACAAGCGGTATCTTCAAAGTCACGACCTTTCAAATTAAACCTGCAGTACCGATATCTGAAAGTGTCGGCGAACGTTTTTGCGTTCAATTTTGCGTCCAGGGTGCCCCCAACATGCCTTTAACAGTTTCTTTTGCGCGCGCGCGCGGCGAGTCGCAAGACACGTTGTCAGATTTCCGTGTAGGTCCTTGGGCGTTTGGTTTTCGTTTGGTGTGTCGAAATGCAATGTTTTTGAGTTGAGGGACTGGAGCCAGTGCGTGTAGATGCAAGATGTCTCAGTTCAGTTTGTTCTGATTTCCCATTGCTTCCCAGCCACTGAGACGGTGAAGTACCGGTAGATCAAAAGTAAGATGACCATTATCGGCATCTTGAAATTTCAGACATGACTTTCAAAACAAGCGGTTTCAGCGTTTCAAAAGTTTAAAGCGTTAGATTCATAGTTTTCTTAAATTCCAAAAGCTTTATCAGTTACAGGTATCTCAAGATTGAATACCCGTAACACACCAAATATCGTTTTGTGATTTTTTGACGTTTTGAAAGTTTGCAGTTTTGATACATACACATTTGGCTCTTCCGAGGTCTGTAATTTCAGGCGCCGCTATTGTAGATAGTTAAAGGTCTTTGGTTTCAAACAGAATTATTGGTATTTTGAAGGTTCAAGTTCTTTATTATGTCTGTACTTGAGATCTTAACGGTCTTGCACTGTAAGAACGCCATGAGTGAAAGTTAAGGTCACTTACAGTCTCAAATATTCAGACCTTGAAAGTGAACCATTCTAAGACTTCAAGTATCGATATTGAACAAACATGACCCTTAACTCTTCAAATGCCGCTATTTGACCTTTAGATCTCAAACACCGATGTCTTGAAATTTGGCAAAAAAAATGGAAACCTGGAGCTATAACATGTCGTTTTTAAGGAATTTTAATTTAAAGGTATTGTTGTTAGAGACAGTCAGTGTTTGACATGTTTTCCCCTTTTGACAAGGGGCTTCATATTGAAGAAGATATCGGTACCAAAGATTTCAGTGATCGGAGTTTGCAAGGCAATTGCATTTAACACTTTAAAAGTGTCAGACTAGAGATGCCGATGTTGTAGAAATTAAAATCCGTCGATGTCAAGCTATCGTCAATATTTGACCTTTTCAATCAAGTCTGGAATATGAAGCTACCGGTTCTGACTTAAGAGGGTCTGATTCTTGGGACATGCGTTGATTTGTCTCTTCCTGTGCAGCGATGAATAAACGCACTTGGGTTCATACACTTTGTAACGGTAAGGTGCTGACTCAGAAACAGCAATCTCCCGGGGTCCCGGAGGGTTGGAAACATCATTTCTCAGCTCAAATTAATTTAATAATGTTGATGTTGTCATATTATTCTAATATGATTTTGCTTCTAACACATGTCATATTTGCTTAGGTAAATTCAATTTGTCATATTATTAAATATTTGCCCCATTGTTTAATAATAATGATTGAAACACATGTTATATTTACTTAGCTAAATTAAAGTTGTCATCTTATTCTATTTTTGCCCCATTCTGTTTATTTAATTTAATAATCATCCGATATTTCTAACACATGTCATATTTACTTAGCTAAATTAAATAATTACAAAATTTTACTTAATTGATAAGTTTGACTTATTCACAATTTCCAATCCACAGCAATAACCTTTCATTTTTTTTGCTCATAACCCTTTTGCTAAGACCCTTTTAAAAACTTATTATTTCTTATTTTTTCTTATTTTTTCTCTTTTTCCCTCTTTTTTTCTTATTTTTTCTCTTTTTTATTATAATGCCACAGTAAAGAAACCACTCCTGGCTTAACCCCCCCTGGCTTGACCCCCTCTTTTTTTTGCTGAGATGAGAAGATGTGAAGATGAGAAGATGTGAAGGTGAGCAGATGATAAGATGAGAAGGTGTGAACATGAGCAGATGAGAAGATGTGAAGATCTGCAGGTGAGAAGATGTGAAGATGTGAAGGTGAGAAGATGTGAAGGTGAGAAGATGTGAAGGTGAGAAGATGTGAAGATAAGATGTGAAGATGAGAAGATGAGAAGATGTTTTACAGACCCCCACTATTGGAAGAACCCTACACTCAGACGCTCTTGGGAAAAACGTGAACATCGGATGCTTTGTTTCGCAACGTTGAACGATAATTGGTGATGGGATCCAGGTATCCAGAAACCTGGCACGGTGAATCCCCAGCTGTGTTTGTGGTTTTGAGCCAGATACATTGTGCTAAACCCCGAAAAAATTGGAATCATTCAAACCCTATGATCATCAAATGACTGAACTAGCATGAATGAGCCATGGTTTCGAACTGTTTTGTTTTTTTTTGCCACTACCACATATATAATTGTTATAATTTGTAAAACCATAGCTAATAGCAAATCCAAAGAAACATTCAAACAAAAATCATCCAAAAGATATCAAACGATTTTTCCCGGACAAAGATAGTTCAAAAAATCCTCCAGTCCAAAAAATTTATCGCACAAAAACCATCCCGAAAACCTCAAAGTTCCAACAAAAAATCATCCCATTCCCCCATCCATTCCCTACGTGCAGTTTGCACCACACCCTATGCCGCACCTGTGGCTACCACCTGTGCTTCCACCACCTGTGCTTGCACCACCGGCACGGCAGCCATGCCCTGCTGGGGAGGTGCCATGCCGTCCTGGCGGCCCACGAACTGGGTTTTCGAACGCGGAAGAAACCATGGCCCATGGCTTAACCATGGAATTTCATGGGGATTTCATGAGGATATGAGGCTTTTATATAATTCATAATCCACTTGGTGATGCAAGAGCGAGTTTATAAATGGCTCACCTGGGATTTTAATCTCCATAAGTTGGGATATACCGTATAACACCAGTAACCATGGGATTTATATCCAGTAACCATGGGATTTATATCCAATGATCGGAGGAATCGGAGCGAAACCGAAACCGGTGACTGTCTGATCCGATGTTTGAACCAACAATCTGCAAAACATGGTGATTTTAGTTGGTTAAAACGTACCCGCCGACCCTGTCAACGCAAGGGGGAGCACGCCAGGGAAAAGGAGTTTCGACTACTACTACTACTGCTACTACTGCTACTACCACCACTACCACTACTACCACTACTACCACTACTACCACTACTAACACTACTACCACTACTACCACTACTACCACTACTACCACTACTACCACTACTACCACTACTACTACTACTGCTACTACTGCTACTACCACTACTACTACTACTACTACTACCACTACTACCACTACTACCACTACTACCACTACTACCACTACTACCACTACTGCTACTACTGCTACTACTGCTACTACCACTACTACTACTACTACTACTACTACTACTACTCCTGCTACTACTACTACTACTATTATTTGTTGGCCGCAAGATGTGGCAAACTTTCAAGATGTGGCAAACATGCGTAACCAGTTGAAAAAGTCTCAGGTTTAGTAGGGTTTCAGAAGAGACGTTAGGACCGCTTTTGGGTTCCTTTGCTACGTTTTGGGCACGAAATTAGGTGGTGTGTTTTGGTGCTTCGCATGCGCCACAAAGCCATGCACTTTGTGCTTGGCGGGCTTGTTGAACGCAAGCTGAGGATCCAGAAGGGACGTCAAGCCCCGGGGCAGCGTGTTTTTGGAGGTCGCTCCGTCCTTCAGTGGCATGGTGTTTCGGTGTGCGTTTTGGAGGCTCAGCAGCAGCAGCACCCGCAGCAGCAGTTGCAGCAGCAGGACCGGGGCGGAAAAATTGGCATCTTAAGATCGTTTCAACATAGATGGCCCAAATATGGACCCAACATAGCTCCCAAGATGGCTCAACATGGGTCAACATAGGCCCAACATAGGCCAACATAGGCCCAACATAGGGCCAACATGGTGCCAAGATTGCTTGGCCGGCGCCCGGCTGTCAGGCGTAAGCCTTTAAATTAAAACTATGTTAAACTCACCTAAAATTTGGGATTGAACTGATTTAAGCATCAGAAATGGTGGTTTTACATGATTTACCATCTAGTAAACATACAAAAAACCTTGGAAATCTACGGGGTTCCCGTTGGGACGTGATCTGCATGTGGGTTTGTCATATCTATGTTGGTTTACTTCAGGCTGACACATGGAAATAGGGTTACTAGAGCCTGGTAACCCATGGAAAACAAATAATACCGCAATATATATATATATGTGTTTTTTGTCTTGTGCTAAATGATCACATATGATCTCATAAACCCTGGAGAAATATCGGATCATAAACATTGTCTTAGATTTAAGATCATGTTGGCAGGTTTAAACAGAATTTGGAAGACTATATATAATAATAGCTTCTCTGAAAAAAATGCCTCCGAAAATCCAATTGTTTGTGACATTGTCCTATTCAAATGGCAAATTTGGGGCGTGTCCTTTGTTTTTGACAAATCCATTGATATATTAATATTTATGTTCGGCCGCGTAACAGTTGTTCAACATCCTGGCAAGCCATATTAGTCAATTGCCACATGTTGTTCTGACCCGATCTCGGTTGATGGGAACCACAACCCAACAATTTGATAAACACAAGCAAGGATTTTGGGGGAAGCAATGAAAATGGGAGCATACGACATACTTAGCAGATCTTAATAGCCTTTTGAGTTAAGAAAACATCTCCTCGACAGCAATGGAAACCAACAAATAGGAATCATCAAAAATCGGAACCCATTTTTTTCCGGACATTTGATGATTCAACCACCTCCCCATGCGCCAAAAACTGTAGTGCGTCTACCCCCAACTGAACCCCCTGATCTATGGCAACATATATCTGCTGGGTGTAGCCGCTAATCTTGCTTCTTCTGAAAATTCAAGGGAAACACCCAAAACATAGCTGCTAATCTGGCTTCTTCTAAGAATTACATTATGGAAAGCAACCAAAAAATATTATATATATATATAATAATAATAAGAATAATAATAATAATAATTACTCTTTTCCTATTAATTACTCTATATATAGACTAACGGTGTTTGGGGCCCATTGGCCCCATTTTCAGACACACCCAAATGGCCTACTGTATCAAGTTGGCCATGTATCTGCCATTACTGCATATCCATTATAATCCCTATGTCATAGGACCGGTCACATATTTTTTGGGGCTTGGATCTATTTTCTTCCCCAAAACAAACGCCGGGTGCGGTATCTGCAGCAACCGACCCTCTTCCAAGCACGTTGCCACAACAGCGTCATGCCAAGACCTCCAGGCCACCCCATCCGGTAATGTGGCAGGAAGTCCTCTATTATCCTCTATTTTTATAGAGGTCCATCGCGAAAGGGGCGATTTTCCGCCACGTTGGGAATTTTCTTGGAGATCCACGTCTGGATATATACACGAGGATCCAACCAACCCCTTCGATGACACCAGCATTGTTGGGCATCCCGGGATTCAAGGGGTTTGTTCACCCCGCAAAATGCCATTGAACAAATGAAAAATAGGGAACATGATGAATAAGCAGTGGATTTGGGCCCGCCATATTTTCGGACAGGCCAATTTCTTGAAGAGATGCAATCGTCTTTCTTATAATTATCCAAAATCAATATCCTTAAATATTAAAAATTGAAAAGAACATGGAATTTTCCAGACATATCGCAATTCAATATATATATATAATTCATACCGAAGATGCTCAGCGTTGAATCTCTTTGTGGAGCAGAAATCCTTCGGGTTGGATTCGCCAGCGCATTTCGAAAGCTTCCAGTAGAGCATGCCACAAAAATGGTTATAATCCACTTGTATAGCCTGTTAATATAATAATATTATATATATATGACTATATATATATGATTAATTATTATTATTATTATATATTCAATTAATGTAGCTTATAATTGTATGATATTATACGTGGGTCATTGGCAACTTAGCTGGGTTGCGCACATGCCTGACGTTGATACCCGGCGCAGTTCTCAGTGGGTCTCCCAATACTCGTGGCGAATACGCAAATGAAAAGTTCCCAAGTCGGGGGCATTTTCGCCTGTGGTTTCTTTAAACCGGGGACCTAACGAGACAACAAATTCTTTCCGGTCAATTTTTGGCAAATCAATCATTTGGGAAATCTCTAATTCTAGGAAATACTTTGCTGCTGGGTTAGCTTCAATTACCAGAAAATCCCCCTGCAAGAGTTTGTTGGCGGATAACGAGATATAGGAGCTGGACAATTCGACCTCCGGGATAATCTTCCACTTGAATTATCTGGCAATGGGGTAGCAAAACAGCCCTCATGTAAATCGTAATATGTTGGTAGTGCTTAATCGCAGAGAACATATTTCAGGGATGCTGAGTAAATTCTTAATCCCATTATCTTTTCAATTTTCAAAGTGAGATATGTCATGTAACAAATATAAAAAATAGTATATATATATATATAGAGCACCCGCAACCACCACAGACCCTGAGAATAGATGAGAATAGCCCGTTTAGAACCCCTGGCAGGGCCGTCGTGTCTGGGACCTAACCTCCGGTAATCAATCATGGCTGGAGAATCCCTCGATTTCGTGGCCCTATCCCAATTTAACAGTACCGTTTTCATGTCCATTTTTGATGGGGCTGTCCTATCTAAATGTCCATTTACATTCAATTTTCCAGGGATTTCCCTTGATTTCCCACAGCCATGGCAATCATGACACCCTGTGCCCGGCCCTGCCGAACGCTTTCAATTCCAGGAGCCGTTGTTCAGTTCCACTTCTCCCCCATCGAAGTCCATCTTCACCAGTTGGCTACCAATGAAGTCAGCGTAAACCTCCTGAGCAGAGATGTTGTTAATAGACATCTGTCTATCTATCTGGGTAAATAATAATATTTCACTAACCTGAGTCCCTTACTAACCATGATTCCAGGGTTCGGGAGAACAGTGAGGTCGTTATAATTTACCCAGATCTATGTATATAACCAGATGTATATCTGTCTGCTGTAACAGATGAATTACAGAAATGTAAATATGTGCCTATGGGTCCCAAATAGATGGAACTGAGGTGGCTCTGGCGACCCATGAAAAATGGGGCCCCAGAAATGGGTGTTTCGTATCTCAGGGCTCAATAGAATTGTCATTTCATGGAGAAAATAGTATGATTAACCAGTGAAAAGTGTTTTTTGTTCACCTATTTTTTTTTCAGACAAACCCATTTTTGGGGCATATCATTTTAAAGCCATTCCAATTTGCATTACTGTCTGATCACTCCCGCCGCCTGGTTGGGACCCTTGTAGAAATGGAAGTATTCCTTCGTGGCAGTGTTGGCCACAGCCACCTGGGAATGTTTGGCATCATGCCATGTGGCTTTGTTTGAAAATGGGGCATTCCTAAAATCCATTGGTTAACCATGAAATATGTCCCATTCAATGACCTTTTTGGGGGTTATACCCCATTTTGATGGGATGTGACCATCACAAATGATCAAGAGTGGGGAAAATCTGCGGTTGAAACTCTCTGGTTCTGAGCCCCAACTATATAAGTTGTTTCCTGGTGTTCCCTCAAACCAATACAGGTAAGAGTCGGCTTTCAACTTCAGCCAAATGAAGTCCCAACCTCCATATTTGGATGGTAAAACCAGACTTTCCACTATCTCGTTCTTTAATTCAATCCCGTTAATAGCTATTGAGGATCTTTTGCGCTAGTGCCCGTCAGACAGTGCTCGGTGATTCAAAACAATCCCAAAATTTTGCTTGACATCGAAAGCCAGCCAGCGATGGAAAACACAGACGTTAGCTGGGCAATCCCTAGTAAAAATAGCGTTGCTTGTTTCCCGGTCTTGGTCATATCCTCCGTGAAAAGTAACAATGGAACTTGCCAAACATGGGCTTCCAGCACGATGGTCCTGTTGGTTTTGAAGTTTCATGATCTACTATATTCTACTATAAACCGTATGACATGATGATATTATATATAAATGTATATATGATTCATATGATCTATGAATTGATGTTACATTATCCACTCACGTTTCTGACATTTCAGGTCTGTGCCAGGCAGTTGGCCCCCCTTCGGCTTATCGCACCTGATGTCTCTGGGCATGGCCGTTGCGACCATGAGTTCGCACCGTTTGGTTCCGCATCCCTCCTAACAAAGAGAGCATGGCATCATTCACCACTCTTGGGCGGCGATGACAATTCGTTGGTCAAAAGTAGTCATTCATGTACTGGCCGAAAATAGATATGGATAGATATGGCATCGTTTGAAACATCCAGAACCAGCTTTGTTCCTCTTTTTTTTTTGGCTTTTTCACCATGTTCAAACGTCAGTATTTTCACAACGGCCTGTGTGACTGTGGACCGCCCACGGCGCTGCACGGCGCTCCTGACATCACATAGTAGTTGTCTCGGACCATCACCTCTCTTGGACCAAATGGATTCGCGCGGCGACTTGACAAAATCCCCAATTTAGAAATGAAATCTGAGTGATATCACATGATATCATATCTATATATATATCAATGATCTCTATTGAAAAATATATGGCAAAATCATCTCTTGGTGTTTCTCCACATCAGCAAAAGACAATACTGAAGTCATGGTTTTTGTCGTTGCTTCAAGATTCTGCAACTAACCTGATTCGTAAATCATGGCTTTCGCCCGGTCATGAGATTCAAACGATTCATTTCGCACCCCAAATCAGCAGAGAACTGTTTTTTTTTTTCGAAAATCACCAGCCTTTGATACCCGGCAAAATCTGACTTCCACAGACTTCCACATAGAAATGGCGGAAAATCCATCCGTTAACCAACCATTCACCAACGTCATCATGAACTGCACAACGAAGCGCGCACCAACAAAAAAATGAACTGCACAACTCTGCAACGAAGCGAGTGCCAAATCGCGGTGTAAAATTCCGCCATCCAGCCGTTGCTGTGTCACAAATGTTTGTGGTCCCTCATATCTTGCCGGATAATCAGATTTCAATACAGCTTGACGGGCTGTATTGTATACTTACATGAATCACCAACCAGGTTTGATTTAAAGATTACATATTGAACTAATATATATATACCTGGGGCATCCCTGGGACACCTTTTCTTGTCCAGATCCACAAAAGTTGTCTTTTCATAGTTTTTGACGGTTTTCACGTCCAAGATCGAAAGTTCACGCCCTTTCCGATAGCCGAACGGTTTTTCACGTCCTTTTGGCTAAATTGCGTTCAAATTACGTTCACATTGCGTTCGAATTGCGTTCAAATTACGTTCAAGTTGCGCAAAAATTACGTACAATGTCATCGTTTGACAGCGCTTTATGAAAAGCCGTCCCGGACAACAATTCCTGTCCAACTTTCCAATAGTTTACTTTTTCTCATCTGGACAGGAAAAGGTGTCCTGGGGGTGCCCCAGGTATATATATATATTGTATATATTGAACCGTTGGATCATTTCCGTTGTCTTTTCACGAGTTATCTGCCGTACCATGCCATAGCGAGACGTGTGGAGCATCCGGGATCTCGAATCGAGGAATATCTCAGCGATGAGCCATAGGATCCATGGTGCTGCCATATGGTAACATGGATCCCATTAATATACCCGAAATGTTAGCATATATACCAGCACCATGGATCCTATGCGGGATTATATAATATCATGTATAAACCACTATATCTCAAATATATATATATATACACATAATATATATAGTATATATAGAGTCCATTTACTAATTGGGTTAACTAACTCCATCATGCAGCTGCGAGAAGTCGCTGCACCTGATCGTATGAGATGTTCCCACGGCCCATGCCTCGAGAGATGAATGGTTCAAATGAAGTCATAGTCTGGGGCAAAATTACAAAACATTGAGATAAAGCATTCAGTTTTGGTGGTTGCTGATGTTGTTCGATTATTGTCAAAGTATAGTCTATCCATGATGACAAAATGTCTGGATTGTGCCACTAACAATCGACAAAATATGGATGATTCAGCATGAATAATCAAACATGGCAAGTCAAAGTGATCCAAAAATTGATTATTCAATGAATAGATTTCAAATAATATTTGCAAACTTTCATGGAATTGATTGGATTTGCTAACAAACATACTCCAGGATATTGCTGATGATCTTTGGCTCATGGATATTCTATCCAACTGTTCGATTGATGTTTGGGGTTGCGGAAAAAACATCTTGAAACAATGAACTAAGGAATACTCTGACTAATAGGAATCATGGGCAATCAGACTGGTGTGACGAATGTGCGGCATCTGCCAAAATCGGGATAACGCATCAAAGCTAGGCTAGTTTTCCCTATACTGAGGACCATTTAGCCAATCATCAACATGCCATATGATTTTCATTGATTATCATTGATTATCATATGATGCATAATAGATGAGATGTTTTTAATGTGTGTTTGATATCAATTCATATGGGCTCGGTCAAGGCAACCCATAGAGGCACTGCAGGATGTAGCCCACCCGGATCCCAACGGAAAGCAGCCAGTCCCAAGGGCTCTCTAGAACTTGAATGTGCCAAGTGCCCTCCAACTGCTTCAAGAGCATAGCCACCTCCTTGCCCCCGGGCACGCCGCTTGACAGATGTGTGAAGTGGAAAAGCCACAATGGTTTGATCGTTTTCCAAACGATCGAACCATGGTTTTTCCATATCTATGTTATTTAATTTGACAATATTTTATCATAAATAAAACTTATCAAACATGATTACCATCCATGGGTTACTTATAATTACCAACCAGTCTAAATCTTACCAATCAGTTTATCCACATCTATGGTTTACCAAAACTTATCATCCCCTCCAAATGTTTGTAGTAATTCACTGCTTGTATGATGCATGACTGTTGTATGAGCCATTAAGGTCGCTGGCATGAGACTCGATGGCCCCAACTGATGCGCGTAAATGTTTCATGACCTACCAACGACTTTGAGGCTAATACTGTAAGGCTCCAAAACTCTCATCGTATACACTCACAAATCCAGCGTGGAACCAACAACACAAGCATTGTATGGACATTTTCAGCAGTAAAATTGTCTTCCAAAGCCCAGTTGGGTAAGTTCCTTTTCGGTTTGAACAGTTGGATATCTTGGAAGTAGATCAATAACTGGTTGGTGGTTGATCTACCCCTCTAACAAATATGAAAGTCAGTTGGGATGATGACATTCCCAATATATGGAAAAATAACCCATATGTTCCAAACCACCAACCATATATACCCATAGAAATAACCAAATATAACCATAGTAAATGGCCATGTTCCAGTCACCACCAACCAGATTAATGGTTCATGATGATCTAATCAGATCCTAGGGCAACTTAAAATACACCTATATACCTTGTGAGGGAGACCGCTACAACCACATAGAGGAACATCCTCATCCCATGACAAAATCATCCATCCCATCCCTATGAAAAACCGCCCAAATATCATATATTGATGTTGGTTAAAAAATGTTAGATCTCATTATACCCCAATGTTATCCCAATATTGTTGCTAATATTGCTCTGGGTAAATTATGGTAAATTATAATATTTCACTAACCTGAATTGTTGGGCCATTTTGGGGATGATTTCCCTAAAATAAACCATGATTCCAGGGTTCGGGAGAACAGTGAGCTCGTGATGAAATTTACCCAGATTGTTGTATTGCACGTTGTATCCCCATGTTTGCTGGTGAAAACTCCCCATTATTGCTGGTTAGTTCTATGCCCAATCTTGTCTTGGATTAAGGAACCCCAAAACGATAAGAAAAGAATATTCCCTTACTTTTACCACCTATAAAAAAATGTGATTGGGGGATGTGGTGATTTTATGGCATAGTAAAAAAAAAAACACATTACTCAATTCCATTCAATTCCCCAAGTCATCCAAGTCCAAGTGCTGGATTTCTGTAGATGTCACTAGATGTCCGGGGGAAAATCCACATTTGATCAGCTGGCAGGAGCCTCAGGCGGCATCGGCTGGGAGCCAGTGGGGATGCCACGAATCTTCGGAAACGCACCTGGATCGGTGGCTACCGCGGCTACCTGGATAGGTAAAACCTGCATCGGTCAACGATTGATGGGATTTCTTAATGGGGTATACCTCACAATCCCTAGAAATGGCAGTTTTCATTCATTGATATGTTTCTTAACCATCAAATGTGAGGGTTTCTCCCAAATGTTCAGACGAAACCCAAAAGATCTACAGTTGGATCGCTTCGATGCATGATGCTGCTCCATCCCAGATGAAAAATGTAACATGACTTCCATGCATTGATCTCATCACTCGCTGTGTTGTTTTTTTTGTGGATAGTCTCTATATACATCCATCCAGTACTAGTAGTGAATGTAAATTGGGGAGCACCATGCCAAATATATAGCCGAAATTTAGGTAATTGGTCAATTCTAGGTGGAAACAAGAACCAATTGGGATCATTTGAACAACAAATATGTGCTGGAAGACCACAGAAATAAATAAATCCCAACTACCGATGAGAATCCATACGCAGATGATCGGAGATATGAAAAGAGATTGCAGGATTGCAAAAATGTCCTAGTCCGACACAGCCAGAAAAGCGAACAAGAATTTCACCTATGCACCTTGCAGAGTCATATCTTCTGATTTCTGCAAAACAAAGATACATGTTCTCAATCGAAAAGAGTGAATATAGCGCCAAAAATCGAATAATTTTGGATACTATAATGATTATGATGTAATGTAATGGAGTTTCTATAATATTATCCATAACTTTTGATTTATAATTAGTGAGTTTCTGATGAGTTCTCCCAGCCACAAAGCCCAACCCGGTTCCGAATCGGACATAAACTAAGTTAGCGAACTATAAACCTAAGTTTGTTTGATGATTTTGATGGGGTCTGAAAACAGAAGAATTACCCAAACATCCGAAAATCATGCCGGCTTGCCACTTCGAATTGCCATAATTGGGAATGAATACCCCATTTTCGGATACACCCAAATGATGCCCCCCTTACAAAATCTTGAAAGTTTAGCTAAGTCTAAACCTGGTTGTATCAGATGATATCATGATATCATGTTATTTCCGTCAAAAACGTCACAACTTGAAGTTACCGATCTCAAGCCAGCTCTTCTCACCAAGGAACCTTTCATGCAACAAATACAGGGGTTGTTAGCCACCTTTCAGCGAAGCGAGGAAATGGTGATGTAGCCTCCCTGAAAATAATTGGAAACTTAAGTGCGCCTAAAGAAACTTTGGACATGTCCCCTAAAAATCCAGGAATCTTGGAAAACAAAAGCAAATTACAAACCAATACCCCGACCTGAAATAACACCATTTTGGGAGCAGTTGACCCTGCTAGCCATCATTTGCTGAGAGGTCGTTCAGAAGAAATGATTCCTTAAGCCTAGTCTATTAGAATCGTAACCCAGTTTGCAAAACGGAGCACTTGGTGGTTCTATGGAGGCATTCTATGGGTTTTTTTGTTACTGATCCCCATACTGGACGGACCACAAGAACCCATGCTTCTACCGTAGACATTTGAGAAACCGTAAGCCGTTTCAACCGGGGCGCCATCAGACAAACCACCAAACCACCTCCGGAGTCAGGGACAAATATGGACAAAATGGGAATAAGCCACACTTGAATGACAATCTAGGCAACTTTGAATATCTTCCCTCGAAACACAGCCATCAAAATGTGCAGATCATTGGCAAATGCTTGGCCAGGTCTCGTGTCACCTACACACTTGTCAGTGTCATTCTACTAGATAAGCCCCCTAAGAAACCCATAGAAAGCCCACCGAATTCTCAGTGGATCACCTCTTTGGACCGCCGAAAATAGTTTTCCCCGAAAACCCAGTGGATCATCATCATTTTCCCCATTGTAATGGCCATTTGGGCAGAACAACATCATTTTCAAAAACACACATACATATATATATATATATATTCAAATATCATGTTCTTGGCTATATATCCCATTATGTCTCAGTATATCTCATTCTTGTCGGCTGGTCAATCCCATAAAATTATGAACTGTTGGGTTCCTTCCATGGTTTTACCCAAAATTTTGGTTTTTCCCATGGTTTTCCCTGAAATTTAGGAGGTTTCCATGGTTTTACCCAAGAATTTGAAATTTTCCCATGGTTTTCCCCAAAAGTTTCGGACAACCCCAGACCTGTCGGCCAAGGAACTGCAGGTGGCAAGGGAAAGGTCTGAGTGAAAGGCTGGTCGCAGAAGACAGGCTCCTGCGCCATGACGGATCTGTGGAATGACCTGTCTGACCTCTGGAAATCGAACGTTGGAAAGATGGAATCTGGAAATAAAGAATTCAAATTCTGAAAGAACTGATTCAAAACAGATGTTAAACAAAATATATCAAAATATAGAAATAAGAAGTAATTCTGAAATCAATCAGAATTGATCAAAAAAATATGTAACAGGAAATAAACATGAAATAACTATGGAAATAACGTCATTGATGGATCGCTGTTCATTGGAGAGTATTGGTACCCGTAGCCCGGCCAAGCCTTAGGATCCCATAGATACCCGAAATCGCTGGACGCTGTCCGCCAGGTTTTTTTAGAGCACCCTTTTTAAACAATTTTAAGCACTAACAGTCTAACAATCCATTTTATCTATTATGTTTTATATATATATATATTAATTATTATTATATACTACGATTATTAATCTATTTTAAACCCTCGTTTTGGTCCATTGTGGTTTGCTAACGTCATGATGTAGCCTCTGAAAAATCCCACTGGTTGGTTCACTCCCTCGGATTTTTGGCTCCCTAATGTGATCCATGCTCATGGCTGCCGAATACTCAGCGAGTCAGGGCCTTGCCTCGCGAGCCGCAGCTTTGTCCAATGGATTTATCCAACTGCAACCCGAAGATCTCGAAAAAAAAGGAAACACATGGGGTAAACAACTCAGAAAAATGGACGCCCGCAAATTTAAACTCAAACAATGCAAGAATGGGGATGTAAGATGATGTAGCCAGCAGCCATTGGGGTCAACTTGAACTTGAACTGGACATATGCATAGAATGGGGAGACTACCGTGACTACCAACCAAAATCAGCTCAAAACATTGACTCCGAAACTGGGAAAGCGCAAAGAATTGGCCACATGGGTGATTGGTGGTGTGTTTAGTAGGCTGTGTTGAAACTGGGTAAAGATGCCGTGCCTGGCCAAAAAGTACGCGGCTGAGCTCACCAATATTCCCCAACCGGATCTTTGCCCAGGGATGAAGATGATTATGATGATAATGAAAATTATATAGAAGTATGATCATGATGATTTTTTGTTATTATCATCATTTATCACTATGACTATGACTATCTATGATTTTACTACTATGACTATGATTATGACTGTTTATTACAAACATTCGAACAAAACATGTTCGCTGCAACCCTGACGCTGCGCCGCGTCTGACTTCAGGTGGCTATGAAGATAAAGTTGATGTTATTACCCCAATCAACATATTGTTCATACTGGGTGGCGAATTTTGATCCCTCATGAAGATAAAATTGATGTTAGTTAATACCACATCAAGATATTGTTCATAGGGGGTGGCGAATTTTGATCCCTTATGAAGATAAAGTGGATGTTTTTACCCCAATCAACATATTGTTCATACTGGGAGGCGAATTTTGATCCCTCATGAAGATAAAGTTGATGTTACTACCCAACCAACATATTGTTCATAGGGGGTGGCGATTGTTGATCCCTCATGGAGATATAGTTGATGTTTTTACCCCAATCAACATATTGTCCAGAGGGGGTGGCGAATTTTGACCCCTCATGAAGATAAAGTTGATGTTATTACCCCAGTCAACATATTGTTCAGAGGGGGTGGCGAATTTTAATGTAATGATGATCCTGATGTCATGATGTGATGATGTGATGATGTGATGATGTGATGATGTGATGATGTGATGATGTGATGATGTGATGGTGTGATGGTGTGATGGTGTGATGGTGATTGTGATGATGATGATGATGATGATGTGATGGTGATGGTGGTGGTGATGATGATCATGATCATGACGATTGTAAGTGTGGAGCCACGTCCGGGTTGGCGCGAACATGTTTGCTACTACTCTGATTACAATATGGAGTTTCCTAAAATAGGGTTACCCCCAAATCATCCAAACTTAGGCCATTTTAGTATTGAAACGCATGGTAACTTGGGGATCATCATTTTAGGAAACACCCATTTGTCATGTGGGTGACGATGGGCATGATATGCTACATGGCCCACCGGCCTTTTGACGGCCTGTCGAATCGGAGGAGACAGAGCTGAAAATTGCGGTGCCAAGAGGTTGAGCAAGGGCGAGGGAATCTCTAAGAATTAATATGGGTATATTATGGTACATTAAAGCCAGATTGAATGGGATAGAAGAGTTGATTAATGACTATACCCAACAGGAATCTCATAGGAATCTCTAATAATAATGCGATAAACCCAATGCCATAAACCATCCCCAACATCATCATATATTGGTTGTAAAGAGCATCCTCAAATGGTAGGTTTACGGCATTGGGTTTAATTAACACATTACCCAGGATTCACATAGTGGGTACAGTAATACTCGGCAATCCTAACTTGAATAAGAACATATGGAGGACAATGATCTATACACTTTATAAAAAAACAAAAAAGTCTATATAGCTCTTCATGGCTATATAATGGGCTACAGATGGGTACAGTATATACAGGGGATGCCTGTAGCCAACCATATGGAGATTTCATGGGATATAGTAGGGATTTACCAGCCATAAGTGGGATTTAACAGCTGGACGAAGCAGCAAGAATCTCAACGGAATTTGCCGACAACTCCAGTCTATTGATGCGGGGGTATAAAAATTAAGAGTCCTTCATCACTACTCTGGGTAACCGTGCAATTAACTGCAAGGTCAAGGCCCCTAGATAACCAGATAACTATGGTTGATGATGTTTATGGCAATGGTATAACATGATATAACTATAGCATACTATAGCTATAGTTGATAGGGTTTAGACCATGTAACCAACTACAACCAACTTACAACTGAGAGGGCTCACCTTGTATGGGATGAGACTTTTTCGTGAGATGAACATCTGTACCAGCTATTTTGATGTGGAAACATGTGGAAACCACGGCAATTACCCGTCTTTCCCATAAGCACAAGTTTGGTGACTTCAGGACTTTCAGGATGCGAACATCTTGAAAATACCAAGAATTAAGCCTGGATGAAAACGATCTAAAACAAACTTCACCACTGACGGATGGCCATGGTAGCTGTCAAAGTCATCATCAACCAACTGGGTGACATCAGCGATCCTTCAAGTTCTGGACGCCTTCGGGGTACTCAGAACATTCATGAGAAGAAAACTTCGGCATCGGAAAGCACAAATCACCGGAAAGCACAAATTATATAGGAACCTTCAAAAAAAAATGTCATATTACTTACATTATAATATAATATTATATAATATATTGTAACTATATAATCTTGTATTGTACTACTTACATCATATTTCCAGGTTTTCAATTTTTCGGCATCTTTTGAAAGGGGTCTGGGAAATGGAGTTGCCAAAATGTCCCATAAGTATCACTGTTTCACACGCTGATTTAGGTCTAGGCGTTTCAAAGATTTTCGGTGGGTGGGAGACACCATGGGACGCCCAAACGAGATCTCCCCCAACGGGGCAATTTCGATCCAGGACACATCACCAGTCCAAACCAATTTGGATTCGCTTAAGACAGCCGCAACATCAAAAAACATTTTTCCAGTTGGTCCCCTAGTTCTATTGGAAAAACACCAATGGGGAAGTTGATAAAAACATCGACCCGGCAAATACAAGAACATGCCCCAATGCACAGACTTTGGGCTGATTTGGATGCCATGGATTAATATTGATTCCCTCTATTCCATCTATTCCAATCAATGTTTCCGATCCAATCACCCAATCCAATCAATAATCCATCAACATTAGAACCAGTGGAATCAGTCAAAACATGCATTTCGAAAATCACAAAATCCGTAAAAATCACCAAACATCAGCCATTTCAGTTTGTTTTTCGTGATTTTCACGGATTTTTCCAAGGGTCCCAGTATTTTTCGACAGTCGCGACTGGACTTTTCGCCGCATTTTGGGCATCTCCCTGAATCACCAAATGTCGGTTGGTGATGCATCGATCGATGCAGCTCACCGCAGTGGCCCGAAACTCCGCCGCCACAACGCCGCAGAGCAGGGCGTGTCGGGTGTCGTCGCTTCCTTCCAGGCTTGGACTGCGAACGGAGACTTGGCCCAGGCCTAGGTGGTGGCAAGCATGGTCGTTTTTTTTGGTAACAGAAAGTATGGAAAAAAGACCGTAGAAGTTGGAGGTTTAGGAGACCCACATTTTTTTGAAGTACATAATATGTTGAGTCCCTGAATACGAGCGAGGTATGAGTTCATGATGACTTCATTTTGCTGCTTGAAGGAACTGAACTTGTAAAAAGACTTCACTGATGGGTCAAGTGTAAAAATACGAAGTTGGGTCGTCGTTCTCAATCCAACATCCCAACTGCTTCACCTGGTTCCAGTCTTTTCTAAATTCGCCCCCCACAACTGATTTTCCATCGTTTTCCGAATAAAAAGCATCATCTTTGGATCTTGGGACACCCCCATTAATTTGAGCAGTGGTCAAAATCCCTCTATCATTCCATTTCTCCGTTTCTCGTTTGGCTCTGATGTCCTGCGCTGGTGAAACAACGAGGGCTGCCAACGAAGATCGTGATCACCCTCCCCGTAGTGGGGCGGGGATATCTTTCATTTCCTGTCCAACCTTCGTCACTGGTCGTCCTGTATGTGACAGAATCCATCTGTCCACCCCAGCAACAGCAGTCAGAGAAAATCTGATGTAAAAACACCGGGTCCAGATTGCAACTGATGTACCTGTCGGCCGTCTCCGCGTTGGTTTTACTTCTAATCCAAATGCCGTTCCAATTCTACGTAGGTAATGGCTCCACCATGTAGCCTGTTGCAAAAAAAATCGTATTCAGCAAGGGAGTCTGGTCTATCCTCACCTGCAAACCATTGTTTATGCGCACAAACTGGGCCAATGCTACCTGAAAAGAGCTGGAAATGGACTAAAAGCTGATAGGATGAAATCCAAAGCGGTTGTGCATCTTTGAAACCAGTTGTAAACTGCCGGTCCACAATCACCTAAGTGTACAGCAGGGCCACGGCTCTCCCAATTTGGCGAAGGTTCAAAAATGCAATCTTGGTCCTCAGGCACAACGGGTGGGGCCTCTGTTCTCTCGTCCGCAAAACCCTGGTCAGTGCATGCTCTTCGTCATCTGTGCCCTTTGGCCGACAGTGGGAAAAAGCCAAAATAGAGAATCACACCTTTGCTTTTGAATTTCATATTCTTTGTGCAGGTCATCCCATACCTGCCAAAATGGACTCGGATACAGTTTGATAAGCAGGTTGCGTTCAACCGACTTTTCACACAGCTCATGGACTTTGGACCAAAGGTCATGACCATGGCAGTTGCTGGTGCATGGTGGTTGACCTAGCCTAAATGTTTCAACTGTGGTATGAACCTGTTGGTTATCAACACAAAGGATTGCGGGTGTGGAAGTCTCCAATACCCATTCCAATGCTGCGATAACGGCCCAAATCTCTGCACACAAAACAGTTTGAATAAGATCTGGGACAAAGCCTTGAGCAAGTTTGGCGAAACCTTCATCGGGTAGGTCCGCAACAACAAACGCCCATGTTGCTACTCGCAGTACGGTGTCATTGGGAAACCATCCGCTTCCATCTGTGAATATGCGTGCAAAAGAAAAGTCAATGTGGATGGCATTGGCGTGACTTGTCAGGCAGTTCAAAAAGCAATTTCCAATAGGGTAGCAAATTGGTGGGTTCTATCAGCCATGCGTGGTTGACTGTACAAGGGGGCAAATCTTGAAAACAAGCACGCAAACTGTCTGGTAGCTGGGCTACAAGGTCGGCATTGCGTTGACATTGCCAATGTCTGTGCCAACCTGAGTCGTCGGCTTCACACCAAATGCATTTTTGTCATTCACAATACCACTATGGATAAGCTTCTCGTTGGTGTAGAAACTGCCTTTGAGGGCGTATCTCATGTACCCTTGCTCCTTTGGGCTCATCGCTGAAAAGCTGCAAGTGTAAAGGACACATCAGCTTGCGCAAGGCCCTGCATTGACTTACGCTCAGCTGCTGTGGCGCATGCTAGGGCTCGCCATCCATGTTGCAAACGGCGTTTCAACAACTGGATCGGGCTATTTTTGAGGTGAATCAGGAGTCCTTGGTGGTCTTGAAACCATCCTTGTCCTATCCATGACCATGCTATCATGTGTAGGCGTTGGAGCATGACTCGGCAGGGGCCAGGATCTATCCTTTTGTCAGGGTGTGCAACCATGTAATCCAAAACTTCATGGCTGGGCAACTCATCAGCAAATCTGCGGAATGCGTTGACTGTTTGCCACAAACACCAGTACCCTGGTTCACTGCGAATGTCACACAGGCATGAAAGCTGTAGCATCGGGTGCATTCCCTTATTGGACCATCCCATGCTCGTAGTGCCTTGGTTCTGAGTTTGTGCACATGGTCTGATCCAAATATGGTGGTACTAATGCCGTGCAATGCTTTCGGCCATGCCTGTACTGTAGCTCGTGCACGGACCACTTTGTTGGTGTGTCGTCGGCAAAAGACAAGTTGGCCCCCTAAGTCTTTGGTGTCGTAGACAACATTTTGGCCTGAGAGCCTCATGTATTCTCTTGCCTCTGTCTCTGTTGCCCAACAAATGGTTTGGCTGTGTCTAGCTGGATGTCCAAGGCATCACAAAAGGATTGGATGCTGATCAAACTATCCAGAGTTTCCTCAGGGGTTTCACCTGTAGTCTTCAAGTTATCGACAAAGCTCCAAAGTTGGATTTGAGGTGTGTCAAGTTTGACCCATTCGAACAAGACCAAATTTACTAGGTACATGGATGTGACACTAAGTGGATCACCTTCTGGGAAACCTGTCGTGGACCGGAGTCCTGGTCCTGACCGTCCTGTGATTACAAACCGTTGCTCTAACCCTGTTATGGCATGGTACCAAGGTCGAAGGATTTGCTCTGGCAATCGCATTCTTTTGGCAATGGCAAAAACTGGGGCGGGGCAAGCAGTTGTAGCACTTCACAATGTCGCTTATACAGCCTGTCAATGTGCTTCCATCATACCAGGTCCTTTCAATCATGGCTGCAATTGAGTACCAGATATGTGCTGTCTCTTTACGGGACCTGTTACCAATCAGCCCTGCAGGGGAAAACTGGGCCAACCATTTGAGAATCTCTTTGGTTCTGATACTGGACCAAGTTCTGTAAATCAAGGACAACACACAGATTGGGCGTAAGGCTGAAGGTGTTTGCGCATGGAGGTGCTTTTCAATCGCTGTTATGAGGTCAACTTGGAGGGCTGCAGGCCATGGTGCCCCCTGTTCAATGTGCCACATCATGTGAAGTAATTGTTGTTGTGTCAAGTTTTCCGGAAATCTGATCAAGCCTTCCCGGGAAACTCCATCAGGTCAAGTTGTCAAAAGAAAATTGAACAGATGACTGGTTGGTGGTTTCAACCCCTCTGAAAAATATTAGTCAGTTGGGATGATTATTCCCAATATATGAAAAATAACATTCATGTTCCAAACCACCAACCAGATGATGTTGTGTAGGAGATGGTTCACAGCAGTTCTTTGGGAAAAACCCTTTGCCTGAGCTTCCGTCGGCCAACAGCCAGGAGCTCTGCGATTTCGGCGGCGTTGCCATGAGCTATGATAAAGTTGAACGCCGCGAGGGCAAAAACGCACTCCGCCATTGCAAACTCAAGCTTTCTGCCTCTGTTCATTCCAATATACTGGTTCGTTTATAGGGATTCCCTATTGGATTATTATAATCCCCAATATATTGGGTAGTATAATCCCCATTAATCATCAACCAACCAGGGTTTTGAACACTGCTCATTTTAGAACACACCCAAATACACCCAAAATGACGCTAGGATGACCCAAAAACACCGCGCTTTCTCTGCGATCTCTCAGCTTGGCTCCCAGGCCGTCTCGGATGCAACAAGGGACCACCAGCCACACCGCTTCCGCTTCCGTTGCGCGCTGCAACACCGCGAGGTTCAACTCGTTGCAACCGTGCACACCTCGGCGCCAGGAATCTACAAACTGAAGATTGGTGGCTTTTTATTTCAATGGATATTCCCAGTGGAATGGTTAAACCATGTGAAAAACCCAGCTTTTATGGGAATATCCATGGGAATACCATGTCCATATCGATGCGACCATCTTAGGGTGGAAAGCAAAAAATGTCGAAAGATGTTGAGGATTCAAAGCGCTGATTTGTGTTCTTGCAGATTATCATGAAATTTAGAATGTATCCTTGCTCATCGTCTCTATGTCCAGCCTGTCATTCTCTTTGCGCTTGACCCAGTTGTATTGGCTCCGGTCAACTAACATGGCAATGGAAAATCAACATTTTGAATAGGTAAAACATCTATAAATTGGCAATTGTCAATAGTTCTGCCTAGTTTATGCTAGTTTTCCAGCTATATGATATCATCTGGGCAAATTATAATATTTCACTAACCTGAACTGTTGGGCCATTTTGGGATGATTTCCTAAAATAAACCATGAACCCAGGGTTCGGGAGAACAGTGAGGTCGTTATAATTTACCCAGATTGTCTGGTTGGTGGTTTTAACCATCTTGAAAAATATTAGTCAATGGGAAGGATTATCCCATATATTATGGAAAATAAACAAAAATGAAACCACCAATAAGTTGTTATATTGTATCCGATGATATCCTCACACTTGATGGTTGTATCACGTTGTATCCCCATGTTTGCTGGTGAAAAAATCTCCATGCTGGTCGCAGCATGGTTGTCGATCCCACCCTAAGCACCTTTGTCGAAACATGGATGCCTGTAAATATAGAAAATATGTATATAACGATACAGAGTATATATATATTATAAATATTGAATATAATATTTTACATATATTATAAATATTGTATACAATAAATTATATATATATATTATATAAAATATATTATATTATATGTTTTATTTATATATATATTATAATATATATATATATATTATAATATATATATTATAATATTATATATATATTATATATATATTGTATATTATATTTATATATATATATTATAATATATATCTATATATATTATAATATATATATATGCATATGAATGGTAATAAGCCATTTTCAGGCACACCCAAAAGAATCTACATCCTGTCCCATGAAGTTGATGGGGCTACAATATTGACCAGCCTCATTTTTGATCAGGGCTATGTAGGGAATATCCCCAGAATATGGCCAAAAATGTGGTACACTAATCTACAGTACTTCTAGGGTCAAAATTTTCCATCGCATGCAGGGTGCAGATCAAGGCCCTTCCAACGTCCACGTTTTCGTCTTCCCAGCTCCAGCGGTTGAAATCGGCCACTTCAAAGGACAGGTTGGCCAAACACGTCTCTGCTCCTCGAAGGCGCAAGCCAATGGAGCGACAGAAACCATACATTGTACATATCATATACCCTCTGGTAAACTAACAGTTTGCTACTGAAAATGGCCCATTTATAGTTGATGAATACCCATTAATAGCATGGTGATTTTCCATAGTTCTGTGGCTGTTTACCAGAGGGTAACATAGGATTGGTTTAAGGGAAAATCTTAACCGGAAACCATGATAACCATGCTTTTTTGTTCATGAAATTTGGGGTTTCCTGTGAAATTTCCATTAAGCAACCCATTGAATATAAGATATGTGGGAAACGTCGACATTCAAATGTTTGATCAGCATCCCCATCTTGCTTGATTCTCATCCTTTATTTTTAGAGATGGAAGATGAAGACACATGAATCAGACTAAGGCAATATGGCAATATTGAGTAAACATTGATCGGTGTTTAACTCCCCCATGTTTCTTGAAAACAGTAAACCTATAGGTTGGCTTTACAGCTATAGCTACTGTGCTGTGTCCCATATTTTTCTCCCTATAAATCCTTCATGAACCCCCCGCAAACAGTCCTGGCAGAGCTTTGCCAAAGTCATTTACCGCTTCAACCTGCATCATTTTGGCGCTTTTTATTTTCGGGCTGGCAAAAACCGGCCATTCAACGGCAAAACCGGACTGGTTTAGCATATGACGCAAGCCTGGAAATATCCTCGAAATGCTTCTAATGAACCTGTTAGTGGAAATCATTGGAAATCTACTGGTTTTAGAAAGCCGTGTTTTCCAAAATATCATACCGAACATTCACATCCTGGTGGCACATCCATGAGATTCTCAGGATTGCTAAGCATTTTAACCATCTGAGGAGTTGCCACCAGGTTGCCACCAGGATTGCTTACTTGACTTAGTCTAGAAAAGTAAGACCCAAATTTGGAATCTCAAATCAAGTCCTACTGGAGTGTTTCTTTGAAAAATCATATTTTTCTGGATTACTATACTACTAAAATCTACTAAACATAGCCCATCTTGGTGCTTCCTGCAAAATTTTGAGGCATACGTCACATCCCTACCTGGTGACTATGTTGGACCCAATACGATGAGCAGGAAGGCATGACAACGGTCATGAACACAAAAATCGCCAAAGATTACCCTCCAGTCTCTTCAAACATGGCTAGCTGGCTAATCTCCATCAAACATGGGCAGCTATAGGTGGAAAAGTCATCGGATTAGATGTTTTCTTTTCCAGCAAACCATGTTTGAATACTAGCGGGTACCCAACTTGGTTGCTACCTACACTTCCCCTCAAGCTCATTGCTTTTTCCATCGCCTTTCTCCTTCACAACACCTTGTTTTGCAACTTCATATCACCAATAACTAGCACGCCAGAGTACTCGCCTCAAGTATCCCTGAAAGCGCAAGCCTCTTTCGTGATAGAAATCTATGTTTTCCAAACAAACTAATTAGGCACAGCCTCCCGAACGGACAAACACCCTGCGTGATGAATGGCAAGCCCTGAAGCTTTGAAGGCTCGATGGCAAGGTCACCCGCTCCAGGCTTTGGTTGAAATTATTATCGAAACTCAAGCTTTGAAGGCTCGATGGCAAGGTCACCCGCTCCAGGCTTCGGTAGAAATTCTCACCAAAACTCAAGCTTTGAAGGCTCGATGGCAAGGTCACCCGCTCCAGGCTTTGGTTGAACATATAGCCAAAACTCAAGCTTTGAAGACTCGATGGCAAGGTCACCCGCTCCAGGCTTTGGTTGAACATATAGCCAAAACTCAATTTTTGGAGACTCAATGGCAAGGTCACCCCCTCGAGGCTTTGGTTGAAATTCCAGCCAAAACTCAAGCTTTGAAGACTCGATGGCAAGGTCACCCGCTCCAGGCTTTGGTTGAAACTATTACCGAAACTCAAGCTTTGAAGACTCGATGGCAAGGTCACCCGCTCCAGGCTTTGGTTGAACATATAGCCAGAACTCAAGCTTTTAAGACTCGTTGGCAAGGTCACCCGCTCCAGGCTTTGGTTGAAATTATTACCGAAACTCAAGCTTTGAAGACTCGATGGCAAGGTCACCCGCTCCAGGCTTTGGTTAAACATATAGCCAGAACTCAAGCTTTGAAGACTCGTTGGCAAGGTCACCCGCTCCAGGCTTTGGTTAAACATATAGCCAGAACTCAAGCTTTGAAGACTCGATGGCAAGGTCACCCGCTCCAGGCTTTGGTTGAAATTATTACCGAAACTCAAGCTTTGAAGACTCGATGGCAAGGTCACCCGCTCCAGGCTTTGGTTGAAATTATTACCGAAACTCAAGCTTTGAAGACTCGATGGCAAGGTCACCCGCTCCAGGCTTTGTTTGAACCCATCGCCAATGACATCGTCAAAACTCAAGCTTTGAAGACTCGATGGCAACGTCACCCGCTCCAGGCTTTGGTTGAACTCCCGGCCGAACCTCAAGCTTTGAAGACTCGATGGCAAGGTCACCCCCTCGAGGCTTTGGTTGAAATCACAGCCAAAACTCAAGCTTTGAAGACTGAATGGCAAGGTCACCCGCTCCAGGCTTTGGTTGAAATTATTACCGAAACTCAAGCTTTGAAGACTCGATGGCAAGGTCACCCGCTCCAGGCTTTGGTTGAACATATAGCCAAAACTCAAGCTTTGAAGACTCAATGGCAAGGTCACCCCCTCGAGGCTTTGGTTGAAATTACAGCCAAAACTCAAGCTTTGAAGGCTGGATGGCAAGGTCACTCGCTCCAGGCTTTGGTTGAAAGCTCCAGCTCTACCAAAACTCAAGCTTTGGAGACTCAATGGCAAGGTCACCCCCTCCAGGCTTTGGTTGAAATCATTGTCAAAAGTCAATCTTGCAAGGCTGCGGGGCAAATGACGTAGATACTCTCCACTCGTTGCTCCATCAAGTTGCGTAACACCTTCCATCGCAAACTCTCTCTCACTAGCTGGGAGCCCACAGACACAATTCCATGCAGTGCAAAGATTCGTTGGTATGTAAGTGCAGGACAGCATTGCTGATTTTCCAACAATCGCTTGCTCTCGCAAGGTTTCATCAAGCGTCAGTTTTCGATTAACATGATGCACAGCGAGCTTTGCACCTGGCTTGCATGGAAGCTTCTTCGCCACCAATCTGCGCAGGTCATATCCAATCATGGAGCGACTGACGCTCAATGTCACTCCTTCTCCAGTCAAGCACAGCACCTGAAGATCAACCTCATCAGTTTCATCTGCATCTTTGTCAGATGATGGATCCTCATAGCCATGTTGTGCGCCGGACATCGGCAGATCATTGGAATTATATTTGCTCACCATGGCCCTAAGCCGAAAATTCTTCGCAGAAATCCAACACGGGATGGTTGAGAACATCGGCTTTTTTTCACATGTGTCCGACTCGAATGGCCATGTTTTGTCCGACGTTTACCGGGATAGTAGTTCCATAGTCTCGGACATACCAATCCATTTGATGGTTTAAAGCAGTTAAATGTACCAACTAAGACATCCAACTAAGACATCCATGTTGGGGTTATCAACCAACATGGTTTATCATAATTTACCAACTAAGACATCCATGTTGGGGTATCCACCATTTTTGGACAAAGCCACATGGATTGGGGCGTCCCCAGGTCCTGAATGTCAAACATGAGACAGCCAAGTCTCGACTTGGGATATCGGTATAGCCCATCTTAGAATCTTGTTCTTGTGTGTAGAATGAGTGGGTCTTTGCACATGGTCCAGTGATCTTTTCTTGTTGTGTATGTCATCGAGTCAGTCCACAATGGGATTCTGATTAAGAACACGTTCCATGGTTCGCCTGTACGCGAAACAAGTCAATTGATAATGAACGATCACCGAATTCTCAGATATTAGGTGGTTATTGATCATTATTAACTATTAACTACTGTATTATTCCACCAAATTTATAGGTGGATGATGATCAATAATCATCGAAGTCCATTGTTATAACAACCAACCACACCCTGGATATCGACCGCGACACGTAGTGTGCAAAGCCATCGCGTTTCTCTCGATCCAGCGCCAGAACTTTCATGGTCGGAAAGCGATAGGCCAGAAGCACTGCTAAGAGCCCGTGGCCGCTGGCGATGTCATAGATCCTGTGGGGCGGCTGCGGCACTGCTACGGCTGGCTGGCTATGGGATGGGTTTGCTATAGGGGATGGGGATGGTATGGCTGCCATGGCTCGTGGCTCGAAAAAAATCGGCACTTGAAAGCACTAACAGAATGTGTTGGGGAATGTAAAAAAATGGCCCCAAACTGAAGACCATGAGGGAGTCGTGCTATCGGTAGCAAGGTCCAACTGTTATAATTATATGTAATTCTGTGTCCTGTTGCTTCAATTCGTTCAATTTGTGCACGGAAGCGCATGGTTAAATATTGCCGAAATTCTTTCTTGAAGGAACAATGCCTCCAGTAATGGTTCCCTAAACATGATTAATGGGATGCTACACTATATGGTTGTGAGGTTATAGACCTACGTACTTTTAAGTTGAAGGTTCCAGCATTTTAAGTGTACTGGACAGTACTCATGTTCTCGCCTTGCGCTGCTCCCAACTAGCTGTTGGAAAGAACATCCTACGGCTGCTTACCCTAATAGATCTAGTAGGAAATGCAATGACGTGAAATGACTATAAGAGTCATCTGAACATAATTTCCTATCATGATAGTAACCCCCATCTATGATTTATAAGACTGGGAACATGGTAGTAACCCTTCCATCTGAAAATGACTGGGATGTTCCCAGTCCACTTGAAAGAAACCCAGAAAATTGTAATGAACAAAATACCCTCTGGTTATGACTAACAGTTCGCCATGGAAAGATCCACCATTTTTAAGAACGGTTAACCATCTATTTCTATGGGCCATCTATACCATGGCTACGTTAAATAACCAGAGGGTAATTCTTTACGAGAGAAACCCATCTTGATGTGGCAAAACCTTGGACTGGATAATCTGGATACCCTCGCAAACTACTATCCAGCAGAGTAATACACATACCGTCTGGTTATTTAACATAGCCATGGAAAATCCCTTATAAATGGAGGTTTTAATGGGAAAATCATCTATAAATGGGCCATTTTCCATGGCTATGTTAAATAAGCAGAGGGTACCTATGAAAAATCTACACACATGTTCCCTTCAAAATTGCCAAAATGACCACGTTCGACGTTCACGACGTTCACCGTTCACTGACGGTTGATACATAAACCATTTATTGATGGATTTAATCCCCGGTTGGTTGAAATCCCATCCCATTCCCCACGGCCCCAAACCGGCGAACGGCTTACGTTGCAGCCCACGCATCCTGGAGACCAAAGGCAGGTCGCTGGACTTGCGAAGTTCGTTGCTTTTCAAAAGGTGAGACACCACCTGAGGTCGGGAAGATGTGGTCCTGCAGCTGTTAAATCAAGCATGGAAACAGATATTTTTTGCCAAATCTCATTGAAATCAATGGATATTAATCAGTGTGTTGACAAATACTTAGGTTCATATTTATTTGAATGTCTATATCTATATAAGTTTAAATGAAAACATTAAGCTTATATTAGGATGGGTATACTTAATTAAAATCCCCTCAATATTTTTTAAACACATTGTATCAACATAGGAATTTCGTAGAAGTCCTCATGATTCCTAGGTTCAGTTGTCATCGGTTTTTCACAGTTGGAAAGGGCCGAGGTTCAGGTTGGACTTGACTATACTTATAGCGACTGGTTTTTTTTCCCGGGAGCGTCTGAGCGCAGGGTTCTTCTAATAGTGGGGGTCTGTGAAACATCTTCTCATCTTCACATCTTCTCATATTCGCATCTTCTCATCTTCACATATCTTCGCATCTTCTCATCATCACATCCTCACATCTTCACATCTTTTCATCTTCACATCTTCTTCTCCTCACATCCTCACATCTTCTCATCTTCAAATCCTCACACATCTTCACATCTTCTCATCATCACATCCTCACATCTTGACACCTTCTCATCTTCACATCTTCTCATCTTCACATCTTCACATCCTCACACATCTTCACATCTTCTCATCACCACATCCTGATATCTAAAACTGAGGTAAAATTGTGATTCCTCTTGTCCAATCGCAACGCTTTCGCACGAAATGAGGTTTGATCGCCAAAAACTGAGGTAAAATTGCGATTTCCAAGTTGTCCGGTGAAGTGTGTAAAAGCTTCTGTGTGTAAAAGCTTCTTTGTGTAAAAGCGTCTGTGTGTAAAAGCCTCTGTGTGTAAAAGCTTTTGTGTGTAAAAGCGTCTGTGTGTAAAAGCGTCTGTGTGTAAAAGCGTCTATGTCAATGTGTAAAAGCTTCTGTGTGTGTAAAAGCTTTTGTGTAAAAGCGTCTGCGTGTAAACGCTTTTGTGTGTAAAAACTCCTGTGTGTAAAAGGGTCTGTGTGTAAAAGTCTCTGTGTGTAAAAGTGTTTGTGTGTAAAAGTGTTTGTGTGTAAAAGCCTCTGTGTGTAAAAGCCTCTGTGTGTAAAAGCTTCTGTGTGTAAAAGCGTCTGTGTGTAAAGGCGTCTGTGTGTCAAAGGGTCTATGTGTAAAAGCTTCTGTGTGTAAAAGCGTCTGTGTGTAAAAGCGTCTGTGTGTAAAAGCCTCTGTGTGTAAAAGCCTCTGTGTAAAAGTCTCTGTGTGCAAAAGCGTCTGTCTGTAAAAAGTTCTGTGTGTAAAAGTGTCTGTGTGTAAAAGCTTCTGTGTGTAAAAGCTTCTGTGTGTAAAAGCTTCTGTGTGTAAAAGCGTCTGTGTGTAAAAGCGTCTGTGTGTAAAAGCTTCTGTGTGTAAAAGCGTCTGTGTGTAAAAGTCTCTGTGTGTAAAAGTGTTTGTGTGTAAAAGTGTTTGTGTGTAAAAGCCTCTGTGTGTAAAAGCGTCTGTGTGTAAAAGCCTCTGTGTGTAAAAGCGTGTGTGTGTGTGTAAAAGCCTCTGTGTGTAAAAGCGTCTGTGTGTAAAAGCCTCTGTGTGTAAAAGCCTCTGTGTGTAAAAGCCTCTGTGTGTAAAAGCCTCTGTGTGTAAAAGCCTCTGTGTGTAAAAGCCTCTGTGTAAAAGTCTCTGTGTGCAAAAGCGCCTGTCTGTAAAAAGTTCTGTGTGTGAAAAACCTTACGAAAGATACGATGCAAACTATTGTCTTGTACTTGTAATATATTGTCTTGATACTACTCTTCTCGTCTGCCTATAATACATCTTTAATATATTGTCTTGGAATATAGTGTCTCCATACTAACAACAGAAGACTCTGCTCCTCTACGCTCTCGGGCCATCCGTCGTCTAGTTCGGATAATCATGGGATTCCATGACCCATAGGATCCATGTATGGTATATATATATGCTAACATTTGGGGTATATTAATGGTAAATGTTACCATATATAGCATACATGGATCCTATGGGTGATAGTATATATATGAGGATTTCATGGGCATTCATGGATATCAATGGGATAAAAAGGCCATATTATGAAAAGCTGAGGTAAAAGAACATGAACATTTGGGATATGGTGGGAACAAGTGGGATTTAACCGGCAAGAATCGGAAGGTTTATCAAAATAATAATGGGATTATTTGATATGACCAACAGTGTGTATGCTTTTGACCAATAGTGAGGGACACCCCAATGGCAATTTTGATTGGACAACCGGGAAAACTATGATCAACTATTCGATTTGAGCGACAGTATTTTCAGACAATGCCAGTATAAGCACATGATCATGGGGGTAACATTGGGTATGGGTCAAAATTAGGTACCCCAAAATTATGGATGGTTAATACTAAACTAGACATTCACATCTGTGGTTCCCTAAGCCCTAGGTCTTCCATTCTGACCCACATCCACATTGGGATAGAAACCAGCAAAGACTTGAGACGCCAACAATGTTACGAGGCCAGGAGATCTCTGAAGATGCTCAAGCGGTTTGTCTTCCCTGGGTGCGGTTCTCAAGGCAGCGCTTGTTGAGCCGATTGATTGCTGGGATGGAAGCTGCGATGATGTTTTGTTGGTCTAGAGTCTAGAGCTAATTTCACCATACTTTCTTGGCTTAATGAAGCTGATTTACTAAAGCTGAGCTACTAAAAAGAACTATGTTTGCAACTTAAGAGCCACTACCCACCGAAGCGCCTTCTTCCAGACCTCGATGGTTTCGAAGAGCTCCTTGACCCGCAGGTGTTTCGCCGCGCGCTGCAGCAGCACATCGAAAGCCTTTAGCAGGTCCGGGTCGTCGTGGAAGGCGTGCGCCAAGTATTGGCGCAACCTGAGGTGAAAATAACTGTTTTGTTGTTGTTGTTGTTGTTGGTGTTGCTGTTGTTGTTGTTGTTGCCGCTGCTGTTGTTGTTGTTGGTGGTGGTGGTGGTGTTGTTGGCGTTGTTGGCGTCGTTGTTGTGGTTGTGGTTGTGGTTGCGGTTGTGGTTGTGGTTGGGTTGTGGTTGTGGTTGTGGTTGTCGTTGTTGTTGATGATGTTGTTGTCGTTGTTGTCGTTGTTGTTGTTGTTGATGTTGATGCTGTTGATGCTGTTGATTACATTGCATTGCATTGCATACCATTATATTAAATCACGACATTATATTATATTACATTTTCTACACTACATATCTAAATTACATTACGTTACGTTACATTACATGGTATACCATTACATCACATTACGTTACGTTACATTACATACCTTGCATTGCATTGCATTGGATTACATTACGTTACATTACATTACGTTACATCATATTACATTGCATTGCATTACACTACACCATATTACATTGCGTTGCATTACACTACATCATATTACATTGCACTGCATTGCACTACACTACATTACACTACATTACAGACAGTTACAGATCCATACATTGGACCTCCTGTCAAAATTCTTTACATCTCAGTACTTAGTTATCGCTTTTTGGGGGGGACATGTTGCTTTCCAGTCTTTTTTTCCAATTATCGCTTTTGGAGGGGGCCCTATCGCTTTGCAGTGTTTCGTGCACATCTCTGATACAGTGGTCCTCAAACATTTTGACCGTAACTCATAAACAAAAAATATGCAACTTGTACGGGAGGAGGCTTAAACAGAACGCTGCCGGCATGCATTTTAACTATGAGATTAGGTATACAGTCCCCAAAGGTGTCCCCTTGGTGCAATTGTCTGACATCACAGCGAATCTTATGGAATTTCTTGATCCGAATTGTCCATCCGGTGACTTCCCGGCGAGCAACAGGACTTGTTGTCGATCGTCCAAATCAAAATATTTCGAGGAAACCTCCAAAGTTCCACCTTGTCGACGCGGAAACTGTTTCCTTGGAGAGGGGGGGTAGAAAAAAACAGCGATTCCTCATGTACTGGCAATCAAAGGAACAAAGTTTTTTCGATCAGATCGTCAGGTTGAAGGCTTAAATATGATATCTTGCGCGTGAAAACATGTTTTCTGCGGCTTAAACCCTGGTTGCTTAGCTGACCCGATAGCTCGCAATCGGATTTTGGTAGCCTTGAGCACCAGCAAGCTGAAGAGCAGCATTCATTTAACAAAAGATTGAAAGCACCAACCAGAAACTACATGAAAATATTGTTTACTATATATGAAAATATAGCTTACCCACCAAGTCTTTTGGGGAATTTTAATATTTGAATCAATCCTGAATAGTACGGCCACAATTTTCTTCGCTAATCCAATTCCCATCGTTCCAGCGATGTCGTCATGAGGTTGTAACAGTTATCCAAACATGTATCCCATTACATCTCCACTATACCACTATTTTTGTTGGCTAAAACACCATGTTTTTGCGGGTGAAATATAGTTAAATATAGTTAAATCACCATATTTTTTCTTGGTGAAATCCCATGAAATCACCTTTTTTTTCTGGTTCAACGTTACTGACATCACTTTAGACCATTCCTCCAGGTTTCAGCCACCGCGCCGTGCCGTGTCCCCAAGGATTCGCCGTGCCGTCGCCGTCGCCCACAACGGCCTGGCCCGCCTTGCCGTGCGCGGCGCTGGCGGCGTGCTGCTTCCAGGCGCGCGAAGAGGAGCAGTGGACGGAACAGCAGTGGCACCAGTATCCCGCATAGCCTGGCACCATCTAGCACCAACTTCCCGGTCTCATTGGTAAAATTGACATGGTATATAATTAGCATCTATTGATGTATGGTAGTTGACCTAGCCCGAAAAATGATGGACTGAGTTCGTCAGTTGGGATGATGACATTCCCAATATATGGAAAAACAACATTCATGTTCCAAACCACCAATCAGATCTATTGATGTATGGTATCCTTAATATAGTTAGTTAACGTGGGATATTCATAGAGAATATCACGTTGAAACCACTGGATTCTTCGTGGTTATGTGTGATTATTCGTGGTTATATATATATATATATGTATGTATATTACACAATCTAACCAACAAAGGGATGGGATACCCTCTGGTATAAATGGAGGTTTCCAGCTGGGATTTCATCATTGACAAATGAACGATTTTTCATTGCCATCCTTGATAAAAGAAGAGGATAAACCAATTATAAATCATGTAGTTTTTGTTGATGGATAGCTTTCACAAGTTACGCGATTATCTTGTGTAGAGGATCACCCCACATAAGTATTAGTAATGTGGTCAAACCATTCCCAAATTCACCATGTTTATGGGTGGTATAAACCATCAAAAATGGGATGGTTTATGGCATTGTTTTAACCACATTATCATTACAGTAATCACCATTAATCACCATTACTAACCATTAATCATCATTAAGCCATTATTAAGCCACTATTAACCATTAACCACCATCATTAACCATTGATGGTTACTATCCATTTACCAACCGATCAACTGATGGGGCCCATGGGATGATCCACCCGGCTGAGCAAAAAGGGAAGCTGAGCACAAGATGCTTACTAGTGCTAAATGGCTGCCAAATTCAATGTTGGTTAGATTGTGTAATTCAATGTTGGTTATTTGATCTTATTTCTTGAAATCGCAGTCCTATATATAATCTAATCTAATTATATATATATATATTCCTCGTGAAGCCCAGAGGAAAACGCCGTATGTTCGTCGTGAAGCCCAGAGTTGTGGAACGAAAACGAAGATGTTTAAGCAACCAACGAACCCAAAACACCTCCGAGAAAAGGTACTTCTGTGATATTGCAACTGGCTGCGGTATCACAATAAAACCAATCATTATGGTATTTAAAGTTGGGCAATCTTGTTTACACCCCCCTATCACACTAATAACTGCGCAGATTAAACATACAGTCATCATGAACATCTCAATATTCAAATAGATTTTGTGTGCGTACCTCATATGGTACCAGGGTAAAAACATTGTCCATATATACATTTCATAATATTAGGTTCATGACTCATGACCATCCATAGATGTAAAAATCCTTAATCGATGCGCATCCTCCAAGAACTGATCAGATATAGTAAAAAATAATCCCAACCCCAAAAAAAGATAGATCAATATCATGTACCACCCCTTCACCCTAATATTAAACACCCCCTTAGAAACCATGGATCCATGGTTTAGTAAGGAAATTCCACATAATTGGGAACATTTATGGGATGTGAAAAACAGAAAAGGGTCATGGGATTACCCTCTGGTAATTTAACATAGCTATGGAAAGATCCACCATGCTATTAATGGGAAAATCCACTATTAATGGCCATTTTCAATAGCTATTTTGACATAACCAGAGGGTAGTTAGACTTGGCCTTGGCCTTCATCGATTCCCCCGGTCGGTCCCGCCTGTGCTGCACAGCACGCCCTCCGCCACCATCTTCTCCGCCGCCTCCTGCGCCGCCCGCGCCTCCGTTGTCACCGGTGACGGCACCGGTTGCACGGGCGCCGTCACCGACGGCGCCACGGAGAGGCGCAGGGCGCTGCGCTGCGAGCCGTGGCCTAAAGTGCTGGGCTCAGTGATGAAATGTCCCAGAAAAGTCCCAGAAATTCCATAAAATCTGGATGATTTCCATGATGATTGTTCTCAATATGATCTTTGGTGATGATGATGCTGCTGGTGGTGGGTGGGTGATGGTCATGACCATCATGTCAGAACGCTCTCTCTATAGTATAGATATATGTACACACGTATGTACCATATATCATAGATCGGTATTTAAAAAAAACAGAACAACCTATTCATCATACTAGATTCAATAAGAATTCATGATCATCATCAGCGTCATCAGCCCGGCGCTCGTCAGCTTAGCCTTGTCGGCTTAGCTTCGAAAGCTTGTGGCCACACGTCACCTTGTCACCTCACATCGAATTGGGCAAGGCATTGCACGGCCGGTGCATGACACATCAGAGTTTCTACATGGCCGGTGGAACGTTCCCACTTCACGAACTTTTTAGATCCGTTTCAGTCTGCTGTACATTTTGCCTCAACTCTGGCAATCTAACGCTGACATAGCAGTGGACAATGCCATATTTATGGCCGATCTTATGATAGTTTAAATACTATCCGGTAATCAAACGTGGCAATGGGAAATCCCATGAAATCCCCTATAAATGGATGCTTTAATGGGAAAACCTAGAAATGCAATTACGGCACAATTACTGTAAATGCCAGAAGGCAATTTTTTTAACTGGCTACCGCGTTTTTTTCCAGGAGCGACATCGTCATGATTTTTTGGGCTACGTAGTTTTCATTGGTACCCTCTGGTAATTTGTTACATAGCTATTGAAAACGGCCCAGTCGAAATAGTGGATTTACCATGATTTACCCATAGCATGGTGGTTCTTTCCCGTTCGCAAACTGTTAAATTACCAGGCCGGGTGTATATATATATATATATACATCCTAGAATTCCACCATCATCAGAGGATATCATTATTAATTACCCTCTGGTAATTTAACATAGCCATGGAAAATCACCATTTATAATAGGTAAACCATCTATTTCTATGGGCCATCTATACCATGGCTATGTTAGTCATAACCAGAGGGTACATGGTTAATCCCATGACCAGGCCGGGTATGTTCCATTGCCATGCCGGGCCCGGGCACCGTTCGGTAGCGACAGCTCCAAGTGCTTGGCACTTGCCTTGCCAATGGCAGCTTCGATGGAGAAGGCCTCCTTGAGAACCTGCCAGGCGGCGGACGGCCCAGATGGTGAAGCTGGGAGGGAGTGATTCTCCTACGGCCCAGTGGGTCATAAAAATCCAGTTAGATATGGATCCAAGTAAATATCCCCTATCAAAAAAGGGATGAAATATGATGAAATATGGCTTACAGATGATCAACCACAAAAACTAAGTGGGATAAAAGCGTCCTAGGGATCCATAGGGATCCATAGGGCCTATGTCAAGGCTAAGGGAATCTCCCAAGTAGATGGCCATAGTTCAGTTCATTTTAGGCCACGAAAATTCCCACTGATGAGGTAAACCCAAAGGGCATCATTAATGGATTTTACCGGGACATCACCAGCACTGAAATAACAAATTATGGCATGCCCTCTGGTAATTTGTTAAATAGATATTGAAAATGGCCCAGTCGACATAGTGGATTTACCCAGCTAGAAAATGGTGGATCTGTCCAGTTCGCAAACTGTTAAACTACCAGGCCGGGTGTATATATATATATATATCCTAGAATTCCATCATCACCAGAGGATATCATTATTAATTACATTGTTAATCCCATAGCTATGCTAGTAATTTCATAGTCGCCATCCTCATAGGACTGGGATGATTCATGAGCCCCAGGGGCCCCAGTCATGGTTCATGGTATAGCATATGGGGATGGGTCAAAACCCTGGTACCCCTGGTGAAGCCCAAGTCATAGCTGGGATTTATGGATGTGAATAACCCACTAAAAATGGTATTTTCATAGGTATTGATCCATACCCATATGGAAATCTGAAATTTGAAATTCATTTTTTTAGGGATTTCATCACGCTCACAAGAATTCTATGTGGTTATAACTCTTAAGAAATAAAATGTCTGGGAAAGTACAGGAAATGTTCTGGAAAAACAGAACACATGGAGATGCCCCAATAAATTCACTTTGCAAGTGGGCTACAACCCATTATTTAAAAAAAACGTTGTATATTCGATTGATTACCATTCTAGCTCCATTATATTCCCACCTCTGCTATGTCAATAGCTGTAGCCCATATGTAAACCAGAAACTCCTAGGGATATTCCACATATGCATATATATATATATGATTGTGTATATATAATATATAATATGTGTGTGTATGTATACAACATTACATACAGTGGCTGGGCTATGTCATAAGGTATTACCAACTTCCTACTTGGGATGCACCCAAGTAAATGGAAAGGTAAGAGTAGAACAATATAAATGACTCACCGAAAACACATAACTCATGGGGTACCAACACTCTGGATATGACATGACATGTGCCATGATCAAAACATGTTAGGTATGGTCATCTCACCATCATTCCGAATTTCTTCCCATGGGTACATATACCAACCTCTGTGACAGTATGAACGAGGGAATAAGCACCTCTTTTATGGGAGAATCAACCACGTAACTTGACCCATCCCCCAACTCATGCGTAAATGCAATCCAACTTTTGATTGTACAAGTAGTTGATTCTGCCAATAAACATCCAATGAACTCCCACGATGGTTACCCTCTGGTAATTTAACATAACTATGGAAAATCACCATTTTCAATGGGAAAATCAACTATAAATGGTCATTTTCAATAGCAAACTGTTAAATTACCAGAGGGTAGTTGGTTCTGCCAATAAACATATCGAGTTATCCCACGATGGTTAAATCATCCAACATCCCAATATGATTATCCCAAGTCATTTCTTCCCAACGATTCTGTCAGAGTCTGTAATCATGAAAAGATCCCAGGATTCTGACGCTGAAGATATCTGAAAGATTCTGAAAGATTCGGCCAGCGATGGGGGATGATAAAAACCTTTAAAAAAAAACCCATCATTCCGTGATTCATCCAGATGAAACATCATGGTTACATCATCCAACATCCCAAAAAATATCAGTCCCAATTATTTCCAAATCATTCCATGAAAATATACCTCTCATGATCTCCATGAAACTATCCAATTATTTCATGGTTACCCTAGGGTAAACTAACATACGGTATATTCATGGACTAATGATAATGAATTCCATGATGTGTAATCACAATTAGTCCATGGAATTATGTACTAATTATAATAACCATGGAATGATTATCATAATCATGGACTAATGGATATATGATATAATGTTATCAAATGGAGAGAGAGATATATATATATCCAATGAAAATTCATTATATTGAGAATATCTTATTGGTCCATGGATATTTTTGTAATACTTATTATTATCATGCTGGTTAGTGGTTTTAACCATCCTGAAAAATACTAGACAATGGGAAGGGTTACCCCATATAATTTATTATAGAAAATAAAAGTCATGTTTGAAACCACCAACCAGTAATGATTGATGGTTATCAACGGTTACTAGTGGTTCTTACCAATTGATGATTATTAATTATTAATGGTTACTAATGGTGATGATTATCAATAATACTTTTTTATCATGAATATTCATGATTAGTCCATACTACCCTCTGGTAAATTAACATAGACCCTGGCAGTCATCGGGGTTGGAAGATTAGTTTCCATTAAAAATTGGTTATTTTCAGGGTCTATGTTTATTTACCAGGGGGTATTCCATTAATTAATTAACTATTCCTGTACTCTTAGTTTCAATATCCCATTGTTAATTAGTCCATACTCATATTCCTTGAGAATTCCAGTCAATTCCAGCCCTGAGATCTTCCACCTGCCCCGATCGGCACCCCGATCGGCACCTTGCGCCACCTGCCAAGGTCCACGCATCCAGCCGTGGGTACCTGGCGCGTTTCTGGATAAAAAACATGAGTTCAACATGTTCCATCATAAGTCAAACAAATTCAAACAATTATGGTTTTAATGGGTTTAAAACCACCGAAATGATCATTTTTGGTGGAAAAAGATGGAAAAAGGATCAGCATTTGGATGTTTTACTTGGTTTCTGGGGCATTTTGAAAGCCGTTTTGAAAACATCTTCACCAAGGCGTATCCAAACATCCTGTGCCGTCGATGAAGAACCTGTTCCCGTGAAACGTTGAGCGGCAAAAAAAAACAACTGTGAAAACCAAGGATCAGATGTAATATTACTATTGCAAATGGGAATCAATCAATCAATCCCTGTGAATATTAATGAATATTATGTGATATTCCATATTATTCCATGCGATTCCCAGCACATGTCACGTGGATTGTCCACCATTTTCCACCAAGGTGCAGGTTTCAGCAACAGTTCGTACTGAACCCAAAGCGCATCACATGGCGCGACTTCTTCTGTCTCGTCCATGCATGGCCGGTCACCACGTGGGGTGCTGTGCAGGCGTTGATCCTTTAAGGGTTTAATTTCCGCAAGGAAGCATCATTGAGCTAAAAAAGTGGGGAATTAACGCACCAACAATACACTCAATACAAACAAGAGCATCGATGCGGCAACAAATTTCAAGAGTTCAAATCCCAACTAAAAAATAATTCAAAACATATGACGAAGTCAGCTCTGGGAGCAGCAAAACACGAAGAATATATAGTTTAAAAAACATTGCTCGCCACAGGAGTCTGCCAAATCTATATGACGTCCAGGTTGGGCTTCTTGAACTGTTCAACCCAAAAAAACGCCAGCAAAATTGAGTTCCTGGGAGAACAAGACCGCGGTAAATTTCATCCAGAGTCTTTAGAGCACCCAGCTTCAAAACATTAAGGGCTTATCATCTTCGGATCCATGAAAACACCAAGAAACGCTTCACAATTTTTGGGCGAATCTTGACATAAACCATCTATTCAGTGGCCATGCAACAGGAACCGATTGATTGGAGGTACCTACCATATATTTTTGGCCTATTTTTCAGGCCTCAATTTCAGGGAATCTCCCCAGAATTCATATGGCCAGAAATATGGTACAACTAACGTACCTCCATCTGTTGGATCCTGAAGATCTCCCATTGATAGGAGGTTTAACCATCATATATCCCATTAAATCCTATTAAAATACCATAAAATCCTATTAAATCATTGATCCCATTAAATAAATCCCATTAAAATACCATATATCCCATTAAATCTCAAGAAGTCACCATTGAGGGGATTGGTTAAATCCCTATGATTTTGCATCATTTCCCGCCAATTATCTTGGCTATCCATCTCCTGAGCCAGTCGCCTGTAGGTTCCGAAAAAGTGCAATGGGTGCAGAAGAAACACAGGGCCGAATTCAACACATGAAATGCAAGAAGAACAATTCCATGAAGATATGACTCCACTATAGTTAACTATAGAACAGAAGTCAAAATCCAAGATCCAGAATCCCTGACGAGGCAATTTCGCCATATTTCACTGATTTTCCCAGGCTCACGCAAGTTCATAACTCCCTGCTTGAAAACACAATGAATCAGGCACTCGTTTTTCGTGTAGCGCGTTGGTTCCAGCAGCCCCACACATCTCGTCGGGGCTACCGTACGTGGCAGTCCAGGAATGTTTGATGTAAATTGCTGGGATCACAACAATATCTACGGCAGCTCAGTTATCATTTTAATCTCAGTAAATCATGGTGCATCTTGGATCATCTTGGTACGAGAGATCGCTTTGAGCAACGTCGTTTTCATGGCCTTTCTTCCAAGATCTGCTGCCAAACCATCAGCAAATCAAGGTCCTAGCACGGCATGGCATCATTTATCCGATTTATCAGGGCTCCAAACAGTGACTCATGTACCATCGCCCCTAGTCGTGGCTATCATGGACCATCGCGCTTGGATCATGGACCAAGGTGAAGCCATGGACCTTAAGGCGACGCAACGAAAAAGATCTGAACCTTGAAGCCGCGGTTTACCATGGAACATAGCAAGAAAGAGCATTTTTTTACCACCACCATCCACCATCATCATGTTTTAATAGCTCAAAGAACCATTGTTTTACCAGCCCGTGTTGTTCATATACATTGGCCAAAAATCATGGTGTATCTAAGTCTTTTGGTGCTTCCCAATTTATTACGAGTATGCAATGATTGGATGAACAAGTTGGGATTATCAATGGTTATCATCTTAAATTTGATAAATAATAAATCATGTTTGAAACCACAAGCCAGTCATGCATGTGCTATTCAACTCATTCTTGGACTTAGCTAAAATTTGGTTTGACACATCCTTGGAGGCTCAAAATTGTGATGATGCACATTCCTTTGGACTGCCACCAATCTGTACAAGTCGCCGAAGGGAATTGCAGTGGTCTTCCTGCGGGGTAACGTTGTCAGTTGTACGATGTTGCATTTGGATGCCAAAATGGCATATGCTTCCCAAGTTGAAAAACCGCCACTAAAACCATCCCCAATGACGAGTTATATAAATGGGATTAAATGGGTGGCTTTTTTCACCATCAAAAACCAGTAGATTATTACCACTAAAAAAAAACACACAACCGCCATGATGGCCAGAAGGTGGTTCTGGGGATCATCACCCCGTGGCTGAAAAGCAAAATGATGGCCGCCAAATATATGTTTATCGTCATGGTTTTTCAGCCTGTAGCTGTTTATCTGGGACAAACCATCATATTTTTTTTTAAAGAAGAAAGCTTCATCATATTTCATCATATTTCATCTTTGGGTTTTGAAATGGTTTTGAATACTTGTGATTCCCCCGGCTTCAGCTGAACCGTTGCTGCTTTCCCCCGGCCGCGGCCATGCTGCCATGGATGGCTCACATGTCGTGCTGTGAAGTCGAGACGTGGACTGCGCAGTGCAGGAAGAGCTCTGACTGTTGGACTTCCGTTGCGAACTCGCATCAAAGGCCTTCCCCTTGAAGAAGCCTTCGTTGATTTGTGAAGACCATCATATTCTAAGTGAGGCTTCCTAAAGTATCCTAAAGTCATGAGGGATCCCCAGTCGTCACCATAGGTATGCCATAGGTTGTGAAACAATGCTAACTAAAATGATAATCCAAGGCTGGATGATGCAAGGAGGTACCACCAGGACTGAGGAAATCCTCCATGCCCGTTTGAACGTTTAAACGCTGACCTGGTGAAACAGGGCGTCTTCGAACCATGTTTTGAAGCAATCTGTGTATATATATATATATAATTATATATATTATGTGTGTGTGCTTATAAATACACGCTATAAAAAATATAATGTGTATTATAGTGTGTAATATAACGTCATATAACGTCTACACGTATGCACAACCGAATAACCGGATTCCCGGAAGAGAAAACCCTGACGACATTGTCTTTACACCCCAGGTCTCCCCCATCGATTTCGTCGAGTATCATTAACAACTACGGGCCACCCCAAACTCTCAGAACCCACTTTTTTGTCGACCACATAAAACCAGAAATCGACATCGACCTTTTCGAAAGATCTGACAATCAGCAACTCTGCTGTGTTGTGACACACTCGCAAGCTATTCAGAAGCAGCCTCCTCTCTCATGATCCACTCTGTACCTGATCATGGCAGCCATGCGTGTCAGCCATATGCTCATGGCTAAATCCAGTCATCCGACATTATGGGTCCACTTAGGGCCAAGGTACAAATAGAAAAACATTAGAATATCATGCCTGAAGCATGGTTTAGCGGAATAGCTGACTGGACAAAATAAAGACATCTCCAGGTCCAAGGGTCCAAGACGAGGGATTTCCACTGGCGGAGTTTCCAAAGACGAGACCATGTTGAAGTGATGTGGATTTGTTCAAAAAATAGGGCATCACTCAGAATCTCATGGTAAGATATGGTAAGTCAATGTAATGATCAATGTTCATTGACATTGCCACTAGGCTATCCATGGCTATCCTCGTGTGCCGAGAAATTTTTGGACCCCTGTGTTCTCTCGGCACCAGAGGAAGGGGAGGAGATGTTCAAAAGCTCGAGCGGTGTACAGCTGCACAGCATATCCTGGCGACGTGACACCAGCTGAATCCGTTTCCCACAATTGCCTTGTGGATAACTTGCATAAACATGTCTATATTTAGTTCTGCCTGAAAACAAGATGTGCCCCCCTTTTTGTTGGTCGTTTTGAACAAAAAATCGTCGATTCACCCATGTGTGTCCTGTTGGAGAGGCCATGGTCCGTTCACAGGACCGATTCGCCGTTTTAGGGCTATTTTTCAGAGCTGGTGGTCGATGGCATGACCCTTAAACTGGTGGGCCCAGCGCCTCAACGGAATACACCACGGACTTAATGCCCAATGCTGCGATGATCTGTGCACATTCCAGGCCTAAGTCGGAGTCCGCTCCAGTCCGCTCCAGCGAATTTGAAGCATGGACTGTTCAGGGTTGAAGCCTGCAATATGAATCCCTGGTTTATTTCGAAGGGTACCATAGTTGCATTCGCAGATTCAAGGCATTTCAAGGCGATCCAAGGTGGTGACCAGCAGTGAGTTGGAAGTTGAAAATCAACATCGCCGAAATGACTTCATGGCCAATCTCAAAGATACCCAAAACGACCAAAGACCAATGTTTAACAAAGTAAGTACAAAATATAGTCCTGGTAGTCATACACCATCCCCCCAAGAAATAGAAGTTTAAAAAAACATTGGTCAAAAAAACTCTACTTGGGATGATCAAGATTAGAACGCTCTCCCATTTTCCCGTTGCCAAGTTCTTTGCAACACATTAGAACACTCATCGATCCCAAGCTGTTGAATTGCAGGCCCATCAAGATGGTTTCCATTACGTTGCAAGATGTTTCAAGATGTCCATCAAATATTCATGAAACATCTTGAAACAAACTAGATTCCCATATGTTTTTCCTATGTTTCACTGGTCATGTTTGTTTTCCTATATGTTTTCCTATATGTTTTCAATGTTCCTGGCTTTTCCCATGGGTTTTCCCCGGGTCAATCCAAAGATCCTCAGTCTCCCACAGGGCTGTGCACAGAGCATCCTGACGTGGATGATTTACCGGTGATTTACGTATCAAACAAATGGGTTCTCATTGAAGATAGATAAACAAATGGTTGATGAATGATGTTTATAAAATTGCTGATTATTGAAGATAGATTACTTATTGATTATTGTGGATAATCATGAAGATTGATGATTATCCATTCAACCAATTATCATTAACGTGGATAATTATTGAAGATACATATGATAAGAACCAATTATGGTTGCTGAATGATGAATATGGTTGATATTACCATTCTTAACTTCTTATCTTGATAATTATGGTTGATGAATGATGATTGAAGATTATTCATCATTGCTGATGAGTATTCTTGAGGACTACTTATTGTTACTGATGACTATTGATGCATGATTATCAGTGATGATTGAATACAGATGACTATTGATAATTATTGAGGGCTATTGACTATTATTGGTGAATCTTGATGCTTGATGCTTGATGATTGGTGTATGTATACATCTACCCTCTGGTAAACTAACATAGCTATGGAAAATAACCATTTTTAATGGGAAAACTCACTATAAATGGCCATTTTCAATAGCTATTTTGACATAACCAGAGGGTATATTGCTATACGAGGCCATTCTGCTTGGTCTATCGTTCGAACCAATCGGCGAACTGTGACTTACTGTGGCCGATCGGATCGTGCCCGGAAAACGATCCTGGTGTTGGGACAGCATGGAACATAGCAATACGAAACAATGAAACATGGTCCCTATATGTCCCAAGTATGTGGAAATTCCCAAGAGAAAAAACCATGGGTTTCGTTGACTTGGGGGTGTAAAACACCCTTTGGGGGGATGGGATTCATCATAGTGAGCGGTTTCAGCCCTCCATGAACTATTCAAGCGAGGTGAATCATTCCACATATTTTTTGGGATGGAAACTCTCCATGGCTGAAATCCCCACTGATGGAGATTGATTCTACCTGAAACATCCTGAAACAACTCGGCAAAGTGGTTCCAATCTTTGTTTTCAAAATATTTTGATCAAATCAAAATCATCTGTGTGGTCGTCTGTACATAAGTTTAATGGATCAACTAGTTTCAATCAAATCAGGTTGGTAGACTTCAAAATGATGGAATCAGTGCAATCAATGGAATGATTTCAATCACAAATAGTTCAAGGTACTTAAACCAACCATGTTACTTGCACATCCACCATTCAACTACCATTGAATCACACATCAACTAATCATATGGACCTATATTATCCATTGGTAATTTGTCACATAGCTATTGAAAATTGCCATTTATAGTTGATTTACCTATGAAAAATGGTGATGTTCCATGGTTATGTTAGTTTACCAGTGGGGAAGTCATCCAATCAACTCATCGTTTTCTCTCTATCCCGCTGCCATTTTGTTTTCGCCACAGCGCCTGGAGCGCTTCAGCTCCTGATTGTATTTCGGTCGGATCACCTCGGTTTTTTGGATGATCAGCTCCTCCAAAATACCCTCTGGTAAACTAACAGTTTGCTATTGAAAATGGCCATAGAAATAGTTGATTTACCCATTAATAGCATGGTGATTTTCCATACTTAAACGTTTACCAGAGGGTAGTGAGAAAATGGTGAGACATTGACTCAAAAACTCACTTGGGTGATTTTTATCGGCCCCTTATTACTGGTTGGTTTCGAGCTCCCCTGCTAAAAGTGAAAAAAATCCAGTGGTTATGCATAAAGTGACATTATCCCCAAAGAAGCTCAAAGTCTGAGGGAATGGCTGGATATGGCTGGAGCTTTAGTTTCTGAAATCAGCACTTTCATCTACCCTCCAGTAAACTCACATAACTATGGAACATGGACCATTGAGTTCGATGCTTTACCTACTGAAATGGTGACTTTCCATAGCAAACTATTACTGATTGGTGGTTGACCTACCCCTCTGAAAAATAGTTCGTCAGTTGGGATGATGACATTCCCAATATGTGGAAAAATGAAAGCCATGTTCCAAACCGCCAACCAGGATAATTATGGTTGATGAATGATTATTGAAGATTATTTGTCATTGCTGATGATTATTGCAGATACAGATGATAAGAACCAATCATGGTCGATGAATGATGATAAGAATCAGATTAAATTACCAGAGGGTACCCCATCAGCCCCTCCTGAGACCCTGGACCACCAGAGTCATCTGCCGCAACTGCCGCAGAGTGGTGCTCTTTGGTAACCTGCGGCAGTCGGCGATGTCTTGCGCAAGCTTGGCGATGTCGGGGAAATGAGATTTCCACGATGGGATTCAGATCTTTAAGGGAAATGTTGCAAGGAAAATCAAGAAAATATACCCTCTGGTAATTTAACATAGCCATGGAAAATCACCATTTTTAATAGGTAAACCATCTATTTCTATGGGCCATCTATACCATGGCTATGTTAGTCATAACCAGAGGGTATATCATACAGTTGCTCCGTGAAAAGGTTGATTCATGTTGATTCAATCAATTCAATCCTGAGTCTTGCTTGGTATTGTTGTGGGCAGCGAAATTCCCATGCCTGAGTTGGTCGGTCAAACAGCCACTGCCATCCACTGCCAGTTCACCCAGCTTTCTATGCCATAAACCTTATAGTTGTATATGGGATATTACTTCAGTCTGGCTGATGGTTTGACTCCCTTTGAAAAGTACTAGCCAATTTTCGATCATCGCAAATAGGATGGACAATGGAAAATCGCGTTTGAAACCACCAACGTGTACCGCTCGCAAGATTTCATGGCATATTATATTGCCTGTAAATGACCCAACTATCTCGTTACGCCCAGAACACTGTCTATTTGTAGATGCTTTCCCATGAGTTTGTCATTTATTTTAGATGATTTTCTCCATTGTCGTCCATTACCACGTCTGATGACCCACAGTCCCAGTCGATCTCACCGATTCAAGGCGGCAATTTCCGCATGCTGAGTCCTTGGGGATTGGCCACGGAGGAAAACCCATGTCTTGGGCGGTGTTTGGTCGTAGTCAACCATTCAGATTATTGAGTAAGATTCAGTGCAACATCTGCATAATGTCTATCATGTTGATATGTTGATATTGTACATTATATATATATATGTATATATAAGACATATATGAATAATATGGTGTGTATATATATATATCTGCCGTGCAGTTCAACACATAACCGACTCGAACCTCTGGTTTCCTATTCGGATCTATTCGGCATCACTAAGAATGCTATTGAGTCGGTCTGCTACCCGAGGCAATGGAACCGACTTCTTCGAATGCAGCGTGTTTTTTCTGTGTTTTTCCATGGCGATTTTGCAGCCATGTTTTTGACAGGATAAACAATTTTGATCCATTTCTTTGGATCTTAGTATCTCAAGCATCTGCAGTATCGAAATTTCACCAGGCTGTCCCACTGGCAGGGCAAACCATGTCATGGCCAGCCTGAGATAGCCTTCAAGAATATTGATTGTTAACTGTGGAATATGACCAAGTCCTCCATAACAGCCAAACATCGAACATCTTCACCTGTATTGCCCTCATCCCCATTTAATCCTGGTGAAATTCCCATTGGCTGTTTGTATCACCATTCACAGCTAGTGGTTGAGCTCCCAACCCCCATATGAAAATCACTGGGCACCATCATCCTGGCTTTGAAGATACTAGAAACCGCCAGGCAATTTACCTGGATCCCAACTTTGGTTGGTTAACGCAATACAATTTTTACCAAATCAAAGTTGCTACCTTAAACCTCTTTCGATCTCTTTCGTAAAGCAGTCACCAATCGATTTCTCAAATTTTGGAGTTTTACCGCTTTTACCATCGGTTTTTTTAAATAAATATGGATAAATCATGATAAATCCAGTTTCTGATAGCTGAAGGCCGCTCAAAAAACCCACTGAGTCCGCAGCATCGATTTGGGCTGACGGCCATTCAGCATTCTCGCCTCGGGCCACCGAAAGATCGTTTTGGACAACCGAAGTTGTGAGATACGTCTAGTAACCTGTGATTATAATATCTTACAAGTACGAAGTATGATCAAAATTTAGACTAACCCAACGGATGTCCTGGATGGTTTTTGCAAAGACCTGTCTCAATTTTTGGCACCAAAACCTAACCTGCATTCGAAAAAATATTCAGATTTTGTTTTCACAATGTTTTTGAATCTACATAAAACATGGTGGTACAATGATGAACCCGGCTATGTGTCAATGTGGCCCGTCTTCATCCTACTGAATTCTGATAGGCAACCCCCGCTAAAATCCCATTTCAATATCTGATGTAACACCGGTGTTGATTTGAACCACACGCTCTTAGTTTGATACCCATCTAGCCCACAATTTTTTCCATCATATGTATATATACATATACATTTAATATAAAGAAGTGGTCCGCGGTTTAAACCCCTCCAAAATACAGGAATCATCTGAAGTTCATGCCATCCCAATTTTTTCGGGAACAATTGCCGGATCATTCCCTGAAACATCCTGAAAATATCAGCATCAACCACCTGGACAGTTTATAATAGGTTCACAAGCTGATTCAAGGCCATTTAACTGACGGCATCTGATAGTTGTCCCCTGTATGAATCACAGTCTACAAAAAAACTCCGGTCGCAAGTCATTCTAATTTGCCTATCAAATCGATTGTTTGGTTGCAACTCAGGCTCTGTGAGTGGTAATTGTTCAAGACCAAATATCCCAAAAGCACCCACCCTACCCTCAGGTAATTTCACATATGGAAAATGGTTCATTTATAGGTGGGGACGCCCCATGGCTATGTTAAATTACCAGAATGTATTTTTCAAAACCACCCCAATCTAAGAGGTCCCCACATGGAAATTTCCTCCCCTGAATCATCCAAGTCATGAACAACCATGGCTTAGTATTGGAACAACCATGGTGACGACTGGGAATCTCCCATGACTTAAGAACTCCCCCTTTTACATATATATATATATGTGTGTGAATTTTTTTTGAGATTCCCATAAGAGTTATCCTATATCCAGAGGTGAATATACGTGACTGTCGCTTAGAAATGCCCAAAAGCTCCGGAAAAGATATGGCAATTAAGTTCTACTTAGAAAAACGCGTCGCCACCGCATCTATACGTCAACGTCTTGTCGTGTTTCACGTAAGGGGCACGAGTCTAATTTGAACATTACATGAAGGTTACAAGTTTGACATGTGAAATGAAGATTGATCGGACTGCACGCCTTTTTGTCACAGTGGGTCAAGATCGCACGTGGTCTTCTCCTCGCCACGTTGAGCTACTCAAAATTTGGCAAGCAGGTGATGCAATGGTTACACATCTGATGCCGTGGAAAAAAAGTGCAAAGGCATGGATCCAAACGACCCATCAACCTAAGCACAAAGGAAAAGAGTCCTGAGCTTTCAGCTCTGTGTAGGGCTATTTGACATCTTTGCCCCGCTACGCATTCGAGAAAAAAACTCCAAGATTGCATAGCCCTTTTTTGGCGGTCCACTCTGTTCCCGTTATATGGAAAGGTTTGAAGATGAAACCCTGTGCAACCCCCCTGCCCAAGCCCAAGGCGAGCCGGCTGAGCACCGGCGTGAACTGCACCATCGGCAAATCTGCAAATAAAGGTCCAATGAAGTTTATTCTCTCTTTTCTAAAGCTATATTAATTGAAGTCAGCATGATTTTCTATAGTTCCATGTCCATATTGATCACCAAGTTTTCCATCTTCGAGCATCATGATATATCTGGGATCTTCATCAATATGTCGCATATCCCAGTTATATATAAATACGTTTTGCACAATATCAGAAAGCTCATTTGCAATAAAATCAAGAGATGCTGATATGCATATGTCTTGATGATTTAAATCCAGTCTATTTTTTGAATGAGGAACTTTTGCACTTTTGTCGTGAACTGCACCATCGTGAAAAGTGGGGCGGCCCGTGAAGTATCCAGGATATATATATGTGTACTAATATCTATATCTATATATATATATATCAATGTCGTCAATCTTGGTTCATCATCTCTCGTAGCAAGGCTGATACGTAATCTGCCGCCTCCAGAGATTCTGCAGCTAATGTGCTCCTGCAGACTCGCTTGATCGAACTGGGTGTGGTTTGTGGTTTCCAACAGCACAACTGGTGTTGGCTCTCCATCGGAGATCTTGGGCAATGAAAGTCCAACCGCATACCCACATTGCGACTTGCCACCTTGGATGTTTGCAATGCTCGGGTCTGAGTACACAACAACGACGCAGTTGCCCATTGCAAGTTCTGATGAGATATACCTCCAGGGTGCTTCAGGTGACTCCTTCAGCATCTTTACAACCTTGTTGAGCTCCACAACCTCCTTGACTTTCGGGCTTCCCACAGACTGTGAAGCCATACTGATGTTGACCATCACGTCAAGTCTCGTCTGTCTTGAGATCCACCCCATACTTCTCTGAAGTCGGTCTTCTCTGACTCGTTCAGGGGTGCGAAGGCAAGGAGTGATGCCGTAAGGCTGTCTGATCTGATGCTTCTACACATCGGCTCTTTGCTTCTCATCCTCTGATGCTCTGTGCTACATCCTCTTGGCAGCCTCTCTACTTCTTCTTTTGACTTTCCCGTTTTCTGTGCAAAGTAATATGCGATCAGCCTATTCTTGCTGTTCTTGCCAGTGTGCACCAATTCCACTCCTTCTGCATTGAGGCATCAAGCAACCGTCGATTCTATGCGCTGAGCTCCTTCAAGTTGACCTCAGACCATGCAGCGCGTCCAGTCATGAAGGCATCTGCAATCTTCGGGTTGCCTTTCATTGCCATAGGTTCCTGGCCGCTGTCATCTGATGAATCATCTTCACTGGTTGCTCTGGATGGATTCCTCAATGTCATGGAGTCTATCGGCCCACGCAGACTCACCTCCTGGAACTCAGTCAAATAGGGTCCAGGCGCTGGTTCTCTGTCATGGCCCATTCCATCACGGTGTGAAGTGGCTGCACAGCAGCATGTTGAGGAACTGCAGCAGCCGGTTCTGGCTCCGGCTCGGCAACTGTCCGCTAGCTCCACATCATCTTCTGGCGCTAGCTCCACATCATCTAGTGGAACTTCTGGAACTGGAGGTTCAGGTTGCTGTATGATGGTTGCTTCTGGTGGTTGATGTAGTTGCGGTTGAACAACCATCGGTGTTGGTTCCTCCGCCTCATGTTGTTCTGGACTGGGCGGCAGAGGATATGCTGAGGAAGACCTAAGCTGTGGTGTCTCCGCTTCTTGTCGCAGTTCTCTCATGTCTTGTAGATCAGGAAGCTTTCCACAAACGACCGTGCTCCTCTTGTTTGATCCTCTGCAACTGCATAGTGGGGCACCGTGTGTGCAGCCAGCAGCTCATCCTCACTTCACCTGTTGCCAGCACAACGTCCATATACCTGATCCAGTATGAATGTGGAGCTCCTCCTTGTGTGGGCATATCATCATCTTCCAAGCGTCGTGGATTTCGCAGCTCAACACCTATCACTCTGCCAGGGCCAAACCAACGATATTGTCTTGCCGCTCCCGGGTGCATTTGGGTCTTGAAGAATAGACGTAGGCACCAACTGGATAAGGGCCCCTGGTTGGTGTTGATTGATGCAGCAGTGCCCTTCTCACCCGTGCATCGGTGTCAGATTTGACGTGAGCGACTCTTGCACTCTCGCGGATCGCCAAGCTGCTAGCCATCTGTGATTGAAGATCTTCACATATGCTTCCATCACCTCCAAATTGGGGGCATGATGGCTCAAAAGGCTTGCTGGAAAACGTAGATCTGGCACACCGAGCACCCACTGCAAAGGGCTGTATCCACTGGTTCTTGGAAAACTGTTTCTAGTCTGTGTGATGATACCCACAGCTGTGACCACATCATCGAGGCCATTGATTTGAGATTCATGCGCCACCTTCTTCCAAAGTTCCTTCCAAAGGTGTCCAGCCTTCTCTGCCTTTCCGCCTTTCCAAGGCGCTTCTAAGGGCCATCACTTCTTGCTCCACACCGTAGGTCTTCAGGTAGTCTGCAAAATAGTGCCATGAACTCTTTTCCACGATCTACCTGAAGTGAGTGTGGGCGCGCGGCCCATGATGACCAGGCTGTTGTGAAGTGGCGCAAGACTGCGCGTGAAGCTGGTGGACCTTGAAGCTCTCCAAAGCATGAAACAATCTGGAATCTGGTGGCATCATCAATCAAGTTCAGAAGGCTGTATGTTGTGCCATTGGCATCCTTGACATACATCGTGTCGGCCAAAATGCGTCGATTGAATTCGTATCGGTTTGGGAGTCGCACTGGTCGCGGTCTTCGCCTCCGTATGGATTCTCCGCAGGCATCGCAGACATCAAGCCTGCTGCTCTCACAACTTCTGGTTTGGCGTTTTGGCATCGAAGAATCCTTTGCAGGGTTGCGACTGTTGGATGTCCAAAATTGGTGTGCAGTCGCACAAGGTTTTGCGTAGGTCAGGATCGAGCTGATGTCTGATTCAAAACTGGTCATCACCGCCAGGAGGTAATTCGTCAGAGGGCGGAAGCTGTTCTCCTTGTGCATCTCGCCTCAAATAGACCGATAGACCGATAGACTGGGTGAAAGAACAGCAACCCTTCAAGTGCTCTTACAGGAAAGGCCTCATCTGCTTCTTACAGGATGTCCTGTTGGTGAATTGTTGATTCAATCTTTGCCTGCCGCAACATACAGTCAATGACCTTTTGATTGAGGAGTGGGGGCCATTCGGCTGCTTGCTTGCTTCTGGAGCCAAACTTGTTGTTGCCTTCGAGTGGTTCATGCTAGGGGCAACTGCAAACAGTATCAGCAAAAACGCTCTCAGCCGCCAGCATCGTTGTCATGTAGATCGAAGGCTTCTTGTGTGGAAGCTGACTCCCTTGATCTTTGAATCCAAGATGGCATCCATCCACTTTGATCATCAGCAGCCTGCCTGCCTCAATCAACTTTCGCACATCAGTCGTTTCTGGCTCATTGATGTTCACCTTGAGGAGGGGTCTTTGGATTCTGGAAGCTCAAGCACCGTGGCTGACCGTTCATGTCTAGGTGAACTCTCGGCAAAGCTTTCTTGGAAGTTGCGTCCCGATCGGACGTCAGAGAGCCCAGAGGAATCCCAACACTCATGCCGTAGAAGAAGGCCGTGATAGTGAGGCCCATCTGGCCAGGGAAGCTTGAGCCATTTCTTCCCACTTGGTGGTCGGTGAGAAACGCTGTGATCCTTCTTGCCACTGATGGCTTGCTGATCAATCAAGTCCTTGGTGTTTATGGCTTGGATCTTCTTGCCCTTCTTGGTGGTCGTCTTCCTTACAGTGACATTCCCTTCAGCCACCAGAGTTTCGAAGACATCAGCGTCCTCGAAGACATAGTATTCCTCCCGCAGCTCGCCTTGATATTTCATTCGTCCTGACATTTCAGTCGGGCTGTCACCGTCGTAGGAATTGCGTTTCTCTAAGATAATCCTTGCGGATCACTGGCCTCTGAATTGCGTTGGGGAATTGAATCCGCAATGCATGGCTGACCTTCTTGAAGCCGTACTCGCTGTTGGCTGATGCCAAGATGTTCTGCTGTTCCTTGGCATCCAATCCAGCTAACAGGATGCACTTCAAGTTGTCACTCAGTTGGGTCTCAGGGCTAGCTTCCTTCAGTCTCGTGAACTGCGCTTCTCTGCGAACCAGATACTGCGCCATCGTCTCATTGGATTTCCCTTGTCAGTGGAGTGCCCTTGTCAGTGGAGGTGCGAATTTGCTCCTGAGGGATCTTTCTCACAGCTTCATATGCCGAGCCTGTGAGTTAAGCGCACAGATGAATGGCCGTCGTCAACTGCAAGCATCCTGGCCTTCACGGCCGTAGTACAGATCCATCGCTCTTTATTCGTACTCCTCAAACAGTTCAACCTCTCCCCCATACTGGCATTGGCCAGAGCGTGTCGCTGCTGTCACCGCAGACTGCCAGCAGCAATCCACTGGCGCAAGCTTCGCCGGTTTGGACAACCGGCTCCGCTTGCCATCAAAAGCGGCGCGGCGGCCAGCTGGCTTGACAGCACTTTTCCTTATGCTAAGGGCGCCGTGGTTTGGGCAGGAAATGGTTCGGTACGAGAACTGCTGCTGCTGCCACATGTGTGGTATTTCATATATAATTATATATATATATATTGCGGACAGAATGACCCCTGTTCCGGGTATATCCCAATGACGGTTATTCTCCCTTGCTTCCTTGAGGCCCTTGAGGCAAAACAGCTGACGATTGTCGGTGCTGTAGAAGTTCGAGGGGTGAAAGTGGCAGCTAGAGAGAACCAGAGCCTCGTCAAGTGTCAAGTCTTGACCTGTGCATATGAGCTAACTAGATGCAGATGACAAGATCTAAGTCCACCAAGGGAATGGAGCTGAACATGACACAGTCAAGCAACTGAGAGCTTCCAGATCGACCCAGCTCCACATCCAAAAAGATATTCATAAATAGCCATAGATAGTCACAATGGATACACATACGCCGCGCCTAGATACACATTGATCGGAAAAATGCCCCATGCTATGCCAGCCTTCCTCACAATACAAGAAATAGATGATACAATGATACCTTTCAATAGTTTAAAGACAGGGGGGAAGTCTCGCACCACAATTTTGACTGGAAGCTCCATTCCATCTGTGAAAAGCCTTTCACGTCGGGCCCTGAGCTCAAGTACTACATGCCGTTATCCTGGGCTCAAGTATGGAGTGCCTTAATATGTAAAGACTTTCAACTTGCCTTCCATGGGCATGTCCAGCTTCTAGTACAAATCTAAAGCACGCAATAGAATCATCATCAAGAGCAGTTTGCCAACATCACAGTCAGTGTTCTGGCAGTCTGTTGGGGCTCTGTAAAAGTATATAAGGAGCTATTGCTACACAGAAAGACAGGCTGTTCTATGGGAACGCCACAGAAATCTGCAATTGATGCGAGCAACAGGAGGGAGTCGTTGACTGCATCAATGACCCTCTCGGTGCAATGCCACGTCGTAGAAAGCGCAAAACCAGGCTCGGAATCGATGCAAACCATTGTAAGCAGGGCCAAGCAAAGCGCGATGATGGGCCCAAGCTGGCTCCATGAGTCTGGTCAACTTCCTGGGCACAAGCGGCATGTCAATCGCTGCCGGGATTGAAGGTTCACAGCCAGGAAAAAGTTCAGTTTCCAGTGTGGCAAGTGCCTGGGATAAAGATGACCACACAAAGTGCAAAGACTGTAGATGCAAAGGGCGACCCAAACGTGCCAGAATAGCATGAAGGCCAATGCACACGTCTTCGACTGATAGCACTGCACTAGTGCGAAAATCATCATCGGTGGTCAATGAGTCACGCATGAAGTACAGACCAATGGAAATCAATGTTACAGTGCTGACGAGCATGGTCCTTGTCATCACCCTGGGTTGGGTGGGCGGGCGCAAAAAGAGTTGGCCCAAAGGGAGACCTGTCGATCACAGCCTATGGCTAATCTTGTGTATGGACCACTAGCCAAAATGTCACATGAAAAAACAAATTTGCGGCATGAAACGACATCAAGAGACCTGCAAACATCACTGCATGACAAGGCAATGTGACATCACTAAACATGTGGCAAAGTTCATAGTTTGGTTTTGGTTTAGGTTTATTGCCAACGTACAGGCAGGTTTTCACTGTTCATCTGAACAGGTTGTTGGCGATGGACGAGTACACGATCAAACGTAGACGATAAACGAAGTTTAGACGCTCAAGATGTTTTCAACATCTTGTTTCAAAGGAGAACTTAAAGTACTATCAGAGGGCTGACAGTAAACATACGGGATATTCCGGGAAAGTGCTGGCAATGACACGCAAAAGCATAGTTGGCGTTCTGCGACCTGGCTCTCAATTTGTACAAAGATGCAACTCCTTTTTCTGTTACTATTCCTTTTTCTATTCCTCTGCTTCCTTCTTCTCTTCATTCGTCCATGCTAGCTGCGGATGATGCCGGGACCGGAACTGCGGAGCGCACCTGGACCCGAACTCATACCAGAGAGAATGCCAGCCAGCATGCGAGATAGAATGGCCAACAGGTTTTAGAATATATGTCAGATAGAATGCCCGATCGAATGTCAGATAATGCCAGAAAGAATGCCAGAAAATATTCCAGAAAGTATGTCAAAATAGATGCCAGACACAATGCCGGAAAGAATGTCGGAAAGTATGTTAGAATAGAATCCACATAGCATGTTCTATAGAATGTCGGGATATATGCCAAAAAGAATGTCAAGAAAAGAATGTCAGATAGAACGTTACATATATTTAAAAAAAATATATAGAGTATAAATAAATATATATATATATGCATGCCTGGTAGTTTTCAGATGGTATACCATGGTGGCCGGGCGACAACGATGGGGGTCGACTTTACGTGCGTACTTTTTGCTTGCGTGAATCAAAAATCAAAGGCAGTGCTTAACCAGACACTGTGCCAACCAACATTGATTGAAAAGTCAGTTCTGCACGATAAGAAACAACAATCTGGAATGGAAAATGTTGATGCTCAAATGAAATTTGAAAATCTAAAGGCTACTTCAATCCAAGGCCGCATCTCTCCAACAAGGTCAAATGGATGTCCTCCGCCTACAGCCAGGCACACTGTTGTTCCCGGCTACGCACAAGGACCTCATAGTGGACCCATGTCCAAAGCAAGTCGATATGCCTGTGTGGGTCTTTCTTGGAGCCAAAAGTTGTGATACGAAGGTATTGACCGTCTTGTTTGATAGAAACAGACATCTCACATCCTCAACGGATTGTCACCACTGCTGTTTCGATCACTGTTTTCAAAAAAGGGCCATCAAGAGGTGGGAAGCACTTATTGGATTGCAATTGCTTCGCAAAGTATTCCGCCTGACACTTTCCGTTTCCAACACCAAAGCGTTTTTTTGGTGGCGTTATCTGGCTCCACGGGGTTGTTCAAAGCAAAAATGGCTTGCAAGCGAGGAACCAATCCGACCCCTATCCACCTGGAAGAGACGGCCTTTGGCAATTTCATCCACGTACCATCATAAACGACTCAAGGCACCGAGAGTCGTCATACCTCCCTTCCTTTGAACCAAAACTCCCGGGTGGAAAAGCTAATCCGCTCAGGTAGTTTGACATGTTGGCCCTGGATGGAAAGCCCAGAATAGACGCATGACTCTTGAAAAATCAAACGAAATATGACTGAAAACATCTGAAAACCAAATCTCCGGAGACAGCAAACAAGTTAGGATGACCTTGTGTGGCTAGCCACGGCTGCTGCACCACGCAAATGATTTCCTAGAATCTTCCTGACATTTCCTGGGATTTCCTGGCGCTTGGGGCATTTTCAAGGCATCCTTTCCGCCACGATAAGTAACATCCACATTAGTTTCTGTATGATATGTATATATATATACATATATTGTATGTATGTATAATATCCATGTTCCCATTAACTGGTTGGTGGTATACCTACCCCTCTGAACAATATGAGTTCGTCAGTTAGGATGATTATTCCCAAGATATGGAAAAATAAAACCAAGTTCCAAACCACCAACCAGATATCTCATTAACCATTATTAACCACTATTAGCCATCATTAACCATTAATATCCCTTAATATCCCATTGGTTAATATACCATTAATATCCCTTAAAAAACCATGTTCCAGACCATCCCTCTGCCCAGGGCTTGCACCAAGTGTGGCCGCAAGCGAGGGCTACCCTCGCTACAGGTGGCGAGACCTGGTGTGATCACCTGATGTCTGGAGCGAGTTGTAACAAGAAAAAATGGGACCAAAAAATTGGACACCTATAGCATGTAAGTAACATGGTATCATGCAAGTTATGTAAGTAACATGTTACAAGTTATGTAAGTACTGTATATATATATGTACTCATGTTAATATGATATAGACGATACAGATTTAAATGTGTGATGTCTGTACAAATGTGTATAGCGTGTATATATAGTCATATAATTTCATATAATATTACATATAATTATATATATACTATGATATAATGATATATCTCTACAGGGAATATATCACAGAAAATGAACAGAGGAGTTAGAGCAATATTCGAGATCATACCCCAAAACAGGAGAACAAAGCCAACAAGAAATCATGTGGAAAGGTTCAAGAACAAGAAATAGGTCAGCACATAGCAAATCCGTACAAATACACGCATCTGGAAAGCCACAACCTGATGAGAACACCTCAAGAAACACCAGAATTTCCGTTTGCTAAAGCATCTAAAACAAACGATTGAAATGTAGATTTGACGGCTACTTGTCACATGTACCGGTCGCATGTGCTTGTGGTCGAATATCACCCTTGGATGGACAAGCCATGACAAGCCAATGGCGACTTTTAGCTCCCATCTGTTCCATCTGTTTTGCTTTGATTCCCATTGTGCTGCACCATCCCATTCTTGGCTGATTTTCGGGATTCCAGGTCTCTGTTTTTACATGGGACATTTTTGTCACAGTGACTTGGAGTAACTCCCATATACAAAAATCCATGCGAAAATGGGTCGAAATTCTGATACCCAAAACATGGGTGGCTAATATTCAAAAATGACCAACACATGTCCCCCATGGTCTATCAGGTCTTGACATATTTTGACCCGTAGCCATATGGTAGCTGAATATGCCACAAACTAATACCCTCTGGTTATTTAACATAGCCATGGGATAGATGGCCCATTTATAGATGGTTTACCTATGAAAAATTGTGATTTTCCATGGCTATGTTAGTCATAACCAGAGGGTATATATGCTTTCCGGATCTTTCCGGTTGCGGCTGAGAAAACATCCATACCCCCAGCGGCTTCAGCATCCATTGTTCGGCCTTGCCGCCGCGCACCAGGCACGCGACGACGCAGTGCACCAGTCGGGACCTAAGGCGGGAACTTAGCCATTTGCAGATCCCAAAGGATAGCAACAGTGGCAACTTCACCAAAGTGGGCAAGCCGCAACATAGTTGTAGGAGAATAGGGTAGGAACTGGCCATCATGAGAATACGAAGACTATCCATAATTTTGCCACTGGGCCACAGCCATATATGGCTGGAATAATGTGGAATACCTCTTTTTTTCTTGGTGTAAAACCCCCATCGACAGAACGGTATCTGTGCCCCAGTGCACAGGCGCAACCGTGTATGGTGAATTTCCGCAGTTCTAGGGGACTTTAAGCCACTTCTCGGGATGCACATACAAGCAGGAAGTGTTTACCTCCTGAAAGTGTGAAAAGGGTCAGTGGAAAATCAGGAAAGTAGATGGTTCTTCCATCGTACATCGATATCATCGATTCTAAGGGAAGCTTCAATCTTGAATTTGCATGAGTTACCCATTCAACACATGAAAATGAGTCGAGGTGACATGGGAAAGTGGGCCAAGAAATTTCCGCCCCACTCAGGAGCCGTGCTTAGCAGCGGGATTCGGCCTCGACGCTCAGCAGATTTCTCCCGAAAAACCATGAAAAACCACCAGGGATTCCTTCGCTAAAGAGACCAATGGCCGTCCCGTGAAAGCTACAACTTGCGCAGCGCATGGTCTGAAGATATTGCTGCCCCAGTTTCCGTTACAAGAACCATGGCCAAACCCTGGCCATACCCCCCTCCTAAAACAATAAGTTTTCAGCTTGTTGTTGCACCAATATCTATCCCCATTTATAGCGAGAAATGAAGCCCCAGGAGAATTAAGCCACCAGTCGGTTGACCCGGTAACCCACCGAATTCCAAATGTTACCAAATTTTGGCTGCCCGACGCCAACGGGCGCGGAACCACCTCGAAAAACCAACGCATGGCGTTCCGCCACGGTTTTTAGAAATTGCATACACTTGCGGCTTTACATGGTTTTAATATGTTTTAACATGTTTTAGCATCAAACCTGGGCGTTTGGGGCCAGAAAAAACACCTGTTCGGCCTTCAGGTGAGTTGGAACTATGCGACTTCGTACCAGCCTTCGCGACAAAAATTGGATGGTCAACACAAAGAACTTAAGTGCGTTGAAGTCTAACATCAATCCCAAGAATTGGGAAAATTGGGAAAAGAAATGAATTTAACCATCATTAACCATCATTAACCATCATTAATGGATATTACTGATCACCCAACTGAAAATGCTTTCAGATTGCTACGATTGCTACACTCAGAGAATCACCCCCAATCAAGCGCCTCCTTGCCATGATGACCGTGATGATAGTGAACCTGCGTACGTCGGTGATTGACCCTGCGTTTTCGCCAGGTAAGACACAAGTCCCATGTTGCAGGGCGAAAGCCTTAAGCCCATCTACTGATCTAGTCATGGCTAACCTGAGATACCCTGCAAAAAACACAACGCATTTGTTGAGTGCTTAGTTCCGATGTCCACATTCAGCATTCATAGTATGTACATGTATGTATTGTATCCAGTTGCTTTCACCAGTGATTGCAATGGAAAAAGGGTGCTCGGCCTGACAATGATGGCGGTCGTTCTGAAGGTAGCGCAAAGGAGCTGCCATAGCCAGGTTGAAGCCACCTCAATCATCGTCTCAAAATCATCAAAATCTCGGATACATATGTTCAACAAGAATAAGAATATGATGCTGATAAGAAAATAGTACAAAATAGTCACATAACACCATACTATACAGTGATGATAAACACCATATCCTCATTATTCCTCATTTATCATCAATTCATGGTGTTTAACCAGGAAAACCCATGGATTCGCGTGCGAATCATGTCCTATCTCAGTTCCGTACGACCGGACTGTCGCCGGGACCACGTAGCAGACACCCTCCTGGTGGCAGGTTCCGGGTGCCAGGTTCCGTGAGGACCCCGTGCCGATGGATCCCAAATTCGATGACAACCATTTGGATCTTGGGATATTTCAATGGGAATTTCAGGATCCAAAAATGGAGATACGTTAGTACCATATTTCTGACCATATTTTGTGGGGATATTCCCTTACATAGGCCTTATAGGTTCCTGAAATGGCCATTGAATATTTCATTATCCTAAAACTTTAGCAAATTGGATGATTGTCCCAAATAGTTGGTGGTGTCAACCCGGTAAAAAACTTCAGCGCAGTGTCGTCAGTTGGGCAGTTGCATGAACCATCCAATGCGTAGATGAATCCCTGTTGATGGATTGATGAGCACCCCCCCATGGGTATATATTCCAACGTAAGATCATGGCACATGTTAGTCATAGTCTGTTGTGTGTCAGGCCAGTGACAACAATCAGAGAAGGACTAAATTGAAGGCCTTCATTAAGCCGAGATATGCATCCCAAACATACTTTGTTGAACTTTGTTGTCCGTAAACAAATTCTCTATTGCCTATGAAATCTAAGAAGTTTAATGAAGGCCTATGAAGAGAAAGATCTTGCCTGATAATAATTCCTGGAATCTTGATCATGTAGTTTGTTGAATCTTCCTCCTTGGAATTGATCCTTCTTCGGGCAAACAAAAAAAACCTGTTTGAATATGCCCGAAAAATAACCCAAATGTATATGTGTTGCTCTGAAAATACGCTACCCCTAAATTCCCTAAAATCGTTGGCTAATCATCATTTATCAAAGTAAACATCGATCACTTGGGTGGCCCATATCCTATTTTCAGACACACCCAAATATCATATCAAGTTGGTTATATATCTCATTCTATATCACCACTCATATCCCAGTGTATCCCCTTTTTTGAAGCCCGTACTAAACCATGGTTTCCAGGAATCCAATGTATCTCTCTGTTGGCCATTCCTTTTGGGGACCCATCCCTAAGCCATCGAACCAAAAATCTCCTCCGCCTCCCAGTCGTCGTTCCTGTCATCGAAATCACTGGTTAGATGGTCACCACTGCAATTTCTCGTGGGCGATCCCCGGCCTGGTAAATTTTAACAGTTTGCGAACTGGAAAGATCCACCATGCTATTAAGTTCGGTAAATCAACTATTTCTAATTATGGCCATTTCCAATAGCTATATATACGTTTAATCACTAAAGGGAATCCAATCCAATTTCAACCATGGGTTGCAAAATTTAAATGGTCTTGATTTGGATGACATGGAGACCGTCCCCAGCAAGCTTAACAACCGCGGATTCCAGCGGCCGATGGCATGACCAATTTCCAACCCGAACCCGGCCCCCGGCGGAAGCGACCTGAGGAAGACATACTGCACCTGGCGCTGGAGAGTTTGTCTTCGCAACAAATACGCAACAAGTCTGCAGGGAAAGCCTGCAACTTAGGTTAAAACACGACATGTGTTTAACTCGGCTTAATATGCATTAATCAAAGAAGTGGATGGTCACGGTTAACACTTCATACTGTATGGCAATTTCTGAACACATGTCATTTTCGAGCGGTTAACACTGCACAAACACCTCTGAAACTTGAGATTTAATATGATTTAACCCGTCAAATTGGCTTGAAATCTACCACGATTGCTCCAAACTTTGGGGTATGCACATGAACAAACGAATCAGTGGCTTGAGGTGATTCGGTCTCCCGCTCCCCAAATGCCCAACGGTATGTTCCCTTGTCGTTTTCAAGCATTCTGCAGCATTCTTGACGAAAAAATTCACCATTGTCAGGGATCAGAACTGGGAATATGTTTTTTGCCGAAGGTCTTGGTAAGAATCATCTTAGAATCTTCTGTCTGTGTACAAACTGCAGCTAAAAACTTCGGTGATTTTTTACACAAATCAACGCAGAGAATCCACAGGATCTCAACAACTATATTTTTGGGTTTTTCATCTCAATGCTCCATAAAAATCGATGGGTGGTTCAATCCCATGTTTTACCAAAATCAACTTGAGAACCATCATTGTAGACCACACCAATCTGTTTGCCGTCCCATGAGGGGGTACCGATGTGGATCCACAATTGAGAAATCGTAGTTCACACCACCACCCAGGGAGTACCGTCCCATGGCTTGCCGCTACTGGTTGGGTTTTACTGATATGACCATTTATATTAGGAGAATCATCCATAAGTTTCCAAATGCAAATTTCTAAATGTTCATAGATTTTCCATATCTATGTCAGCTTACCAGTAAACCCAGAACTTATCTGGATATGTTTATATGTTTAGTAACGAATTAGTCTAGTAACTTTACGGTATGAGTTTTCTATATACATACTTATGGTTTCCCTGGATATCCTGCCACAATTGTGGCAACCATGGATCTGGGTCAATTCGGAGAATTCACCTTAAAAATACTTAAACCGAAAAAAAAATCGGCCAGGTTTTGGGATAGTTACTCCTACTAACCATGGATACCCCCAAAATTCAAAGGTCTAAACATGTCCCCTTCATCGGCGCCCTTCGCGCCGCGCCTGCGACGACTGCGACGAAAACTTCGACGACGGCGGCGACATTTGTTGGGCACGGGCGGCCTGCCGGGGAACGAAAGGAACGAAACGGGGGCCTTCAGAGGGAACCATTGCTTTTCCATGGGTTTTCCATGGGTTTTTCCATGGGTTTTCTTAAATTTTATCCTAATTTGCTTGGGGGAAGGCGCTGGCTGATATATCGGATGTCCATTTTAGATGGTTAAGTGTTTTTTTAGGCATGCCTAGTTCCGCAAATACGGGATGGTGGCTTGACCAAGTTATGGACCACTGACGATTCCGATTTTTTGGATACCCACTCCATGTGATTCTTGGTTTCAACATGTTTCAACCCGTACCTGAAAAAGATATAACCAAATCGTCAGCTGGGACAAGTTCCATCCCACCAACCCAGAATAGATGGACTCGTTGTGACTGGCAAAAACCCATCACATGGATTTTCTCCGTGGTTCAATCTGATCTGGTGCTTTGTATATGGTTCCATCCACAAAATCGAAGAGGAAAAATTACTTTACTTCGTGTGATCCCAACCATGACATTTGTACATTTTGTTACTGGCATATCTTCTGGCATTCTATCTGACATATCTTCTGGCATTTTATCTGGCATTCTATCTGGCATAGTTTCTGGCATTCTACCTCGCATATCTTCTGGCAGATGTTCTGGCATATCTTCTGGCATTTTATCTGGCATTCTATCTGACACATCTTCTGGCATTCTATCTGGCATAGCTTCTGGCATTCTACCTGGCATATCTTCTGGAAGATGTTCTGGCATATCTTCTGGCATTTTATCTGGCATTCTATCTGGCATATCTTCTGGCATATGTTCTGGCAAATCTTCTGGCATTCCATCTGGCATTCTATCTGGCATATCTTCTGGCATATTATCTGGCAAATCTTCTGGCATTCTATCTGGCAAACATTCTGGCGCTTTATCTGGCATATCTTCTGGCATTCTATCTGACATTTTATCTGGCATTCTATCTGGCATACCTTCTGGCATTCTATCTGGCATATCTTCTAACATTTTATCTGGCATATCTTCTGGCATTCTATCTGGCATATCTCATGGCATTTTATCTGGCATATCTTCTGGCATTCTATCTGGCCGTTAAGGTCCAGCGGTGCACACTGAGCTGGGCAGGTCCCAGGTTGAGGTCCAGCGGTGCACACTGAGCTGGGCAGGTCCCAGGTTGAGGTCCAGCGGTGCACACTGAGCTGGGTTGAGGTCCAGCGGTGCCCACTGACCTGGGAAGGTCCCAGGTTGAGGTCCAGCGGTGCCCACTGAGCTGGGAAGGTCCCAGGTTGAGGTCCAGCAGTGCACACTGGAGAAACTGGAGGAGGAGGCGGAGGAGGCGGAGGAGGAGGAGGGGGAGGCGGAGGAGGAGGAGGAGGAGGCGGAGGAGGAGGAGGAGGACGAGGAGGAGGACAACAGCTCTGATAAAATCTAACAACCCTCACCTGGCAGGTGGAAAAAAAACATCCTGGCGATCGAATATGTAAATTTCAATCATCTCCCCACTTTTTGTGAGTTTGATTGAAATATGCATGTGATAGAATATAATATTATATAATATTATATATATGTGTAATATAATGTGTATATATATATATATATTCTACTTCAGAATGATTAAAGGTTGAAACCGAATGGTAAGTTTCTCGTATCATCTTCCAGGTCCTCTTTGAAAATCATGGACCCTGTCGGATGACATGTCAACGTCAACTCGTGACCTCAGTGAAACGCGGGTTAAGCACAAACATAACCACTTAGATAACCTCAGATTCATATATAGCTTCATAAATCTGTATATAGATATCTATGGATATATGGATATATCATGATATATCTGGTTGGTGGTTGACCTACCCTCTGAAAAATGATGGAGTGAAAGTCAGTCGGGATGATGATTCCCAATATATGGAAAAATAAAAAACGTTCCAAAACACCAATATGTTCTGCACATCCCCCCCTTTTTTGTGATAATTCCCAGTTCTATCAGCCAGGGTCAACTGTAGGAACCTGTTGAAGGATAGCAGAGCACAAGCAGCACAAGTTGCGGCACGCGGGCACGAGAAAGCTGCGGAAAAGATACGAATATTTTTTTCCAATACCAATCTCTATCAGCTGGAAGCAAGAACATGAAAACCTCAGTTTCCCACCTCAAACTGGCGACGAATTGGGCTTTTTTAAATCCCCATGTGAGGACAGAACCATAGAGTGTTGGCTGTTTTTCATATCTATCCCATATCTATCCCATATCTATCCCATATCCATATCCCATTATGGTTGCATACAATTGATTCCCATTTCCTAACGATGAAAAAACATCAAACCCCCATCAAATTGATGCTCAAATACCAATAAAACATTCCCTCCTATGAATGCCAAGCTGTACCCAGCGAGTTAGAGGGATGTTATCTATTTGTCTATTATATCCTGATTATAACTATCGATATATATATATGTAGATTAATATACATATGTATATATATATCAATTAGATATATCTTGAGTTGCCTTGTACAACTTGGTCAAATATCCCTCATGAGATGGAGTTCGATGTGGCCAAATTACAATCACAATTTGGGTTGGCTTCATCGAGAGTGAGGTCAGCCAGTTTCATTTAAACGTATGCATATAATATATATATATATAGTTTTAATATATGATATATGCAGCACTCTTTTCCTGAGCCGCAAAAACCAGCGATCTTCGCACAGAGTTGTTAAGACATTTCGCCCTGGCAACCAGTCGATCGCACTTTCGTGTCTCCGTTTTCTCTGCCATTGGGGGATACTAAGGTTTGTCGGCACAGCTGCGTACCTAACATGTCCTAACATCATGAGCAAGAAAATTTGGGACGTGAAGGAATTGAGCAAGAAAATGCTGTCTTTCAATGGTTTGAAGGGAAAATCTTCACCAGAAACCATGGCGCAGAACTGTGAAGAGGACTTAGTGACTACATCCCTTTATCCTTACATTGGTGGATCCATCCCAAAACACATAAGTGGTGTCAATGGAGGGTCAGCCTTGGATGGTATATCATACGGTATATCTACATACAATTACATAGACTTTCATGCTTAAAAAACAGATACGCATCTTTAAAACCACCATCTTTTTGGGCAGATTTAAGTAGCACTAGTGGCACTTCGACTGGCGCTTCCACATCGGTGAACAAATGAGACTTGCCGTTGCGGAGCCGGTCGGTTTGTTTCTCACCTGGGATACCCCAGATATCCCCGGTCAGGTCATGGAAATGAGGTAAGTCTGAAAAACCAATCCATATTTTGAGACAATCCCAAATATCAGGCCTTCTTGCTATTGTCCTATCTGATCTTCGACCTTTGCTCGCAGCGTATCGTCTCCTTTGTTGTTCTCCGTATTCATCTGACGTATATCAGATGCGCTGTCCCACAGAAACAGGTCAAAAACCAACAGACATGCCAAATCTTGATATGGGGATGGGTCAAAACCTTGTACCCCTGTAGTATTCTGTAGTTCACATCAAAAAAATAAATGTTCATCCCCCTTAAAATGTGATTTATAGGTATTGAATGGTATTAATCCATCCCCATATTTTTCCAGTGCTTCTCCATTCACTAGTCACCTAGCTGACCTAGCTGAGTCGGATCAGCAGAGTCGCTGCCGAAAATTCGTTTGTGGGAGCCAGCACCGTCGCCGCCGAAAACTTGGAACCAAATCGCTGCCCACCGGCAGCTGGGATGGTGTTTTGTCTATGGAATCGACATGGCGCATTTTTTCGCATTTTTTGGAGGCTAAGCCAAGGATACTGGATCTAATCGAATCCAGTAACCTCCTAATATTTACAAGACCTGCCAGCTTAAAGGCCCTGGTTTAGTACTGGATCTATTCATTTTGGGAGGATGTGGGCAACCAATCGGAGGATTCTTCCACTGGTCAGCCTTTCCCAAGAGAACACGTTTGGCATGTTTGAAACCAACAAGCTACCCTCTGGTAAGCTAACATAGCTATTGAAAATCACCATTTTTCATGGGAAAACTCACTATAAATGGTGATTTTCCATAGCTATGTTAGTTTACCAGAGGGTACTCATGACACTCATGTTCCGGAATGTATCTCTCAACTGTCCACTCCTGACTGGATAGCTGCGTTGTTCCTGGTTGCACTTGATAGTGGCTGGACCTTTATATCGGTCATTTTTACGCGCACCGAATCAGGAAACTACAAACTGCTGACTGGCTTTTCGAACTAGAATCAACTAAAAAGTTGGGATTCATCCAATTTCGTCACCAATCCCAAGTCATCACCATTTTTTCATGCTTTTTTTCTGGGTATTTGTTATATATTTATTCATCTTTTTTCATATTTTTTCATCTTTTTTCTGGTATATACCATCCCCATGGAAGTTGTGGCTTTTTTTGTGGCGGGTCCAAGAAAGCTATGGGAATCGCCAGGACATCACGCTTTCGAATCGCCTTCGCCGCCTGGCTCCGAAGGCACCTCCTGCAACAACGCGGAGACATGTCGGCGACTGGGTGAAAATCTGGGTGTGTTTTAAAAAATGGGTAGGCTATACAATAATTATGCATTATATATATATAACTATATAATATGTAAATATTTATAATTATAGATATAATTATAGATATATATAATCTTATACATAAGTGTATAAAATATAGTATCATATATGTAATTATATAATTACATTCTCTATATTATTTATTTAATTATATATATATCATATATCTGATTATCTGATTACATACTCCAAAAATCCTATGGTTTGTAGTCACTTTAACCTCCAAGCATTATGGACGTACCCAAGTGCGCGGCCCATAAAGCGACAATATTTGGGTCATGTTTAATATTAGCTATGTTAGCAAAACAATAATCAACCACCCATTTTTTTCAAGGGTTTATAATGGTTTATACCATTTTATAGCCATAAAAATGGTAAATTGTTGGGGATGGTGGATCCTCTTGCTTTACTAACATCATTTGTCTTCAAGGTTTTTTTCACTCTCCAGAAATACCCAGAATCACCTAGATGAGTTTCACTCCAAATTTCAAAAACTGCAAAACACAAGTGAACGAAGCCACACAACCACAAAGGCCAGGAGTTTGAAGCCATACGAAACTCTGATGGAATGTACTGGATCATACTGGATCTGTTCAGTTTTGGGCCAACAAAGTGGGGGCATTTGAGAAGGGAATAGGATTCACCGTGCCACTTTTATCACTTACCATCTGGTTATTTAACATAGCCATGGAAAACCCTTATAGATGGAGGTTTTAATGGGAAACTAGTCTATAAATGGGCCATTTTCCATGGCTATGTTAAATAACCAGAGGGTACCTAGTTTTCATATGTTTTGATTCTCATCTCAGGCCGAAACCTTTGATTTCACCACGGCAATCACAGGACTCACGCGATGCAGTCCTGATGCCGAAGATTCTGACGTGCCCTGGCGCTGCAATGGTTGCTATGGATCCAGCTATCATTCCTTGGAACCTCGAATTATTCAGATGGTCTCCGCAAAGATTGAACCAGTGAATTGACCTGCCACCGCGGTTTCGGTAGGGAGGACACACCATGTTGATGTTCGTTTTCCAAAGAGCAGGATACTCTTCATACAATGCCCCTGATTTCGTTGACCTACAAGTGCTTGAGCCAACAGGGTGGTCTTTTAGCGAAGCTGCTTAGTGGGTCAATATTCTCAACGCCAAAAATCATCAAGAATCATGGGTATAGCCCGTTTTTTGCGATCGTGGGTAGGTAATCCAACTATTGACAGCAGCCACGCGGATCCAACTATTGACCATGGCACTGTCCACCGAGGCAAAATCATGGCCCTTGAAATAGAGAAAAGCGGCCGAAAATGGGGTCAACCATTAAACGATCTGACATTGACTGCAACCATGGCATGGTTGTCAAAAGATTCGATGATTCTCTGCTCAAGATGGGGACACTCTGTACCTGTGTTCGTGGCCAAATCATATTTGAAACCACCAAGCAGTTTTGCTTGTTAGTCCCTTGTTTTTGCTACTCAAACCCATATTTCTGCTACGAGTACTGTACATAACTACCAATTTTTGATACTTAAGGCCACATTTGTGCTGGTTCTATTGTCCATAATTTGGCACTTTGGCAAGAAAACCCCAATTACTTCGGGCAAGATCACCATTTGGGTTTGTCTGAAAATGCGCATACAATACCCCAAATCCACTGGTTAATCGTACTAGGTCGTCCCTCGATGTCCCACGATGTCCCACGATGTCGGGCCTCTCCCAGGACAACTCGTCGTCCAGGAAAAGACCCAGAATCGCCTCGAAGGGAAGCGCCGGTGGAGGGTTTTTTGGTAGTGTGGTAGCCATGAAACATTGGCATCATTGACAATCCAACTGGATGTTTGATGGGATTTTAAAGGGTTTTATGGGATTTGGGGTGATCTTAATGGGATTATAATCGGATTTCACTGGATTTTGATTACATTGTCATTATGAAACATTGCCATCACTGATTCATGGTATTTAATGGGAATGAATGTCGGTTAATTTCAATGTCAACGGTAATCAACATCATCATCGACAATCCATTTGAACGCACCATATTTCCAGATGTCCAACGGTTCAGCATCTTTTCCCCACCTGTCAGATGAGGGTTGTTAGATTTTATGTCAGCCTGCCCGCCTCCTTACTCCTTCCTCCTCCTTACTCCGCCAGACCTCAACTGCAAGCTCTAGATTGCAGTGTTCCCCGCCGGGCCTCCACCGCAAGCTCCGGATCAGAGCGTTCCTCCACCGCAAGCTCCGGATCAGAGTGTTCCCCGCCAGACCTCAACTGGAGCTCCGGGTCAGAGTGTTCCCGCCAGACATCAACCACAAAGAATACCAGATAGAATGCCAGAACAGAATGTCAGAATAGATGCGAGATAGAATGCCAGAATAGAATGCCACATAGAATGCCAGATAGCATGCCAGAACGTATGCCAGAACATATGGCAAACAAAATACCAGATAGAATGCCAGAGAACATGTCAGTATAGATGCCACAAAGGATGCCAGATAGGATGTCAGAATAGATGCCAGATAGAATGCCAGAATAGAATGTCAGAATAGAATGTCAGATAGAATGCCAGATAGAATGCCAGAATAGAATGTCAGAAGATCATACCATCTATATTTCCAGATGATATGTCAGAAACTATGACAAATAAGTGTCAGGGTGGGGATCACTCGAAGTAAAGTAATTGGGGGGTGCTTTTTGTTAAAAATGATCACTTTTTGATGGTGAAATCACGAATCAAAACGTCCCGAAAGCTTCGCAGCTTCGCCATGCTTGCCTGTTCTCCTCCTGGCTTCAGCATGACGCGAAACCTGAGGCCATGGAGTTCTTTCCCAGAAACATCGCTGGTTAATGGTGGTGAATGATGGTTCATGATGGATTACAATGGGATAATGCTGGGATAATACTGGGTTCATAGCGGATTGAGTTGGTTGATCTCACCGAAAGAAAGTGGGTTGGTCTGCCATGCCCGGTCCCGGCTTTGGGCTTCCCCACTGCGGTGCACCTGGGATTCTAAGGGGATTCAAGGCGGATTTTCATGGGGATTTACTGTAACCATCAACATTATGGATTTAATGGGATTCAATGGGAATATCATGGGACAACCAGCCACAACTATATGGGTGTGTCTGAAAATGGGAATACCCATAAGATGTGTGTTTTCTTGAATAGGGAATATGATCATAAACCACCCAAATTTTGATGTTGTTCCTTAAAATATTCAGACAAACCCAGGGGAAAACAACCAACCATCTGGACTGATCACAGGGTTTCCCACAGATCGCTGTGTAAGTCTCGGGGATTCGAAGTCGAAGTCATTCGGGTTGCTTCTCCAACCACCATGGACCATTATGGATTCCTTATGTCATTTGGTTGGGATTTGTCGGGATATTCATCCCAAAGTATCCCACCGATTCATCAGATTCCCCCGTAAACTAGCCATAAATGCCAGCTAAACGACAACCCCCATCTACAAATCCCTGGTTTCATGGCTACCCCATTTCGCTCCCCGGGGCGAATTTCAGTGTCTCACGTTTTTTTCCTGGTAACCAAACTGATTTAAGATGGATTGTCTTTTTGGTCAGCAATCCAAAGATAGTGGCACACAGGTTTTGGTAAATTACTAACATCAGCATCTTTCGCATCTTTTGGGGGATAACATTATATTTCTGCTGTTTCAACATGTCGTAGGGTTACTTCTTCTTCGAAGATGGCAGGAACCAATGATAACCAATGTTTCACAATATAGTTAACATACACCAGTCACTCATAGTCACTCTACCCAGTTCTATTGCTTAGAATCCTAACGTGATATATTTGGTTTGCAGCTTTTGTGGCTTAGAATCGGTTCACGGAACCCTCTTAAGTCCTCATCCCAGCTGTCAGTTGTTTTTTTTGACATAACCTCCACCCTCTGGTAAACGTTTACATAGCCATGGAAAATCAGCATTGTTAATACGTAAATCAACTATAAATGGTTATCTTCAAAAGCAAACTGTAACAAATTTTGCGAAAGGTAAATCAAATATATATATATATATAATATATATATAATTAATATATATAATATATATATAATTAATATATATAATATATAATATATATATATATATATGTATACTATACCAATTATCCATGATTCATCCATAGCATTTGTTCTTTGTTTTCTATAGACTTCACCACGGAATTGTGGCCAATTTCCCAATGCGACACTGGAAACATCTCCGCCTTCGCCAGTGCCAGCGGCCTGAGGTGAAACAATGCTGAAGCAATGGCACTGGCCTTTAAAAAAAAAAAATGTAATAACAATGGTGTTAACTACCATCTGGTTATTTAACATAGCCATGGAAAATCATAATTTTTAATAGGTAAATCCAGGTAAACCATCTATAAATGGGCAATTTTCTATGGCTACGTTAAATAACCAGAGGGTATATGTTCATGATAAAAATAATGTTTAATTCATTCTTATATATTTAACCATAGTAAGAATGGTATGGTGTTTCTGGTGATGGTATCTAATTGAATCTAATAGAAAATGTATTGATAGTGGCTATATATATATATATATACATACATGTCATAGGTGTTAATCATTAGTTAGTGGTTATTGTTGCGTATTCCCTATTAGTTAATTATGCATTACTATATCAATGATTATAAATGAACTATTGACAATTGACTCAATAGCCCTTCAATATAACATCAATGGTACATAATCAAGGGACATTAATTATTACACATTGATGTGGTAAGCCCGATGGTAAGAACACCAATGATATATGAATATTTTGATCATGTGTTGCATTAGTTAAATATTAATTTCATTGTAATCCTCTATAATTTATTAATAAATGCTCCCCAAAATCATCACAAAAGGGTGGTATAAACAATCCCAAATGCCAGGTTTATGGCATGGGTACAATGAAATCGTACACCTCGACAGATTACAATGTTATATATTATATAGCTCATATGATACAAAGCAGATACAATTGTATTAGATTTCAAGCCATTAAAGTAGAGGCACAATGATATGACAGAAAATTGGGACATTGTGTTTTTTTGTGAGATATATCGCCAATATATGCCAAGATGATATCAGCTGGGGGTTGTATACTCCCATCAGAATTTTTGGTACCCTATTGACAAAACCATAGGAAACACAGCCCTTCCTTACCAAAAATGTATCGATCCGTATAGATCCAAGACATTCCAGGTTTTCATGGCTGGTTTCATAAGGGGAAGGGATTCGTAACCGACTGGAATGTACTGAAGATTCTTTTATAATCTAAAAACCGAGTAGACTTAGTAATGAAAGATTGTGAAGTGGTGGCCAAACAATTAGTTGAGGGGATCCAAGATTTTCGCATTTACAATCATCCTGAAGTAGATAGTATGCCATTTTCAGTCCATATTCTATCTACTCCAGGATGACTGTATTTTCTCATGGTTGTTGATGTCTTCGAATTGGTCATAGAATGATTCGTGTTTTGTGATGTTTTTTGCTAGTTTATCTGAAAAATGGAGCAGTGGTCAAAAGCCTACGTGGTGTTTTTAATGCTGTTTGCGAGCGTTGATTGTGATCAGCAACCAACGTCTTCTGCAAGAACAAGTGCTCTTATTGGAAGCCATTCCACCAAAAAAACAGAACAAAAAAAATAAAAAAATAATTTCCTATCAATTATGTTCTCCTTTTTTGAGACCTAAAACTGGGGTTCTAAGTCTATAATTCAAATCATGGTTCAGGCCTTTGGCTTACTAAATCTGGGGTTCCATGTCTACAATTCAACTCATGGTTTAGGCCATTGGCTTAATACATCTGGGGTTCTATGTCAATATTGAACACATGGTTAATACATCTGGGGGTCTATGTCTACAATTCAACTTTATATTTTACATTATTATTTATATTTTTTTCATATATTTTCAATTTTTTCATATGTTTTGTTATTTTTCCCTATGTTGGAACCTGGTGTGGTGAGCATACTTCTGGTGAGGGTGCTAGCCCTGACAAATGACAACGAATAGCTAGCATAAATCTATATAAATCGTTATAAATCCAATGAAATCACATCAAACCCACATCCAAAAACCACTGAATTTTGTAAAAACCATATAAACAATCACGAAATACATCTAGAATACATGTTGAAAATCACGAAAACCATCTAAAATCTATCTAAAAATCCCTTGGTTTCACCAAACCACGTAGAACTCACAGATCTCTGGGCTTCCCTACGGCGCGCTTCAACTCCAGACGCCGGAAGAGTCGCACCAAGGAGACGATCTGACCGTCGATGTTTGGGCGTTTCCCGACAGCGGTGTTTATAGATAAACATACCCTTGTGTTCATAGATAATGATAGCTATATCGGATATATGATGTATACATATATAATGATATGAGTTGATGGTGTATAGATATAATTGATATAATTGATATATGATGATTGTCTTTTGTATGGGTTTAATTTAAATTAAACGGTTTAATATATAATGATAAGTGTTCCCGAATAGACTTGAAAATTGCTCTCACATGCTTTCACCAAGCAGGCAACTGCAGCAGCACTAACCCTTTGCTATGCAATTGGCCTGTGCGGCTGGTTTTCTATTTGATGCCACATGCATCATCACACCTCCCAGAAAGGTGGCTCCATAGGTTACCTGAAGGAGAACTGGTTCCCTGGCATCCCCATTGATTTGCGCCGGCTGCAACGCACCTTGGGGGGATTGAAAAAGTGTCTGCTCTGCAAGGGTACGGACACTGCTGACCTGTCAATCACTCCGCTGTCGGTGATTGAGGTGGATGGCCAAGTTTGGCAACTAAGGTTCAGTGACTCAGGTCCCGCTTGGGTGCTGTCTGATCCCAAGGGGGACCTGAGTCACTGAACCTTAGTTGCCAAACTTGGCCATCCACCTCAATCACCGACAGCGGAGTGATTGACAGGTCAGCAGTGCCCGTACTCTTGCAAGAGGAGGCACTTTTTTTCAATCCCCCCCAAGGTGCGTTGCAGCCGGCGCAAATCAATGGGGATGCCAGGGAACCAGGTTCGTTCTCCTTGAGGTAACCCATGGAACCACCTTTCTTGGAGGTGTGCTTGACCTTCAGGAAGGCGTCGTACTCTTCGGACTGCTTGGATCTCCAGGATCCGGGCCACCAAAGACGCTGTCCAAGAGTTAGAGCCAAACTCGGTCAAAAGTGACTTCAGTTCACCATGGGTCACAGCCCTAGCGTAGCGGGCAGCAGATTCGGGAAGTGGTGGAATCAGGGGCCCTCAATCAAAAAGGTTCCCGCACTCTTGTCAGGGACCAAGCTGAGGGTACTGAGCATGTCCTGGGAACCAGACGATTTAGGCTTGACAAACCCCGGTGTTGAGCCCCAACCGTGACACCGTGTTTTGGAGTTCCTGCAGCTGAGCATGCAGGTCCTCCTTGGTCATATTCACATCAGTCTCGCCCAACATGGGGTCCATCGGCAGTGAGTCAGCTGGGTCAGCAGGCTGTGCCGAGTTTGACTTGGGCGTATCCAACACCCAAAAGTCGTCCCCCGTCGAAGAAGCGGCATCAACCAAAGAGAAAGTGTCCAAAGATCCTGTCTCACATTCCATAGGGCTTGGCGCGGAATCAGCAGAAAAGAGCGTTTTTTGAAACAATCACTTCGGTGGGGGGACTTGAGCCAAAATGGCATAGCCATTTTGGCAACTATATCGACAACACATTACTTGCTCCCCACAAGTTCCAAGCAAAGAAACAATTTATCATATCGATATATTAGTGAAATGCGGTAAACCCAAAACCATCACTCCCCTGATGCAGTTTCTATTCAGTTGTTCACTTCATCTTCACGTGACTCATTTCACTTCCTTTGCCCCGAAAAATGGTGGTTCCACATGGTTCGGCCACCCTCTATTTGTATTAACCGCTCACTTCTTGTTGGGTCTTTGTGTCTTTTGTTGTATCTTTTGCAGATCATAAGGATACAAACCTCAGATTCCAACTCTTTCAAAGGCTGGCGAAAAAGGACTACCAGATGATATGAAAAAATGGTGATCTGGTGATGATCTTTATCCCCCAGTCACGAAGGTGTTCTCCCAAGTTCTCCCAGATTCACCAGTCAATTGGTTGATATCTCTGTTCCCTTCAGGAGCTGAATGCGGTAACCAGTAACCCAAGTTATAATGATAATCCCAATGGTAAACAACCCCAATCAGCAACACTTGGAGCAAATCATCCCAGGGTCGCCGCCAGGGCCGCCAACTTGGGAATGGTTTGATCAACAGATATCAACAGTATCTCATATGTTACCTATTAATTATTTGGACTCTCCCATCATTTTCGCGTACCCACTTGATCTCCATGTGTCCATGAATCATTGGATTTACTCCCATCATCCCTTCACACCCACTGTCCATGGTGGATAAAACCAGGGATTTTTCTGGGCCTTTCAAATGGGGAAAGGAACCCCAAACGCCGCCTCCCCTCGCTGGCTGAAGTTCACCGCTTTCTCCCGCGCATTTGCGCGGAGCTGAAAACCCTCCTGGTGAAGCGTCGCGTCGACCCACGGTGGATTTGAGCAGGGAATGGTGGATGATAAATCCAATGGGATCCGGAAAATTTGGAGAAAACAACGAACAAGGGATATATGGATACGTTGTAGGCCTCATCGAGCAGGAGTATCATTAGCAAAAATGGGAAGTAAACAAACCACAAGCATCACTGAAAATTGAAGGGCGATAAAATAATGGTGTTGCCCATGAGACATGGGGCATACCGCCCAAAGTACCCCTTAAATTTGCGACGAAAAAAAATAGGAAAATCATTTTGAGGGTATCCGATGCCGAAAAAACTGCAGTTACAGAAACTGGTTGGTGGTATACCTACCCCTCTGAAACATATTAGTCAATGGGAAGGATTATCCCATATATTATGGAAAAAATGTTTGAAACCACCAACCAGCAGTAATAGTTGATTGCAAATTCTGATCCACATTGCCGGCCAAGCAGGTCGCAGCAGGAAAAACAGATCTTTATCATGCTTTATCTATGTACAGAACATCCATGAACGACCAGCTATTGCATCACATGAGCCATGAAACATACCCCTATCCCATTCCATCAAAAATACTGGTCAACTGCAGACAATAGAATGGATTAGTTCATCATCAAGCAAACCAAAGATCCAAATAGTACAACCCCCCGTGAATTATCAACTCATCAGCAGAACTATTTTGTCAGGTCTGCCAGGCCCGAATCTGAGTGATCCGCCTGCCGGCTTTCTGCCTGAGATACCGCTGGCCCGGTTTTTTTTTGTGAAGATCTGTTCCCAAAAACATTTTAACCATAGTTCAAAATATTGTTTTAACCATAGTTCAAACATTTTAATCATAGTTTAATGTGAGCAAACATAGTTCAAAATAGTTCATTCATCATGCTCACAAATGCTCTTTCTGTGTCAGAATGCCTATGGAATAGTGACATGTTCCCTGATCATTCACATCATTAATATCCATTTATAGCTTAAAATCAAACTATCAAAACCGACCCCTTTTCCACTCGATTGACCCAGTTGTCATTCCCGTTTTGTGGCGCTTTACCTCCCGCTTGATCGGTAGTTCCATTCAGAGTATCCCTGAATTGATCTGGATGAATTTCAGTAATTCAGAAGCTAAACTGGTTGGTGGTATACCTACCCCTCTGAAAAATATGAGTTCGTCAGTTGGGATGATGACATTCCCATATGTTATGGAAAAATAAAATTCATGTTCCAAACCACCAACCAGACAAGCTAAAATAAAGTTGTTTTCTGGTTGTCCGTATCAACACGCATCAACCATGATGCAAGTGCTGATTCACCCATGAAAAGATTGCTCCGTTGTGTTGGCTTCCTCTCATCCCCAGTATACTGGGTACCCTCTGGTAAACATACAAAAAGCTATTGAAAATTGCCATTTATGGTTGATTTACCTAGTAAAAATGGTGATTTCCCATATTTTTTGTAAACGTTTGCCGGAGGGTAGTATCACCCCCTATCAGCCAACCATGATGAATCACGATTGCCTCCCTTTTTTTCTTCACAACTAACACCCCAAAATCAGTGATGCTTAAAATCCAAGAAATAACAAGTCAACCAGGTTTTTCCCAACAGAGCGTTGTTTAATAAATGGTTGGTCATCTATTATGTTACGCATTGTCCCAAATCATAATCATTAACATTGGTTACATCCCCATATTTGTTGCTTAAATCAGGTCATAGAAATAGTCAGGCCGGTTTTTTCCAAAACTTACCCAACTAACATAGACCATGCCATCAGTTGGGGTCAGAAGATTACTTTCCATGAAAGTTGCGAAATGGTGGTTTCTTGAAATGGGGGATCCCCAGGTCACCATGGGTTTCAATACTAAGTCATTATCATCCATGACTTGGATGATGCAAGGTCGTACCCCTATGACTTAGGAAACCCTAGGATATCAACATTATATCACCAAATCATACCATTCTTATGTCACATTATACACCATTATATCCCCAATTATGATCATTGAAACTCTGTCACGCTGCGGAGATATGCAACATGCGTATGCACGCAACATGGGGATGTAATATGAATGGGGAAATATCCATCTATATAAATGGGATATAGATGGATATTTTCATGATATCTATGATATAAATTTCATGTGAAACTATATCCATCTATATATTATATCTGGTTGGTGGTTGAGCCCTACCCCTCTGACAAACATGACTTCGTCAGTTGGGATGATGACATTCCCAATATATCCCAGAGGATCCATGTATGCTATATATGGTAACATTTACCATCAATATACCCCAAATGTTAGCACATATACCATACATGGATCCTATGGGTATGGAAAAATAAAAAATGTTCCAGTCACCACCAACCAGATACCCTCTGGTAATTTAACATAGACCCTGAAAATAGCCTAGTTTTATAGAGGAAACTAATCTTCCAACCCCGATGACTGCCAGGGTCTATGTTAATTTACCAGATTATTCCATTCCCAACTGTTTCTGGAAAGTCATGAAATTCCATGGTTCCAGTCACCACCAACCAGATAATACCAGATATCCATCCATCATGTTTTCCCCCCGGATTTCCTGTGCCAAGCAACGACAAAGTCCTCGAAGAGCACTCCGCAGATGATTTGTCGCGTCCTCAACGGCACCGGCACGGCCGAGGCTCCGCTGGCCTGGCTGTGCCCAGCTGTGCCCCAAATCACATGGATTTTGGGTGATTTTTTCATGGGAGTTTCATGGAATTTAAGCCATAAAATCTCAAAAATCACCATTTTAATGGGATTTTCAGAGGATTTAACCAAGATCAATTGTGTTTTTTCAGATTTTAATGGATTAGCCTCTGATTATTTAACAGTTTGCGAACTGGACAATAACCCCCTTGATAGATGATTTTATTAATGATTTACCTATTAACATTTAATGATTTTTCAATATGTTTCATGGCTACATCAAATTACAAAAGGGTACATCGCTGTCAAAGGTAGACATTTGCAAATTAGATCTTTGGTCAACATTACATATCTTTAATGACATTTGCTTCTGGGATATGATGATATCATGCGGAATAAACGAACATATTATGGATTTGATGGGGATATGATCCACAAACTATGAGAAATTATACTGCAAGTGTTCAGCAGCATTTGGATAAAGCTCCAAATCGATCAACCAGGATTTTAAATTAATAAGGATGCACATGACGATCCGGCTTGGCGTGGCTTCTTGAAAGAATTGGTTCGGCGGAACTGAACAGTGTGACGTTAACCCAGGAATGATTAGAATATCAAAGGAATATCACCAACAATATGGTGATATCCATGGTATCTGTGTTGCCGTTTTTCAATGAAATACTGGCTGCTTGAGAACAGAAATCCCCGTGGATGATGATAATTCCCCAGATATTTTCGGGATAGTACCCCTACAATCATCAAGCAACAGAAGGGACGGCAGCTGCTCAATGATGTTGATTCAACAACCTTAAAATAAAATGATTTTGGGTTGTTCCCCATATGGCCCATATGTAAATCATCATTGATGGTGACGTCAGCCAATGACATCGATGTACTTCACCCAAATGAATCCCATTGACCAGCCGGTTTTAATCCCGAATCTGTTGGTTCAATCATCACATTGTTCCACATATGTCCTGCGCAAATTCCTCATTTTGGTCATGAAAACAGTAGTTCATGATAGCTAAATTCTCACTTGTGGTGCTCAAATCCCTAAAAACATCCATCATTTCCAGCAAAAATCATCATTTGAGCTGCTAAAATCCTCCATTCAAGTCCTTTGCTTCTCCCAGCTCAGCTTACCTTGGGCCGCAAACGCCGACCAGGCTGAGTTTTGGGGCCTGCACAGGCGAAAGTTTCGGAGTTTTGTGGAGTGTTTTCATGGCTTTTGGTCCATAAAACTCCCAACAAATCTTAACTAAATGTTCAATTAATCACCATTGTTCATAGCTAAACAATAATGGTTAATATATGGTTATATATATGGTTAATATATGGTTAATGATGATTTATAATATGATCTGGTTGGTGGTTTTTCGCCCTACCCCTCTGAAAAATGATGGAGTGAAAGTCAGTTGGGATGATGAAATTCCCAATATATGATAAGTCATAAAATTCCATGGTTCCAAACCACCAACCAGTTAAGATGAAATCGATTCAGAGTTCAATCTCCATGTTTTTGTTGCGGGTGAACCACAACCTGAGAGCGTCGCAGGGAAAGTCATCGGGGGCCACACATTTGCTTAGAACTGATAATCCAATCCCCCTAAGAGCGGCAAATTAACCAATTTACCAAATTTACCATTGCCCTTTTAGAGCATGAAACTCCTTAGCATCATGCCTTACACAGTGACGGCTTAGCTAAGTTTAAGTTCCCCCAATCTTGGCCGGTTTGGCATGTTATTCCCTATCAACCAACCGGGAAAAGAACACCTGAAGTTCCCGGGAATGAAAAAAATCCCCTGGCTGAAAGGCTGAAACTATAATAGTCATTCACCAAGCTGAAAATCGATGAATTTTCATGAAATCAATTGAATGTCTGGCAATTTGGGGATGATTCCATCCAATTCCCATCCAATTCCCATCCAATTCCCATCCAATGGCGGCCATCCAATGGTGGGTTATGAATGGTTATGATATTCCCACGGTATTCAGCTGAGATTTCCCACCGAAATTCCCAATGTCGGAGATGATATGCCCATGTCCAATGTCTCATGAACTCATCAGTCGACTGTTACCATCAACCATCAACCCATATCAACCCCATCAACCATCATTCATCTCGATATTCGGGTTCCCCATTGCATCCCATTACCCTCTGGTAATTTAACATAACTATGGACATTCACTATTTTCTAGATGGGAAAATCCACTATTTCTATGGCCATTTTCAATAGCTTTTTGTATGTTTACCAGAGGCTATACCACCACTGTTGGTAAAATCCCCAAGGCTTTCGGCTTAAACGACGCAAAGATTATCGGTCCGTTGGACTTCATCCCTGGGACCATGGCCTTTTTGTTTTGGGAATGAGATTTTCACGTGCTGAAAGTGGTAGTTTACCAATGCCTAAACTCACCATCAAAAAAAAAAACTCACCATTTCAAAAAAGAATGTCATCCAATACATCCAAAACTATCAAAACTATACATTTGGGGTATACATAAAAATCATAAACACATCCAACCCGGGGATGTTTTATGCTTGGATGGAAAAATCAACATCGCCTTGCGTCCCCCTGAGTCATCCCTCAAAAAGACCATCGGACGGTTCCGCCGCGACCGGGCTGTTTTAAGCACGCCGCAGAAGTCGACATGTTTGTACCGGGCCGGCGCCGTGGGAATCGCAATTGTTGCTATGACAGCTATGACAGCTATGATGATAAAAAGAGAAGAAAAGAGATACCTTTTTAGGCATTTCATGGCATTTTACGATGTTTGAGAAGTTCCAAACAAGACATCCCACTTCAACATGGCATGGTACAGAGACTTCTGAGAATCTTCTGAGATCTACTGTCTGCTTTTTGCAAACTTCTGGAAGATGCGTTGGGCTTCGGGCATAACATTTTCTCCAGCACATGCGATCACATTACTTACAGCGCATGTCACGCCACGCGGCCAGATGCAGCAGAAACAAAACCTAAAGTAGGGATTCAATTGGCAGGTAATAAGCAGTTTGGTGAATCATTCGTTCCTTATGTGTATAATATATATATATACACAGTGATTAACAAAGTTGTATTAATAATACATATTAGTACTAATATATTCCCATAATAGTACTTTAATAAAAAGAAAACGCATACTATAGTACTATTATGTATTATAAATACTAATATAGTCCTCATAATTTGCTCATTTCTCGCAACATGCCCCATGGAAATCTAGCAACTTGCAGGCAAAATCTCATATTTTTGGATGACATCTATGGTTAATCATGGGAAAAATCTATGGGAAATCTTGATTGAATTATGGTATGTATCATTGATCAATCATAGTTAATCTAATATTGAATTATGGGAAAATCACCAAGAGCAATGGATGAAGAATGGTTTTTCTTGGAATACTCTCCCGTCATTGAAGAGTTGAACACTTTGCGATGGAAAAAAAAGATGTGATTTTCCGAAGAGCTGTGAAATTACCGGAGATCCCTGGCTGAAAAAATGACGCTTGGGAGGGTTGTGGCATAGTGACTAGATAAAGCGCTACAATTTCCAAGCTTTCTCCCCTTGCTATAGAATTGACCATCTCCTTGGTGAGCCCGTTTTCAAACGGGCCTTGATAATTCATTTATCATTCATCGTCCCTCAGGCTCTTATATATAACAAGATACATTTTGATCATGGGGATGGGTCAAAACCAGAAGATCAAAAACCTCTAGTTCACATCAAAAGAGCTGGGATTTATGGGCGTTCATCATTGTTCATCCCCCTAAAAATAGCTATTTATGGAGGTATTGATCCATAGCCAGCCGGCCATTTCTATTCAGAGATGCCCAAAAAATCCTCCCACTCAGCGCCAAGCTAACTTTGCTCTTCAACCGGAGTCGATGCGCTGGATCCATCATGTTTTTCGGCCTATTTTATGGTCACAAAGTCAATTACCCGGCCTGGTAAACAGACAGTTTGCTATTGAAAATGGCCCAGTCGAAATAGTGGATTTTCCCATTAAGAATGGTGATGTTCCATAGTTATGTTAGCTTACCAGAGGGTAAGATGTTCCCAAACATGGAACCGGTGGAAACCGGTGGACGCGAGAATTCATCCTTCCAACACCCGAGCGCCAGCGCTCGTTGTAGGCGCGCGCGCCAGTGCGCCAGCGGACCGCTCGGCTAGGCGCGTCAGGGTTCCATGGTGGACGGATCCTTCTTACCTCGGCTGGTTCCGTTGGTTTTGCCGCTGCTTTCCCCAAGAAATGACCTTAAGTTTGGATGGTTTCTTTGGGGATCCTCCATTTTCTGAAGCCGCCATTGGAAGAATCGGAAGGTCATCTACTGCAAGATGTTCCAGTCAACTTAAATAAAAAAAGTCACCTCCAAGGACTCCCCTGCACAGATCCCCAAAACGTCACTAGATCTGTGCAAATTGTGGGAATTCGGAAATAATCCCAAACCCCATTGAAGGTCATTTTAGACCTTCCACTTAAGTAATGATAACCATAATAAACTATAAATAAACATGATTTCCCAACCATCCTCGAAGCCAATTTTAGGTGGAGTTTGGAGATGACAACCATCCCAAAGGTCCCAAATCCCGAAGCTTCGCTGAGATCATCGAGATCATCCAGGCGGCTCATTTTCAGGAGATCGCAGACTTTCGTCTCAAATTCGTCCAGGACCTTCTCAGCCTGGAGAGAGTCTCGGAGAGAGTCTCAAGCGGAACTCAAACGAGCTGGCGACACAAACCCCTGAACTTATACCCTCTGGTTATTTAACGTTTTCCATAGTGACTCATCCATTGATCATCTATATATATATAAATGAGGTTACTTTCCATAGCAAACTCTTGAATCACCAGAGGGTCCCAGTTGCACTGACCATGACATGGCTTGAGCGCCAAGGTTGAAGCGCACCAGGCACCATAGACACCACGGTCAGTGACTATGACGAACCCTGTAAGCCTCAAGCATGTTGAGTAATTTGCAGCAATGTGGTTAAAACAATAATAAACTATCCCCCCAGTCATCACCATTTTTATAGGTGGTATAAATAGACCATTCTCAGTCATGGGTGGTTTATTTTCCATTGTTTTAACCACATTATTCCAATTATTAACCATTATAACGGTATATTAACCAATATTAATCATTGTTCACCAGTATTAACCAATATTACCCAACATTAACCCGTAGTTTTACCCACATCAACACTTAAAACGTGCTGTCATAAACCATCTTCCTGGAGGTGACCTTTTGGGCCCGCCTGCCAGTTCTGCATGATCATCAAGATGGTGCGCATGACCTGCGCCGTCGAAGCAGAAAACTACCCGGGACCCGCTGAGATGGATTTCTCTGAAAATTACGGGGGAAACGCCATGGAAAACCGAAATAGAAATCCATGAAATCCACATCAAACCATCATTCTAGTGATAAATTCCCCATATTCCAAAGCCGAACACATTCCAGACCAAAAAGAATGAAAAATGTTGATGATTGCATTGACCGGGCCGGAGATGCAACTTGCGCAACTCTCTTTTTTCCCTTAATATGTGCCGGAAGTTCGCACATGATCCCCTTTGTAAAGCCGCAAGGGTTCAGCCAACTCAACTTGCAACAAGGTGAGTGATTGTTTGGGTAATGTATGGTAATGTAGTATATTTCTCTTTTGTGCTACCCTATGATAATTTCTCTCATTAAAATTTGTGGTCTACATACAAAACGATAAAGTAAACAGCCACATCCAAAACGGGACGTGAAGAGAGAAACTCACATCAGTGTTTCACCAACAAAAAAGTTGGCCAGTGCAAAACCGAAGAAATCCTGGGAGCGCCATGGATATACTGTGAGGAGTAAAACCAGTGAGCTTTCGGCCCAAAAAGTCGCCATGAATTCAAACATTTTCTCACATGCCATTCTTTAAAATGCGATTCCATCCTGGTATGCGTTTGCCTTCTCTTTTGGATATCGTGCAGGCCCTCACCAAAGCCCCAAGAATTTCCCACACATACTCGCTACGTTCACACACCGCACAGAGAAGCATAGATGAAGATGAAATTTGTGTTTTTTGTTTTTTTTTCGTTTTTTACCCTAGCGCATTGGAATGCGATGGTATGCGTTTTTTGAACCCTCTCAGGTGAAAACTCCACTTTCGCCATATTCCAAAGGATTCATATTCCAGAGTTTTTGAGGACAAACGCGAAAAAAATCGCCCGAAGGGTTTGGGGACGAAACTTGGACGCAAGGTTCGTATACGATGGCGATGGTGGTACGCGATTGCTGCCCTGAAGTGCGAAGAGATCTAAGTATGTGCGGCTACCTGTACCCATGTGCTAAGTACATCTCACACCCCTTCGTGGTGTGCGTTCGGGTTGGTGGTATGCGCTCGGGTTGGTGGTATGCGTTGCCGCGAAGTATGCGCAGTGAACCAGGGGAACCTTATAAGATTCAAACAAATCCCATAAGTTTTTTGTTCTGGGTTTTGGTGGCTGGAAAAGTTGAACCATTGCCCTGCAGTCCTCATGTTTATAGACGTGATTTTGCTCCATCACAATAGGATTTTCCCCCGTGAAATAGGGTCTAAAAATTGACCAAATGGTCCAAAGGGATGACAGGTGTGAAAGCCATGGAGTAAACCGGGTATCCACTGCACCTGAGCCTTTCAAATGCCTGTTGGGATGCATGTTCTTTGTAGATACCCCTCAGAAGGTCAACACTCTTGTTCTTGACCCCTTGACAGGTATCAGCTCAAGTACTAACTGCTCAGGAGCTGTAATGTCTAGCAACCCTCAGTCCTACCTCTCTGGAGTACGACGAAAGTAAGGTATACGAAGAATTTTTCCGATTGGGGAAGTACGCTCTAGAATCATGTTCACTATCTAAGTTGCCATTTGGCGGGGTTTTTTGGCCAATATTTTCAGACAAACCCTGTGGAAGATCCAGCGATTGTAGATCATTTACCGCCAGCCAGCACAGCACAGGAAGTCTCAACCACACGGCCACCGCACCTGGATGTATAGCCGCATCGTGCTCTTGCCGTTGATGTTTTCGCCCACACGGGCATCATAACCTGAGAACGACGCGACAGAACATCGCAATGATGGAAACGATGGAAACTGTCCAGGAAAAATCAACATGGCTGGAAAATCTGGTTGGTGGTTTTAACAATCTTGAAAAATATTAGTCAACGGGAAGGATTATCCCATATATTATGGAAAATAAAAAATGTTTGAAACCAACAACCAGTTATCCTTTTCAAGAGTATTCAAAAAGTGCGGGATGTCCAATTTCCAAGTTGGAATGCCAAATGGAATTCCTCAAAATGGCTTAAGTTATCCGGTGCAGAGACTATCTACAACAATCCAAGGTCGGGGTGGTGGTTTGAACCCCTCTGAAAAATATGAGTCCATTGATGTCACTTGGCATAAAAATCTTCCCGAATGGACAGTCATAAAATTCCAAAATGTTCCAAAGGTCCCAGTTTGAGATACCCCCACAGGTCTCAGATCGCAACAAAAAAAATATACTGTAGATGTGGTTTTCTAACAATGTCATAAACGCACCCACCATCCCCCAGTCACCATGTTTATGGGTGGTATAAATGTATAAATAAACCATCCAAAATATTCAAAAATATGGAAACGGTGGTTTATTTTCCATTGTTTTAACCACGAAAATTGATGTGATACCCTCTGGACTCGTTCCCGGATGGTCGGGGATTTGCCATGGCATGACACGTGCCCGGCGTGCCCGAAACCTGCAGCCATTTCTTGCCTTTGTGCCGTAGCAATCATGGAAACCTAGAATCTACAAAGGTTGGATATGGTTGGATTCTAGCCTTTCATATGGGTCATAGATTTTGATAGATTGTAGCTTTCCATCTTTTTTCATATGCTTTTCATGTCAGTTGGATTGTCTCAAAATTCAGCGGGACCCATCCCATGTTGATTCAGCGGCGGCCGATTTTTCATCCCTGGTCCGCCCAAGATCCCCAACGGTTTTTGATACTCGGGAAGTCTTTCTTTGGACACATCCTACCATGCGGCCGATCGCGCAGCAAGAAATGGGGGGATGAAACTGCGTTAAGAAAACAGCCAGGGTAGTCACAAATGCTAAACCTGGATGAAGTAAGACACAAACTGGTTTTATTGGTATATGCCTGGTTATTGGGTATACACCTGGTGATTTTAGTGGGTAATTGCCTGGGTTATCGGGGATCACCGTCACAGTTGAGACCCCTGAAATGACAGTTGTGGCCATTGGAACCCATGAGGAACTGCCCATTTTTCTCTTCGGATCGGTTTGGGATACCAACAACTCGATACATTCATTTACCAAAAACTTGGCTCTTGAAAAAAATGGGGAACAGTAGGAAACACATGTGTTTTTTTAATGGAGAAACAACAACCCACACCCTGATTTGCCCATTCACAAAGCTTGGTGACACACTGGCAACTGGCAACTGAAAAATAGGAACCTAGTTTCTGCTAATCTCTGGCAAGCAAACCTGAAAGCTCATGTTTTTTCCATGAAACATACAGTCTACAATTTCCAAGTTGGATTGTTAGAGACCCAGAGAAATCCTTGGCAAGTTGGTTGGTTAACTCACCAGCCAACTGTTGGCACCTGTAAATCTGACTGACTGCGGCCATCAATCCAAACCTCAGATACCACATCTGGGGGGGTTGGGCCACCGCAAGCCGCAACCCAGAAGAAAGTGATGAAGTGCTGAAAACTGCGGCCGCAAAGTGAAGTATTTCATCCCCTTAATACGGGCACACAGTGCATGTTCACATTCATACAGTAATTATATGTATATGCATTATGTAATTATATGTATATGCATTATCATATTATATATAAAGTAATACATGATCATACATGTATACCAGCAAAGTATTGGTTGTCAGAACCATACAAGCGAGCATCTTACAATACTTCTAGACCTGAAAAAATCTTCGCCATTTCGTTGTGATCCGGGGTCCGTCTGGAGGGTACCCCAAAAAGTCAATGATTTTTTAGTGGAAGTATACCTTTTTTTACCTCATTTCAAGACAAACCCAGAAACATCACATTGTCAGGTATATATATATATCCAATTATATCATCATGATGTTCCATTACATCACCAATTTTTACATCACTTAAACACCATTTCCCATTGAATCCATATGAAATCTCCATGAAATCCCATGGAAAATCCATCATGGCATGGACCCAGGAGCATCTGAGTCATCGCCGTCAAAATGAACATCATCCGAAGCGCCTGAGGCGGCTGATTCTTTGAACATCACTAAACATTAAAAAAAAACAGCATTAACATCATTAAGAGGCATTAACATCGTTAAGAAGTATCATTAAGAGGCTTTTTTTAATGCTTCATCCCAGCATTTTCCGAGATTTTTCGGGGGGTCACTACCCCACCTCTTTATCCAGCTTTGGTCCACCAGCACTCTGGTAGCTCTCGATGTGGCAATCCAAGAACTTGTCAAAGTTTGCATCCTGCCATGGGGAAGGGCCGCATTTGCCCGCGGTGCCCCTGATCGTTGAAGTTGGCTTTTTACAAGTGGCCTCACAACTCGGTTTGTGGTGGATATAGCTATAGTTACCCTCTGGTAATTTAACATAGCTATTGAAAATGGCCATTTACAGTGGATTTTCCCATTGAAAATGGTGATTTTCCATAGCTATGTTAGTTTACCAGAGGGTAGATGGGTTTATGAAGCACCTTACAACTGGTGGGGCACCACCTTGTAGAGTTTCAACATGCTACTAGGTCGGCTAGGTACTTCCACGTACGTATCACGACAAAGACCCTGAACATGTAGATAAGGTAATTGGCTGACTATTTAAACCCAAGATGTTGGTCAGTTGGGATGATGATGATGATGATGATGATGATGATGATGATGATGATGATGTCCCAACTATATCCCAACTATATCCCAACTATATCCCCTTGATGGACAGTTAATTTCCCTATTGTCATGTCAATCAATGTCAACTAATAATTTCCACAGTTGATCTCCCCAGTACTCAACCAACAAATCGGGCTATTCCTCATATTGTTGGGTTCTATAGCAACTTTGTCCCAATTCGTGTCATTGCTTACCATTGCAACCCCCTTTTTTTTGCACCATTCTGATCATTCTGCACCAAAAAATGGCAGTCAAAGGCACTAAGACCTCAAAGTCCATGCAGTAAAGCCACCACCAGAGTTTAAAACCTCGGAATTCGGAAGCTCAGTGGGGACATGGCCAGGACACTGGCGTGTTCCCGCGGCGAGGAATGGCCGGAAATTCGAATGGCTGGTGGAGAAACAAATACATTACATAGCAATACATAGCAGTAAGCATCTGTAAGGTGGGGCTAGTTCTATTTGTATTTAGGCTCATGAAATTGATTAAATGCTAACTATAGGAACTTGTTGGCAACGATGAGCCAAACGCCCACTCAGCAACTTTTTCAGGGCAAGGGCACTTCGAACTTTCACTCGACCTAGTTCAGGCAACTTGAATCTAGCTTAGGGAGCAACATTGACTGACCTTGCTCACATCATTCAGCAAGTTTGTTAGTTGCTTGAACATTTCACAACTTAGCAAGCAACCCTGAGTTGAGTAAATTAAAAGAGCTGGACAGCCAAGGCCTTAACGAAGCACCCCATCGAGAGCAAGGTCGTCTAATTCCAAAAAAAAAGACAAAAAAACACTGTTTGGGGGTTACCCTCTGGTTATTTAACATAACTATGGAAAATCTCCATTTTTAATGGGTAAATCCACTATTTCTATGGCCATTTTCAATAGAAAACTGTTAAATTACCAGAGGGTAAACCACGTGTTTGAATCAGAAAAACCACGTGATTCACCTGTGTCAGAATTCATGGGGTACACCGAATTCCCATGGTTTTTGGCATCAATTTTTCACCAAAAAAATATCCCACAAAAAAATATCTAAGAATTTTAACTGCCTCTGGATATCTGGAAAAATGTATAAAAATCTCCAACATCAGTTTGTAAAAGCATTCTCCATTTTCAGACAAGCTCATCCTTATGGATTATATAGGGATTATATATGGATGATATAGGGATGATATATGGATTATATGTGGTTTTTGTTTCAACCCACCCAACCACCTCGCCATCACCAGGAATCACCAGGAAGCCCAGAGAACGGCAGCCCATACCGCCCCAATCGAAGACCCCCAACTCCAGCTCGCCCTTGTCGTTGCGCCAGAAGTACGCCTTGGAAAATCGGAAAAATCCTGAAAAATCTCATGGTTTCATGGGACGATCTTGGGAAACCATGGGTTTTCCCATGGGAAAAACCATGGTTTCAATACATCAATATCTTATCTGATGGGATATCATGATTTCATGGGGATTTACCAAGGGGATTTGCCAAGGGGATATCCTGGATTCTGTCTTGCGACAAGTTCCGGCTGTGGATCAGGGATTAAGCCACCCATGCTGGGAACGGGGATATAGCCAAGAACAGAAAAGGGATGTATGGAGGTAACAACGGAGCCGGTGACTGGTATATGTACATAAATAAATATAAATATAAATATAAATAAATATATATATATATTATATAGTCTCATGTTTTACCTAGAATGTTGCTTCATCAAAGCGGGGTTAATGTGGGTTAACCATGGTTAACCGCTCTCTTTTCACAGACCAACCAGTGGTTTGTAGGACATCTATGGTAAAGATCTCCGATTTTGGGTTTGTCCCATTGCCGGATTCGGGTGATCGTAAACAATGGGATACAATGGGGTAGCCTCGTTTCAAAGAAACCTGGGGACTTGGATAGTTCTGGAGAAGTCTCCATGCTTTGTGGGTTGCAAACATCTAAGCACTGGATTTCCTGTGAAATCTGAAAGTTTGAGGATCGCGGGGTGTCCGGCAAGTTCTGAACGATGGAATCGGCCCCAAATTCTTCATCTCTCGGGGCACCAGAGATCGGATCGGCATTGGGCCCCGAGGGTTGGTTTATCAAAAAATGGCATCCTTTCAGCATATCCTTTGGCAAAAAATTGTTTTTTTTTTGCCAAGCCGCGTTGTCGACGTTCATGTTGCTGTGTGCCAAGGAAACATAATCGTCGTCATGATGGAAGAAGTACCTTGAATGTCATGGATGGAACAATCAATATGTGAACCCCCAAAGAAGGGAAGCATATATAAACATAACATGGATATAAACTTTACATAATAAACATGAATTGTATATGGATGGAACATTCATATATCCAACATAATAATTAAACATGTGAAACCCGAACAACCATAATTAGGTAGCTTGTTTGGGCGTAGTTGAATCTCCATGAAGTTCTGAATCGCTACCCTTTGAGGCAAAAACATGTCTGAAGCAGGCCCATGAAGCTTAGGAAATGGGTGTGTCTGAGAAATGGTGAAACCATATTTTTCCACAAACTATAAGTGACACACCCATTTGTAATGAGTGACACACCCATTTCCTAAGTGACATTTTATAAAGTGACATTTTATAAGTTATACCGTCCCCATTTGTAATGTTCCATATGGCACATATTCCTCATCTTACCTATGGCCAGTCATGGCCATATTTTGGGGGTCCACTCTCCAAAGATTTCCCCGTTGAAGTTGACGTCAACGAAAAGCGGACAGGACATCTGGGACTTCGAATTTTCAGAACTCACCAGAAAAGTGATGATTTTCAGGGTGATTTTCTACATTTTTCTACTCAAAAAGCAAAAGCGAAAGCCGTGCTGAGTGGAACCCGAGACGACCGTGAAGGCGCATGTGAGTTCACAAGATGACACATGGGAACATTAAGATCATTAGATATACCCTCTGGTAAACTAAGAAAAAACTATTGAAAATGGTCATTGAAATAGTTGATTTGCCCATTAAAAAAAATGATTTTCCATGGTTTTTTGTATGTTAGAGGTTAATTTGTATGATTTAGTGCCAGGCACTCCAGAATCACTAGCCCAAATTGATGGGATCCCAGATGTCAAGACATGGCGAGGTGCTGACTCTCCCCTGCGTATGCGTTCAACTTCATCATTGAGGCAGTGAATTTGGTCTCGCAACAGGAAATGGTTGAGCGGTTGAGCACAAACAATGTGGATTAAACATGATTAAACCAACTATTCAGGTATAATGGCAATAAATGGTGAGTTCTATGGCAAGCAACGATTAAATCTATAGAAAATGGACAACAAAGCTATGGATGAATACTGGATAATTGGTATATTGGTATACCCTCTGGTAATTTATAATATAGCTATGAAAGCCGTGGACCATTGAACTCTATGATTTACATATTTTCCATAGCCACCTTAAATCATATATTAGAGGAGAACCAACAAAAGATAACAAAAGTGGGGGATTTGAAAGCATGAAAACTAGGGATTGGTAACTATTCAACAAATCATGGTCCAAACATCAATGCTTTGTCAAAATATCTGCCACAATGAGTATAGTATCTACATCTTCAACCATATTTTTGCTAATTACATTACGATGGGATCTCAACCCTTCAATACATAAGTCAAGTTAAGACCTAGGATTCACCATAGTTGAGTCAAAATCAATATCCTGGGTAAATTAGAATAATTCACTAACCTGAAATGTTGGACCATATTGGGATAATTCCCGTTACTAAGCATGATTCCAGGGTTCGGTCGTAGTGAGGTCGTTACAATTGACCCAGATCCATAGAGTCTTCAAACACTCACCTTCAATTCATACTCGGCTACCGCTTTGGATGTGCATCCCAGTTATTTGGTAAGTGGGTAATTGATAGCCATAATAATACATATCTAATTAATTATTTGATATGGAATATCCCTAGCCATGTATCCGCTATTTGAAAAAAAACGCCAAACTAGCTGGACAATTTATATCTATCTTATTCATCCCCCAATTTTTTATGGAATTTGATACTTTCAGATCCATAAGAAAACACTGCAATCCCATTCTAATCCCATCACACGATAATCCCATGGAATCTTCCCGTAAAATCATTGATATCATCAGTCAATCTTTGGAATCTGTGGTCCACACAAACTTTTATGTCATCTTTTGCTGTTTGGCTGGTTATGTTCATTTACCCTCTGGTAAACTAACATAGCTGTGGAAAATCACCATCTTTAGTAGGTAAATCAACTATATATATATAATATATATATATACTATATACAGGCCATTTTTTATAGCTATTTTGACATAACCAGAAGCTATTTTCCATAGCAAAACGCTTTTCGCATAGCGCCTGCCAGGCCGGATCCTTGGTGAAGTCCGGGAAGAGCACGGCTCCCGTGTTGCTCCAGAGCTCCAACGCCTGGTCCACTTTGCTCCTGCGGAGCCATCGAGGCGGGTGCGGGCGATGAGCTTGTTGGCGCGCGGTTGGCTTAGCAGAACTTGGCTATATATTATATGTATACCATATGTATATATATATATATGCTCAGCCCCCCCCCCAACGATCCCCCTCAACCCGCCATCTGCTTCACTATGCTTGACTTGTGTCTGCACAGAACCACGTTGAAGTCACCAACGAGTCGACCCTGCCGCAGCAGCATCACTTTTGCTAAGCTGAGGTCTTATGCTGCTGCGAAAACTGCCTCTACGCACCAATCGCTAATAGGAAAATTTTTGCGCTTGAGACTTTCCTACTAACATTTTTTTTAAATTTTGAAAGACTAGTATATTTTACATTGCATTTGTTTACGGGAATTTCTATCCTCCAATCAGACGATTGGTGCGATCGGATGGTGGAGGAGTCCTGGAGCGACTCAGCTGGACAGATGCATGAATGACAGACAGGTCAAGGCAGTAGTTTGGATTTGAAACAGTTCAGTTACGGATTGGCAGATGCATGAGTGACAGACAGTGTTTGCATTTAGGAAATATTGGAGAAATTATGAGTTTTCATATTCTTATAATCTTCTGGGGTCACTCCATGAAAAAAATAAAAAAAACGAAGAAGCAAATGCGATGATCCAGGAAGCAGTTTGGAATTGAAATGGCTGAGTTGAAGCTGGACAGATGCATGAATGACAGACAGGTCAAGGCAGTAGTTTGGATTTGAAACAGTTCAGTTACGGATTGGCAGATGCATGAGTGACAGACAGTGTTTGCATTTAAGAAATATTGGAGAAATTATGAGTTTTCATATTCTTATAATCTTCTGGGGTCACTCCATGAAACAATTTTTAAAAAAAACGAAGAAGCAAATGCGATGATCCAGGAAGCAGTTTGGAATTGAAATGGCTGAGTTGAAGCTGGACAGATGCATGAATGACAGACAGGTCAAGGCAGTAGTTTGGATTTGAAACAGTTCAGTTACGGATTGGCAGATGCATGAGTGATAGACAGTGTTTGCATTTAAGAAATATTGGAGAAATTATGAGTTTTCATATTCTTATAATCTTCTGGGGTCACTCCATGAAAAAACCAAAAAAACCTTGAGAAAACAAAAAAAACAAAAAAAACAATATTTTCAGACTCTTCTGGGGTCACTCCATGAAAAAACCAAAAAAACCTTGAGAAAACCAAAAAAAACAAAAAAAAACAATATTTAGCGATTCTTTGGGGGGGGGGCCCTCGAGATAGTTTCTAAATATTGTTTTTTTTGTTTTTGTTTTTTTTGGTTTTCTCAAGGTTTTTTTGGTTTTTTCATGGAGTGACCCCAGAAGAGTCTGAAAATATTGGTTTTTTTGGTGTTTTTAGTTTTTTTGGTTTTCTCAAGGTTTTTTTTGTTTTTTCATGGAGTGACCCCAGAAGAGTCTGAAAATATTGTTTTTTTTGTTTTTTTTGGTTTTCTCAAGGTTTTTTTTTGGTTTTTTCATGGAGTGACCCCAGAAGAGTCTGAAAATATTGTTTTTTTTTGTTTTTTTGTTTTTTTGGTTTTCTCAAGGTTTTTTTGTTTTTTTCATGGAGTGACCCCAGAAGAGTCTGAAAATATTGTTTTTTTTGTTTTTGTTTTTTGTTTTCCCGATGTTTTTTTGATTTTGGGCCGGCGGTCAATTGTGTTTCTATGGGGCCTTCCCCAAAGTGCCTTAAGATATTGTATTGTTATGACTATATACGAAGAAGACAAAAATGGAATACTAAAAATACGCATTTTATGCTGTAAATAACAATACAAATGACACATTGGGGGGTCGTAGGGGGGGGGTGACCATATATATATATATTATTTTATATGTATCATCCAACTAGGTTGATGATGTTGATGGTGATCAAGATAACCATAGATGGGGTTAGAATGATCAAATGACGATCAAATAACCATACTTCGATGGGGTTAGAAACCAACTTGGCTGCGGGCCCCACTTGACTTCGGCTCCGTGGTTGATTTCATCTAGAAGCCATTTTTCATCCCAGAGGGGAGATTCCACATACTGGGGGTATCAATCCATTTACGAAGTGGGGCCATCCCCAAGTCCCAAAAAGGTGTAAAACACCTGAAAAACCGGGTACTTGGAGGGTCTAGGTGGAGAATTTCATGGGGATTTTGGCGTCAAATTGACCCACCAATTTTTAGGAATGGATGTGATCTAAATTCTGGGATTTTCGGGATGTTCGCGATTTTACCCCCTTGATTTGGGGTAAAAAAGTGTGGTCAGCAGAGATCATGTCGCAGAATCTCCAAAATTAAACATCAGCAACATTGTGTCACGATTCTGCATTCATAACATTTCATAACATCAGAACATCTGCAGATCATCAAGCAAATTGTTTTTCTGTATCCAATCTCACCAGTCGGATTCAAGGTACAAAAACCTGCAGTGTCACAACAACTTCCGAACGTTTCGCAGAACTTGCCAATTGCAAGTTGCTGGGCCCCAAACGGTACCCAAACGATACTAAAGTCGCCGATTATTAGAGCTGGATGTTTCTTCCCCCAGTATGATAAAATTGCGAAATTCGTAGGTTTTCCATGGTTTTCCCATCCGCGAAACGAACGTTTCGCAGGTGGTTTTCACAGCAACTTCCACCAGCTGCCCGTCTTCAGCATCTTGGGCGGCTGCCCGGAACAACCCGGTTGCACTCCGAAAGCCTGAGATCAGATCCGTCAGATCAAAGACTTGCCATGTTGATGGCTGGTACCCTCTGGTTATTTAACATAGCCATGGAAAATGGCCCATCTATAGATGGTTTACCTATTAAAAATGGTGATTTTCCATGGCTATGTTAAATAACCAGAGGGTATAAACTTTATAAACCAACATGTGGGTGGTTTATGACATTGCTTTACGAAGATTCTACAAAAATGTGTACTATGTAATGATGTTGGAGTTATTGTGCAAATGGCTTCACACACATGCAAGATGTAGTGTACGGATGTCAGGAAAAAAAGCTGGATAGCACCAGCAAAAATGTGAAATGAAATGACATGAAGCAAGAAGAAAGGAGGAGTCAACCAACAAAAAGGGACTAAACACTGGGACGCATTGGGAAACAACGGAGAATCAATAATTTCAACATATTGCTGACGGGTTATGGAATTGGTAGCCTCTGGTGTCCTTCTTGCCATGCCGGTCCGCCATCAAACATGTGCAGAACAAATGCGAAAATCCATGGGAAAACCATCCATTCATTCAAAATGGAAATCAACATGAAATTCATGGGCCTAATGTATCTGGTTGGTGGTTAAAAAACCATCTTGAAAAATGATGGAGTTCGTCAATGGGAAGGATGACATCCCATATATTGTGGAAAAATCAAATTCATGTTCCAAACCACCAAGTAGGTATTATCTAGTAGTGATGTTAGTAGTTAGTGATGTTAGTAGGTAATTTAATTATATGATGTTAATAATGGTTAATAATGCTTAATTCATGGGCCTACCAGGTATAGATGGTTGTTGCACCTGATGAATTTCATGGTCGATTTCCTGTGGGAGTCCCAGCTTCGGGACAACCACGACAAAACTGACTTCAGATGTTCCAAGCAGTGCCATCTGGCAATCCCAACTGAATGGAAAAAGCAAAAAAATGTTCCAAAGCACCAACCAGTCATGCTGTAAACACCATCTGGTAATCAAGCATGGCAACAGATCCCACATTTAGTTCAATCATTTCCCATTGAATTGCTCATTTGTAGAGGATTTCCTAGCCAGCCATGTCTGATTTTTTTTACCCGTCTCTAAATTCCACATTTTGCTGTAAATTCCAGCGTTTTGGTGAAATTCATTCATTCTCTCCACATGGAATGATATCGTCGCTGGATGATTAACCTCTCATCTAACCATGTTTGAAACATCCATTTGTGCAACCCTCAATCCGATTAATTAAACACCAAAGTGTCTGAACAGAATATAGGATTTGACCTCTCAAGAGGGACTAAACACCCTTTATTCGTGCTACAAATACTTGGAACTACTGCAGTAGTACACTCTAAAAGTGCCCGCAGCACCTGCACTCCGCCCCACAAGCACTCCAGTGTATATAGCTTCATAGTGTTTAAGATGTTGTTTATTTGGTATATTCTTGGGGTTGGGCTTCACCACAAAACACTGCCACACTGCCCCAGTGCAGTGCGCCATCTCCAGCCTCCTTTGGTACGCCCAACATGTTCTCAAAGTGCTTGGCAACCTGGTTCCGCACCATAGTTTGATGGGGGAGCTGAAGCGAGGATGTCAGAAAAACCTCACCACACATATGGGGGGGTTAACACGTGGGGCCAACTGAACTGGGGAGGTGTGAGGATTTAACAAAGTGAAACTCAAGTCTGAGCCACTTTGTTAGAGCATTTAATGAGGATTGATGAGCAGGGAATAGCTTAATTGAAAAAGTTTTTCACAAAACAGGTGAGTACCCAAACAGGGATTAGTTTAACCAAACAAAGGCCATTTGAACATCCACTTTGCGATCCATGTCCCATGGAAAGAACATCACCGAATCATTGGGGACTCATGATACCAAAAAATGTGTCGCTGTTGGCGACAGAAATCACATTCCCATGTCATAGGCCATATACCAACCCTTTGAAGTGGCAAACATGAAAAATATGTGCCTCAAAGATCCTCAGGCAGAGAGCGCTTAACGAAGTTTGGGGCTGGGCTGGCCATGGGACGCAACAGCTGGGATCTATGGATGTGAACATCCCCAGGTCAACGTGAACACAGTTTTAGAGAACTGGAAAGATCCACCATCTTTCAGTTCGGTAAATCAACTATTTCTATGGCTCATTTTCCAGTTCGCAAACTGTAAACGTCAGTACCAGGCCGGGTATATCCCATTCATATCCCCTTGAATCACAATCATTAGTTCCATTAAATTTGAACAAATCCCACGAAAAAAACCATTCTAAATCCCATTAAATGGTTATCTAAGTGGTTATCCCCCATAAAATCACCTTAAAATCCCACAAAAAATCCCATTATAAATCCCATTAAATGGTTATCTAATGTGGTTACTACCGGAGGCTACCCATCAAAGAAACCACGAAGATCCTCCCGGGAGCACTTCCCGACTTTCCGCCACGCGACGACGTCCGGATCTCCCATGGCACCACTCTTGAAGAGTCCCGCCATGCGCGCACCACATCGGATCAAGACCTCGCTCGGTTTGTTGGTAAAGTGATGTTTCTTGGTGATAAAACCCATGGGAAAATGGGAAAACATAGGGAAACCCATAGGGAAACCCATAGTGATGTTTGTTGGTGAAGAATACCCTCTGGTAAACAGCCACATAACTATGGAAAGATCCACCATTTTTAATGGGTAAATCAACTATAAATGGGTTTTTAATGGGTTAGTCTATTGTTTGTTGGTAACAACTGTTTACCAGAGGGTTAGTCTAATGGTATATCTATCAGATTATCCAGTTTGTTGAGGTTTTGCCACATCAAGATGGGTTTCTCTCGTAAAGAATAGTTACCCTCTGGTTGTTTAACATAGCCATGGTATAGATGGCCCTAATCGAAATAGATGATTTTCCCAGCGAACGAAACCTCCATTTATGGTTGGGATTTTCCATGGCTATATTAAATAACTAGGATAAGCTGGCGAACTCCATGAACTGAATGGAGCTGCTTTGAATTGAAAAAATCATCGAAGTACTTCGGGAGTTTGCAAAGTCGGTTTCTGGTGGTTTTGAAGTGAGATAAGCTTGGTCATAAGTTTAGTAATGCTGGTACCGTTATAGCTACGTTGGTTTACAAACTACTTTCCGTTGCCAGGTGAAATTACCATTTTTGGGGATATCACGGTGTCTCCCACTTACATTCTTCTGGTCGTGCCAGTGGCGCCAGTGACACTCAGAGTACAGCCAGGTTCCTGATAGTTCACCCATCTCCAAACATGATCGCGAGATCATGGGCTTAACTACACCAGAAAATCCACCATTTTTACGCACAAAAAAAAACAACAGCATATTTATCGATTTCAATGGGCTTTTTTGTAAGCCCTATGACCATTACGTAAGTCTTCACGACTTCCTCCCTCGCCAGTTCTGAAAACTCCATAGCCCGCCACATGGGCCAACTCCAAAACGCCACATCATCTCAGTGGAGATTCCGATAGGTCTATTGTAAAAAGGTTGATGCTTAAGAAATGATGGTTAATGATGGTTACTGATTAACCATAGTTGATGATTACCATAGTTAATTATTATATAATTGATTAATCAACTAGTTACTGATTATTTCATGGTGGCTATGATAATATTGAGTTATATGTCCCATAGTTGATTAATGATTAATAATGGTTAATTACTGATAGATGGTTCATAATACTAAAGAAATGGTTAATGGTTAATAATGGTTAATTACTGATAGACATTAACCATTAATAGACACTAACCATTCATTGCTTTACTGATAGACATAAATGATGGTTAATGATGGTTAATGATGGCTACTGATAGACACTAACCATTAATTGCTTTTCTCACTATGGTAATAGCTATGAGTAGTCGATGATACTTCCCATTAATATTTCCCATAGGTCTATTAATGGCTCTTAATGGTTAATGTCTATTAATGGGCTATTCATGGTTATTAATGATGACTAATGTGGGTAGAACAATACCATTTTTACCACCCATGACTGGGAATGGTAAACATACCACCTATAAAAATGGTGATTTGGGGGATGCATTACTATTGTTTTACCCACATTAATTGATATGAAACCATAAACCCATTATTGATTCAATTCATATACTTATACATATATATATATCCTACTTTCCATATTTCCATGATATTCCTAACTTATTCTTATTGAAACCATCATTGATATGAATATCCCATACTTGAGACCACCAATCAACACTTAAGTTCTACTACTTGGAATGTTCCCATACGTCGCAGTCGCATGGTGAATCTGTTTCGGGGCGTTCGCCCCCAGAATGGCAATGTTTTACCGGGAAAAACTTACCCTCTGGTAAACATACAAAAAGCTATTGAAAATGGCCATAGAAATAGTTGATTTTCCCATTCTTAAAATGGTGATTTTCCATAGTTTTCTGTATGTTTACCAGAGGGTAACCCAGCTTTGGGGGGGTTCTCGACATTTTTAAGGTACCAAACCTGCAAGGGCTCCTGGTCATTCCCCTTTTGGGCAAAAGGATGACTCAGATGACATCTACCGGCGATTTAACGTAGCGAAATGGAACATCCCCATCTTTAACGTACGCAAATCAGGTATGTCATCTATTTTCAATGGGCCATGACTTCATGCTCCCATAGCTATATTTTCAACAACAAGAGAGTCACTACTACCCTCTGGTAAACTAACATAACTATGGAAAATCACCATTTTTAATGGGAAAATCCACTATAAATGGGCCATTTCCCATGGCTATGTTAAATCACCAGAGGGTACTAAGTCCTGATCGTTGTTCCAGTGACCTTCTATAGAGACAACATCCCAATCATCGACTTGGATCCGACGGACACCAAGCTACCAAGTAGTACTCGGCCGGATCCCCACGCAAGCACCAATCCTGGGCTGAACATCAAGGGAAGATTCTTGGCTGTAACATGAAGTAATTATCAAAACCAAGCTGAATTTATAGAGTATCATAGAGTATCAACACCCATGGATTTTTGGGGATTCTCAGTTCCATTCAATTAAAGCAGCAAGAATCTGTAGACCTGATGTAGTGGAGCTCATTTATTGCTGCTGTTGGCAAAGATTTGTACAATGATTTGTATTAGCTGCGGATTCGTTCTTCAACATCGATGCGAAAATAACATCCCCCTTGATTGAAGGGTAGGTACCGTGATCCAACCATTTCATAAAAATCTGGTTTATGTAATGGGTGGGTGCCTTTTTTATGGGATGGATATGGATGGATCCTCTATTGGGCTTATATATAATGGAATACCACTATTGTACTACCTAGCGGACCGAATATGCTCTCCCACTATGTGATGGAAATGACGAAAAAATTAGATGTTGAAACCAAGAAAACATGATTTATATGTTATGGAACAGGTTGCATCTTGAGGGGTCATTTTGAAATATCTTAAGCTATCTTAAGACAAAATTACTGTTTTATGAAATGGCAGGCTATATCCTGGACACATCAACACTGACCAAACTTTAGCGTTTCTCCATCCAACCTTCCAACTGTTATATTGTGTCAACCAAATTCCAGACTACATATAAATGAATTTTAAAAAATAACATTTATATTATGGAACCGCCGATTTTGGGCCTACTGAATCCAAAGAAAAATGCAGCTTTATATCATGGATTGGGCCCTCCAATACATGAAATGGATGGTCCAACAGAGTACCAAAATCAAAAGGTTTTTTGCTCACTTTCCCAAAATGGTGCGTTTATGAAATGACCCTGGGTTTTCCATGTCATACGGTACATAGGTTATTCCATTCCATAGGGCTTGAATCAAGGGGGATAAAATAACGATGTGCTTGTCTCAAATCCATGGTTCTCTGCTCATAATGACCCTGTGTTATCAGAAGTTTAAACCATGGACGCGGTAAGATCCTACCATATCTTACCCCATGCCCCCATCCAAAATGTACGTCAGAAAACCACTTTGACATAGTTTGACCTGGAACTCAGAGTCCTTCACCCACAAGAGCAGACAACCCCCAGCAACCTACCCAGTCGGACGGGCCCAGAATCCATGCACTTGTCGTAAGGACCTTCGATTTCATAGGCTTTCAACCTCAGCTCGCTACAACGATTTCAGTAACATCTGCAGATCAAGCATTCCGATGGCCTAGAACTGTTTCGAAGGAATCCTTGCAAGAACCCCCGTTGCATGGATCTTATGATCAGCCTTCTCATCCTTTTGTTGCTTGACATATTGACAATAATAAAGGCGAATTGTAATCGATGTTACTCCATATGAATAAATGTGATTTGTTCATGAGTCTATTTACCTATATCAATTTCTATACTCATGTGAATCTATGAAATCTGTATTACCTATATTTACCTAGATATCTATAGATATCTATGTTTTCATGAGTCTATTTATATTTACCTATATCTAGATATCATAGATATCTATCTGGATTTCTCTATGATGAATCTATCATAGAATTGGATGATGGGAAAATTTTAACCGGAAACCCCATTAATTTGATGGTAAAAACCCCATGGGTTTCCTGTAGATTTTCCCTTAAACCAATCCATTGAATCTATTGATGTAGACCCCAACCCTGAACCCGAGCCGTCGCCGAGATCGCCGAGATCGCCGAGCTGCGGCTGCTTCGCTTGCCCCAGCGTCTTCCCGGCGAAGTCCAGAGGCCTCGACTTCCGACAAGTCTGTGAAGAGTCAGATGTCATACACCTTGTTTGGATCACCATATATATATATGTATGAATAATAATGATATATATTATTACAATAGAATACTATATAATTATATGTGTATGGTAATATAATGATTTATATTACATGTGTATTATTATATATGGATATGTTTCTGAATAATTATAATAATTATGTTATATTAATAATACTAGTAGCACCAGGGGAGATCGCGCATTCTCATTGGCGGTTTCAACGCCCCGAAGGTACTCCTCCGATCCCGGCAAAGTGAGATTGGTCCATTTTGAAACCACCAAGTAGGTCTATGCAGTTCAAATTATGGAGGTTACCAGGGTTTGGAGACCAACAAGTTCGCTAAAGGTAGTCAAATGATAATTTTTTTAGGGGAAGTCAGCTCCATTTATGCCCGGTCAACATTTCTGAATTTTGTAGTCCCAAACCTGGAATACAGCCGGCCCCTTGATAGTTCTCTCCCAACCTTCATGTATGGATGGCTAGTGTCTAATAATGATAGTTGAATATAGTCTTACCCAAATAGCCCATGTATTGCTAGTTAAATCCCAATGTTTAAAACTATCTTCGCGGGTAAAACATGGTTTTACCTGTAAAAGATTCAAAGCCTCATTGCATACGATACCCTCTGCAAAACGTAGCCACAAAACTATGGAAAGATCCACCACCACTATTTCTATGGCCATTTTCAATAGCTATGTTAAATTACCAGAGGGTATATCCGGTATATCCCATTAATATCCCATTGAAACAATCATTAGTCCCATTAAATCATTGGCTTTTTGTATGTTTACCAGGCCGGGTTCCCGGGAACTCCGGCGCTGGATCGTGGAAATTCACCGCCTGACGGTGAAGTCATGGTGAATCGTGGGGATATAACAGGAGTTGATGTGAATTTGATGTTGATGATCTATGGATATAATCATGTGTATATATATATTAATATATGTATATGTATGTATGCATGTATATATGTATATGCAAATATGTATGTATGTATATATATAATTATATATATATATGTGGTGATGTAATCGATGTAAATGATGTAAATAGTGGGGATATATACAACCAACAAGAAAATGCTATCGGGAATCGCCTCTGGTAATCTAACCTCACAGAAAATGACCATGGTTTCTCTAGCCAAATCATCGAATGAAATGGAGGCTTCTGACCAGCTACTCAGCTACTCCTTTCAAGGATATTCAGCCGGGGCTAAATATGGGATGTATTACCCTCTGGTTTCTACTATGGAAGCAACACACCCTTTGCTGATATATTTTTGCTAAAGCCCTGGATTACCCTCTGGTAAACTAACATAACGTTGGAAATCACAATTTTTCATGGGAAAATTCACTATAAATAGTGATTTTCAATAGCTATCTTAGTTTACCAGAGGGTATCTATGTCATTCTATTGGAATCATATATATATATATGGAGGTTTCCATAAATGGTGGGTACCCCCAATAGCTGGTTGGTCTATAATGGAAAATCATATTAAAGTGGTTGATTTAGGGGGTACCCCCATTTCAGGAAACCACTATATATATATATGTGTGTGTGTATCAGTTGTATCCTTGTACCCCCTCTACCAGTTGCTGGCGGTGAAACATCCCAGTTATGTTTCTCGATTCAGTTGTGGCTCAATTACAAACGTGTGAATGTTGATGTTGGTACCTCTGGCACTCCAATCTAACATGATCTTCTAGATGGTCATCAACAACTTTTCTCCAGCTTTTGCATTTAACTATCGTCAGAATCTCCAATCTTGGTTCATCAACAGAATATCCCCCCGTCTTAGAGACTTCAGGTTTCTGAAAACAAAAAATCACCTGTTATTTCACCCGTGAATAATTTCACCAACCGTGGTGGTTTTTGGTCCTTCCCCGTTCCCAAATTCGGGATGCAATGGATTGGTTTAGGGAAAAAATTACAGGAAAGCCCCATGAATTTAATGGTACAAACCCATGGGTTTCCTGAAAATTTTCCCCAACAAACCAATCCATTGAGGGATGCCTCGGTAATGAGGATCCAGTTGGAAGTCTCATTGCTGATGTCGCCAAAGTAATACCTGCGCCATGGATTTCATCCAGCTTTGGATCGCCAAAGGACTGGCGCCGTTTTTCCATTTTTTTTGGAAAAGTCAAGCAAGATTTCATGCGGAAATAATGGATTATATGTGTATGTAATATGTAAAAAAAATTATATATATGATATAATATGATATAATATGATATTATATAATATAATATAATATAACATAACATAATATAATATAATAAAATATAATTTAATATAATATAATATAATAATAATAATAAACTAATATAATGTAGTATAATATAAAAAATAAAATAAAATATAATATAATATAATATAATGTAATATAATAAAATATAATCTAATATAATGTAATATAATATATTATAATAAAATAAAATATAATATAATATAATATAATATAATGTAATATAATATAATATACAATAATATAATATAATATAATATAATGAAATAAAATATAATATACAATAATAAAATATAGTATAATAAAACGTAATATAATATAATATAATAAAATATAGTATAATAAAACGTCATATAATATAATATCATAAAATATAATATAATATAATATACAATAATTAAATATAATATACAAAAATACAATATAATATAATATAATGAAATATAGTATAATATAATGGAATATAATATAATATAATATACAATAATATAATATAATAAAATATAATATAATATAATGTACAATAATATAATATAATATAATATACAATAATAAAAAGTAATATAATGAAATAAAATATAATATAATATACAATAATATAATATAATAAAATATAATTTAATATAATAAAATACAATATAATCTGATGTAATATAGTATAATATAATATATAATAATATAGTATACTATAATATAATAATAAAAACTGAAATAAAATATAATATAATATAATGTAAAATAATATAACATAATAAAATATAATATAATATAATATACAAAAATATATAATATAATATAATATAATATAATATAATATAGTAAAATATAATGTAATATAATATAATATACAATAATATAATAAAATATAATATAATATAATGTACAATAATATAATATAATATAATATAATAAACCAGAATATAATATAACAAACAATAATATAATATAATATTATAAAATATAATACAATAAAGTATAATATAATATAATAAAATATAATCTAATATAATGTAATATAATGTAATATAACAGAATATAATATAACAAACAATAATATAATATATTATAATAAAATATAATATAATCAAATATAATATAATATAATATAATTTAATTTAATATACTGTAATATAATGTACTACAATATAATATAATAAAATATAATAATATATAATGTAATATAATATAATATAATAAAATATAATATAATATAATATAATATAGTATAATATAATGTAATATAATATAATAAAATATAATATAATATAATATAATATAACAAACAATAATATAATATAATATAATGTACAATAATATAATATAATATAATATAATAAACTATAATATAATAAAATATAATATAATGTAATAAAATATATTATAATATAATATGATTTAATATAATATAATATAACATAATATAATATAATACCACGGGATACCTCCCCATATAATCCATGCAGCAAAGATCCCAGGTCAGGAATAAGATGTATTTCAACCATCGGTTCCCGGAGTCCCTGATGTTGATCGTCTCAAAAAATAGGGCCAGGCGGCCAGGATCGAAGATCCTGGCGCCCAAAGGTATAGGACGTATCAAAAAGGTCTTTCGAAAAAAAAAAAAGTGTTTTGATATGTTTTGGTATGTTTTGATATGTTTTGATATGTTTGATCCCCATTTCAAAAAACATCTGGGGAAGCTGGGTGAAAATCAGCCAGACCGGCCAGACCCCCAAAGGATGTTCAAAAACAGTCATCATCCCAATTTGATTAGTATATCATCCCTCCATAACATGGTTTTTTGTTTTCCATAAGATCAAAAACTGGGATTGTTTTCCGGTCATTTTCCATAAGATCAAAGCATCATAATCATAAACATAATATATCATCCCTGTATCATCCAAAGATTACCCTCTGGTAAACTAACATAACGTTGGAAAATCACCATTTTTAATGGGAAAACTCACTATAAATGGCCATTTTCAATAGCTATGTCAGCAGCTATGTTAGTTTACCAAAGGGTATGATGCTTTCCCTCCAAAGATTATGGGATTCCATAGATCTGCAACCATCGACATCCCATGGAGTCGCAAGCCGCCTGGGAATCTTGGTGGGCAAGGTCGCCTTTTAGGGCCGCACATCGAGTCATCGAGTCATGGCGGGATTTCCAGTGGATTCCAATGGTTTCTTACAATTTACCTGTTCCCAGATGAAATATTGGAATTTCACATGATTCGAATGATTTCTTACAATTTACCTGTTTAATATTCCAATGGTTTCTTTTCACATGATGATTCGAGGGATTCCTTTTGGCTATCATCATTTACCCTCTGGTAAATTAACATGACGACCCTGGCAGTCATCGGGGTTGGAAGACTAGTTTCCATGAAAAATTGGTGATTTTCAGGGTCTATGTTAATTTACCAGAGGGTACCTGTTGTTAAAGGGGGTTCTGAAGAAACCCTCTATATATTCATCAACCAATCAATGGGAAAAATTTGGGACATCTATGGATGATTCGATCTTTCTGCGGACTCGAATCAAGGTCAACCACCAGCCCATTGTACCCTTGCTAACCTCAACCCGATGGCTCTCCATTCATCCGATGGCTTCAAAAATGTCCCTCTCTCCCTGCTGCTTATCACGTGGATTCCCCAGTCCCGGCGTAAATTTCTTGAGAAAATCCTCGCCAAATCGCAAATCCAAGTATATTTAGATACCATTTCTGAATCATGGGAAACTTACCGGGAAAAAAAAAGGACCAACTGAAGATGATTTGTATTATCTTTGCTATTAACACATTATAATCACTAGTTTTGTTAATTCCTCGTATCAACAAATCATTATCTGTTTTATGTTCCATCTTCTGATTTTCTCAAAACTTAAAAAAACAAAAACGGCCCATGTTCATTTTTCTATGTTCTATTTTCCAATCAATATCTGTTCTATTTTCTCAAAGAAATGGTGAAAAATCTTCGATTGGTCCCAGCATTTCGCCCCGGCATCGGCGATGCCACCTCCAACAAGCGCGAAGTGTTCACCTCATAGAGCTCCATGGGTTGTTTGTTGACCTGGCGTCGCTTCGCAAAACGTGGGGAAAATCATGGCCGTTCATTGATATAGGTGGCATATGGTGGGATTGCCCTCTGGTAATTTAACATAACTATGGAAAATCACCATTTTTCATGGGAAAATTCACTATAAATGGTGATTTTCAATAGCTATGTTAAATTACCAGAGGGTATATTGGAATGAATAGCCACCAGAATATATTGTGCTTATCATGATTATCATCATTGATATGTACTTGGAGGTAATAACTATACGTATGTTCAGTGAGATATTGGGTAGTAACCATAATATAATGGTTGAGAATATACTGATATTGGATGATATGTTGGTTCACCTGGCTGTTCATATGTTGATATTCATCCCAATATATAAACTGGTTGGTGGTTTCAACCCCTCTGAAAAATATGAAAGTCGAAGGATTATCCCATATATTATGGAAAATAAAAAATGTTCCAAACCACCAACCAGTAAACCAATATATTATGAATGTGACTTGACCATACTTTTTTCCCTCCAAGCTTCCCACTGAACTGCTGAGGCGGTCCGACATGGTTTCCTGTCACGGGATGCAAACGGTAGATGGAATATTTGGTGGGATACAGGCCATGGAAAACCATGGGATTTTCTTTCATGAGCTCAACCCAATATATTCAAATAGAGGATGAAAATTGAGATATTTACCGAGCCATGAGATCTGGATATATAGAGGCATTAATAATATTAATATAGCAATTAGCAGATGTGAATGGAATACGGATGGTCTCAAAATAGAGGAATTACATGGATTTACGGTCCAGGACATTGTTATTTTCATGGGGAATACGATGGAAAAAACTATGGCAAACTATGGGGTCCAAAATTTTGAGACCCAACTCACAGGATGTCTCTTCTGAGTGGCTGGACACAGCAGATCATCTAAGCTCAGCCATTCGTCTAAGTAGCCATATTACCCTCTGGTAATTTAACATAGCTATTGAAAATCACCATTTATAGTGGATTTTCCCATTGAAAATGGTGATTTTCCATAGTTATGTTGGTTTACCAGAGGGTATATTGGACAAATAAACAGTGATATTGGCCAAACTCGGATCCGAACCGCACAACAGTTGTGGATACGAGGCGCGTAACAATTGTATCTTGTTGTAGGATAGGACTCCTACCAAAGCATGCGCCAGTGTCACATTTCTTCACACATGGTGTTTATCCCAATCGATTTCTGGTCTGATCCAGTAATTCGTTTCTCAAAAAATGAGTGTTACTAGTACGTCATTGGAGATCATCCCATGATTCATCCCATGATTTTTCGGATCGAATATTCCCCGCCTTCTCCATACTATGAGGGATCTTGGCAAAGAGCTTGGTATGCAGATGTTCATCGGGAATTTCATATTCCACCTGGAGTTCGCAGGGATGATCAACAGCCGATTTCTACGTGCTCTCTATGGCTTTTCCATGGCCATCTTAGTTTACTGGAGGATTTTTTGGATACTGAAAATAAGACATGAAGCATCATGAAGCTAGACATAAGTATGGAAAGATCCACCATTACACACTATTTCTATTCTAGGGCCATTTTCAATAGCTTTTTGTATGTTTACCAGAGGGCAAGTTCCTGATCCCTGTGTATTGCGAAGCGCGGAACAGCACCGCCTCGGAGGCGGGATCCGCCAATGCGACGCATTGGCAACGCGTCGCACACGTTGCGATGTTCGAACCAGGTGTGGTCCATTTCTAAAAAAACATCCTAACATTTCTTATAGAATTACCTTAATAACAGTAACTGAGTTTTTTCTGGTAATTCTAAGTGCATGTTCTATCTTTTTCGAGGACATGGGAGATGTCCTGGTGTGCGTTTGAGTCAGCCTCCCATAAAATTGGAGTCAAAATGGTCAAAAAGTCAAGACCGAACCAACTTGTTTTAAACGTAAAAGGGAGCACGAGCACTTGTACCATAGCTAAATAAATAAATAAATATATATATAAATATCTAATATAATATGTCATTAAGGTCAACTGTGGCTAACCCTTGGCATTTTTGGATGAAACGCAACGTTCCATGGTCCAGCGGTTGGAGATCTACCAGATCCAGCCTCGAAGAGGAATTTGCCACCGTTGTTGCCAGTGGTGATCCTGGATGTGGGATGAGATCTTTTTCAAAGTGCTGGATACACATCTGGTTGGTGGTTGACCTACCCCTCTGAAAAATATGAGTTCGTCAGTTGGGATCATGACATTCCCAACTGAATGGAAAGTCATAAAATTCATGTTCCAAACCACCAACCAGACATCAAAACTCGCAGTGTTCTGTGTTTTTTAAATACGGAGAAACTGATGATACACTGATAAATCATGACATATTTATTATGTCGGGTGATTTTTGAAGGTGTCCCAAAATGGGGCAAAACCAAAAGCAGTGGTTTACGATTGGGGTCCGGACCATTTCAAGGATCCACCTTTTGGTGTTCAAATCCCAAGGTCCCAAGGTCAGTAACATCTGTCTTGGGCACAGCATGTTTCAGTTTGAAGCTGGGGGAATTCTCTAAAGAAAATCTCTTTCTGTCACATAGTCTTTGGGAACGACTCAAGTTGGGTCTGAAAATCGCAAAATCCCCAACAGATCCAATAGATACGTAATTAGATTATCATTTACAATTCTTATTCTCGATGCAGATCCATTTTTGGACAAACCCAGTTGCTCCCCGAGCATGCCGCAGCCTACGCCAACCGCTCTCCTGTATTTCTTGTCGGGAATCACCTGGCACAGCGGTGCTAAGAATTGCTAAGAGGAAAAACTTGAGATCCATTGTCCATCTACATGGGGGTTTCCAGAAATCTAATGGGGGTACCCCAACAGCTGGATTGGAAAATCCCAATCGAAAATGGATGAAAACTGGGGCTACCCCAATTTCAGGAACTCCCCATATGTATCTAATGTGTGTGGGCATACAATACCCCAAAATTGCACTTGTTGAGTAAGGAAAATGATGATAAACCATGTGACCTGGAGGTATGTAGTTTTCGAACACACCCATATATTACAACCATATATTGATTTCAAATACCATGATCAACCATCAAATGTGGGTGTTTCCCTTACCCTCCGGTAAACTGACATAGCTATTGAAAATGGCCCAGTCGAAATAGTTGATGTTCCCATTAAAAAAGGTGGATCTTTCCATAGCGAACTGTTAAATTGCCAGAGGGTAACCCAGCTTTGAAGTTTTTTTCGACATTTTTAAGGTACCAAACCTGCAAGGGCTCCTGGTCATTCCCCTTTTGGGCATCAAATTTGTGTGTTTCCCTTATATTTTCAGGTACCAAACCCATCTTCAGACTCAGAAGGTCTCTTGGTCGCCTTAGCCACGCGGTTCTCCTTCGGCAAACTGCCAGCGGTGTGCATGGCCTGGCCATGGACAAAACATTGGCATCTATTGTGTGTATATATGGGGCATATGTCGAACTAATTAGATGGCTAAACCAACATATGACCAGGGGGACCACTTTGCAGGTAATCATTAATCAATATATATATATACCCTCTGGTAACTTGTTACATAGCTATGGAAAGCGGCCATAGAAATAGTGGATTTACCCAGCTAAAAATGGTGGATCTTTCCATAGTTTTCTGTCCAGAGGGTATATGTTTGAATAAGCCATCTGGGGTTCACATCCAAGAACTGCAGCTACCCTCCATTTTCATCCACCAAAGATTGGATTGAAGGGGATTCATTTTGGTGGAAAAATGCGTTAGATGAACGGTTCTCCCCCGTATTGGCAAATTGAGTGTTTTGCAAAGTCTTTGGGTAACATGATACAGTCAATATTCTTGGATAGATATGTATATTATATATATATACACAATTATATATATACGCACGTATATATCTCCCATTAGGTACATGTACATACTCACCAAAAACACATTTGATATCCATGGACCCATCATTGATATTTATATGATATGATGATATATGATGCATGTTGTTATCAATATCAATCACCCATAGCCCCGTTCACATCCCCATAAGAGGTCAGCGGATGCCTTTGTGAGCCACTCGGCTCCCCAGTCAGCACTGTGGAGCATATCCTCTGTCCTGTGATGGAGCCACGAAACAAAGAAAAAGGACTGGGAATCTGAATTCTATGGTAAAAGATATGTAAAGATATGTAAAGATCATGGTATTTTACCAACAGATTTTATGATCCCGTCTCTATGGTAAAGATATGTAAATATCATGAATTCTATGGTAAAATGATGTAAAATGTAGATCATTCTCATCAAGACTGGGAAGAATCGGAGATTTTACCAATAGAAAAAAATGAAAAAAAAAAAGATTTTTTTAGAGAAACCGGGGGGGAATTCCACACACAAAACGAGATCTTACCAACCCTTTAGTGGACACTCTTTTCTGGGGATAGAACCTCTCACAACATCGAAGTTCCACTGATAGGTCAACTCCCAACACCAGATTGCAGCTCCGGAAAAAAACGACAGGTCCTAACCGTAACCTTAGATACCACTTGAGTCAACTTGAGAGAAAATGAGCGGCTCAGTAAATTTTGATTGACGGATCTGCCAATATGAAATATCCAATTGAATCAAGGATCAAGTTGCATCACAGTAATGATCGTACGAGAAATTGAGTATACCCTCTGGTAAACATACAAAAAGCTATGGAAAATCACCATCTTTAATGGGTAAATGAACTATTTCTATGTGCCATTTTCAATAGTTATGTTAAATTACCAGAGGGTACATCTCTAGAAATGCTTTTCCAGTTTCCTATCGCAGTGCCTGTTGTGGATGGATCAGGCCATCAAATATCCCACAAACGTACGGACACGCCGTTCATGAAGGCCTTCCGAATCACCAACCCCTGGCATACAGAATCTAAATATCTAGAATCTAACCCACCAAACGTATTTCCGGATGAAAGTTTGATATTTTTCCCACAATTTCCAATTGGTTCAATGTTTCCACATGTTTCCATGGTCAATCTTTGGTTGTCCAACAAAAAAAACTTTTTATGGTGATGTTCATTTGAGTTCCATTTATAGTTTTCCATTTGGAGGTTTCCTGAAATGGGGGTACTTTCAAATCATCCATTTTAGTAGGATAATCCATTATAAACCATCTATTTTGAGGTACCCCCATGGCCATGGAAAGCCCCACAAAAATAGCGCCAGGGAATGTGTCTATCTTGGCGGTTTCGGAGTTAAAAAAACATGGATAAATTGTCTCCTGCCAGTTCCAGGACCTGCAGTGTAGTCATATTCCAGTAGCCATTTGGCGAAAAATATCCCATATTTGTCTGAATATGCTCCCATATTTGCACTGAATATATTTGGTATATATATATATACATTTGGTATATTTTACCACCAGTGGTATATCCCATGTTCAGACACGCCCATGTTCATAGACAAAATTGCCATTTATGATAATCATGATCAACCAAATCTATGAACATTGTGTATATTTTCATAGACACCCCATTTTCAGACACACCCATGTTCATAGACAAAATTGTACATCATGGCGTATACAGCCAATTTTGTCAACAATTACAGTATGATCATCGTTTCCCCATTAAAATCACCATGAATGAACATGATACGCCATGTTTCCCCATTAAAATCACCATGAATGAACATGATACGCCATGTTTTTCCATTATATAAAATCACCATAATTAACATCAAAATCACCATTTATATCCATTAGAATCACCATTTATATCCATTCAAATGACGATTTTCATGGGAAAACGATGATCACCAAATCCTTCATCCTTCGGTTTACCCATTCATCCACCGCCCGTCTCCAGGGAAAGGTGATCCCGTAGAGCATGCCTTTCCTCACCTTGAGGCGCGGGGAGATCGATTGGGGATGATATACCATTGATATTATAATATGTATATATATAATGTGATATACCATACATACATATATACATATATATATAATATAGATACACATACAGTGTATGTATATATATATACAGTGTATGTATATATATAATATAACATGGTATTATGAAATATAGATTCAGAAATCTATTAAAATACCATTGATATCTCTGGGCAAACTATATTAACCATGATTCCGGTGAGGTCGCAGTGAGGTAATTGTAATTTGCCCAGATACATCGATTCATATCTATTAAAATACGTGCATAAATCATCCATATTAAATGTATAATATCGTATTGTATCATATACATGTAATATGGTGATAATATAGTGGTGTAGTATGTCCTTTGGATGATTATATATATATACATCTAATATGTATTACATATATATATAGTTACATTAAATATAATCATATGTGTATATATATAATCATGTGTATATCGGTAACATATTAATATGGGGATAGTAGAGTAATGTATAATATATCGTTAGACGCCCTATGGATCCAAGGCTAACCTTCTCAGGAATTCAGGAGGTGTTTGGCTCCATAGGGAGCGATTACAATCAGCCATTTTTTTAATCAACCCCAAGTCATAGATGCCCAAGTCATTGCGAAGCCTGGAAATATGAAGTAAATATATGATCTGTAACATCCTGAAAACGGTTCTATCTCATCTCTTTGGGGGTTGCTATAATATAGTAGTGGATGATATATCAATGACACTACAAATCATTATGTTAATGGATATGCAATGCTTCGTACACAGTGTACAGTATACTTTCATCGGATATCAATATTGATGAACATTGTGATTCTTGGCAAGGTATGTTTCACAGATGTTAATGGGATGTAAAATGAAATGGGAAAGAATACAAACACAAATGGGATAGAATGGGATTGTCACTTACACATAGGCATAGGTGAACTAAGGGTTTGTTGTGATTGTAAGACACACATATCGATGGTGAGCAATCCAACCAATTTTCACAAAATTTCGGGGCTCCACTTTGTGAGAACGGGATTACCTTAAGAAAAATGGGGATGTTTACCAAACATTATATGGGCATATCATTACCGGCTAAGGGAAAAACAATCAATGCCACAGGGCTCAAAATGGATGATCTCATCACATTTACCCTCTGGTAATTTAACATACTGTAGCTATTGAAAATGGCCCAGTCGAAATAGTGGATGTTTTCCCATGAAAAATGGTGATGTTTCATAGTTTTTTGTGTGTTTACCAGGCTGGGTACTCCCCACTTTTCCCATGTTTTCCCATGTTTTCCCAGGTTTTCCCAGGTTTTCCCATGTTTTCCCAGGTCTTCCCATCAAAGCATATCGAAAAATACCAAGACTTCCTCACCTTGGTGTGATTCTCTGTGACCGTCTCATTGGTGATGGTCTTCCAGGATGGGACCTCGCCAAACTCCGGCGTTGCGGTTGATCTCATGGGGATTTGATGATTCAATAAGACTGTCAGTGATGTTTTAATAGGTTTTAAGAGGTGTTCATCATTGGTTTTTCATAGTGAATTAAATAATTAATGGGTTTTAATGGGATTTTATGGGATTTTATGAGGTTTTTCATGGGGTTTTTTCATGGGATTTTTCATGCGATTGAATGTTGAATTTCCATGGGATTCCATGAAATAGCGAACGGATGGGATCTCTGTGGGTCAAGGAGTCCTTACAAAGGTGGGGGATTGAACAGTCACTGCTGATGATAATTGGAAACATCTGATGATACCCTCTGGTAAACTAACATAGCAATGGAAAATCACCATTTTGAATGGGAAAATCCACTATAAATGGCCATTTTCAATAGCTATGTTAAATTACCAGAGGATAATCCGTGTCATTTTTGAGGCATTCCATTTTCAGACAAACCCATTCAAGAATGGCAAATGAATCATATCAATCATGAGTCATATCAGTTCAATTCCTTGAGAACAAATTGACAATCAAAGATTGTTTAGCAGATTAAAGCTAGTTTATAACTCACAACAAGTCAGGCTTAGTGATACATGATGTCTGATACATTACCCATAGGATCCATGTATGCCATATATGGTAACATTTACCATTAATATACCCCAGTCATGTTAGCATATATACCAGCACCACGAATCCTATGGGTTATGACTCAGATATGACTATCATCATGTCATTATCCAGGTCTCCAACGAACATTTTGGACATATTTTGGACATCCGTGACAGTCATGTCCCGTCTTTGACAGTCATCCCACACGCCGTCAATGACCTACTTGGGGAGTGCCTATGGCATGGAAAAATCTGCTGGTTGATACTAAGATGTCCATAGATGTTATCTTTGTTGTCGGTGTTAAAAAGAGTCTGTTTATGTCTGTTTGATACCTATCTTATCAGCTAGTTCCATCTTGCTTTCGTCCGCTTTCATTTCCCCTAAAGTTCATGAAAATCTGGAATGTCCACCATTTACACAGCATTTCTGAACGGGTTCCCCCATGGGTACCCCGATGGTTTGCGCGCTTGTCCCCCTCCCGCGTCCAGCCTTTCGCTTGAGTTCCCGTTTGCACCTGGTGATTATGAATGCTGGGATCACAATCGTAGGTAGCCAAGGTCCGAAAGGTGAAACCCACCAATCATAAATGGTCATCAAAAATGGGATGATGTCTAACATTATTAAACATCATTAAGATAATTCTGGGGATAACATTATCATTAATTAACAGTATCATTCAGATAATTCTGGAGATAATGTTTACATTCTTCATATTCTGAGTAAATTGAGCTGAAAAGTTCAGCGGTCTTCCATGTTTGGGGGATGGCTACCCCAGCATTACTAACCGTTGTGACCTTGCGATGTGAAGTCAGGACATGTTCCACTGGTAAAGCGGAATCCACAAGGGCATATCAGTGCTATTGGGATAATTGATTGGATGATTATGCGGATGATAATTCTGATAACAACGTGATTATTGGGAATGGTTTATTGTTGTGGATTTCCGCATCCAATAATGCATATCTCTACTAATTGATCGGATATATGTACTAACATGGACAAAGATGGGAAAGTTGTATCCCAGGATTCATACGTGTTCACATCATCATCTACGGTGACGTTAGTTTTTTTGTTGATAAAATCAGATCATATCAGATATTCTACTTTCGCGATCTAAAAAAAAGAAAAAACATGACATGGCCATCCACCACAAAAAAAAACTGCTTGCAAAAAAAAAAAAAACTTCATCTTCAACGGTTTTGACACATATCATATATAGCTCCGGGTACAACTATCTAGCATGGTCCATTTTTGGGAATTTGAGGCATCCATCCCTATGGGTAGTTGATGACCATTCCCCTTTTGAGGAGGTGGGAAACCCCAAACTGGGAGATTTCATACACCATGGATTGATATCATATGATATAATAATGGTATCATAATGGTTATGATATATGATTTACCATAATATGGCATATAGGTGTATTCTGGTAACAATTATATGGTGCTATGTACCATCCGTGAGGACTGGATTTGGGGTACCATGACGTAGGAATCTCCGAAAAACCTGGGAAAACACACCATGTACCATCTGGTGATTTAACAGTTTGCCATGGAAAGATCCACCATTTTTAAGTTCGGTAAACCATCTATTTCGGCCATCGAAAAACCATGGCGAACTGTTAGTCATATCCAGAGGGTAAATCCATGGAAATTGACAGCACGTTGGCAGCACCTTTGATGAATACGCCACTCCACTTCGCTCATGTGATCGGGCTTCACTTCCGCCGCCTGCACCCTGGGCGAACGGAGGGGCGACGAACGAAGCCACCATGGATTGATGTGGAATTGATGACATTCCGCTGCAGGTCCTTATAAAATGAAGATAATGATATATACATACATACATATATATATATGTATAGTATATATGTGGGTTGTTCAAAATTATGGTTCCTCAAAACTGGTTGGTGGTTGGTGGTTGACCTACCCCTCTGAAAAAATTGTTCAGTTCGTCAATGGGGTTGGGATGACATCCCATATTCCATTTCTTTGGAACATCAAAAATTCCATGGTTCCAGTCACCACCAACCAGTAATGATTGATGGTTATCAATGGTTACTAGTGGTTATTACCAATTGATGATTATTAATGGTTACTAATGGTGATGATTGATGGTTATTAATCTAATGGCTATTGACGTGGTTTGTCCATGGGAAAATCCTATCTTTTCAAAGATCAATGGATTGGTTTTGTTGGGGAAAATCTACACCGGAAACCAGAGTGATTTTCCCATGAAGACCATAGGGTTTTCCGGTGAAAATTTTCCCGTGAAAACCAATCCATTGATCTTTGAGAACTGGGGGTACCCCCCATGACTGGGAAACCTCTGCCCGGCTTGGTTCCCCGACTTCCCAGCCATGTTATCATGTTTCATCCGATGACCAAATTGGCCGTGATTTGGGAAATCCACTACGACTGGGGAATCTCATAGGGAATATATATATATACATATATTAAATAAATATATATATATATTAAAAATATATTATGTGTTTTACTTTTTTGCGCTATCAAATCCAAGTTTTCCTGTAAACCAACATTCTTTTTGGCTATGGAAAATCCACCATGTTTGGCATGTTAAAACTCACGTCCGAACGGGTAAGCCATTCATTTGAGCTATTGTGAGTTTACTGAAAGCTCTGTTTGAGTACCAGATAGGTATGCCGTATGCCCCTGTGTTTTTGAGTAACAAATTTAACCATTAGCTTCACCAACTGCTTCCCTGGGATAAGACGGTTCTATATACAACAAAAATCACCAAGCTGAGACAAAAAAGGCCGTTTTTATTGGGAGAGTTAGCCATTCACCATCCTTTTTTCATGTACATTCGCCAACTATTTCCCAGGGATAATATGTATGCGTGACTTGATTCGATTTATATACACCGGTCAATAGCTACGTCGCCTTCACGACTCATAGACACTAATGATCACGAAAAACCACTAAAAAGATAGGTGGCAAGAATGATTGAAGCTCTCAAGAGAACTGGTTGGTGGTTGACCTACCCCTCTGAAAAATGATGGAGTTCGTCAGTTGGGATGATGACATTCCCAAAATATGGAAAGTCATAAAATTCCATGGTTCCAAACCACCAACCAGATAATGAACAAAAAATACAAACCCTGGTAAACGTTTACATAACTATGGAAAATCACCATGTTCAATGGGTATTCATCAACTATTTCTATGTTCCATTTTCCATGTCGCTTTTTGTATCAACTTACCAGGCCGGGTACATCCCATAGGCGTCAGCCGAGTCGGGTCACACTTGTCCATGAATCTTCTCCCAGGAAATCGCCGGATCTTCGAAGGGCTCCCATGGCAACAGCACCATGGCTACTGAAGGCGGCACTTTGCGACACCGTTTGAGGCCAGAGACATTGATGTTTTCGTGGCTCTTAGTTAATAGATGTTGTTTAGTCCATTTGTCATAATTCATCATGCTTCACTCTTCACATGTTTCGGAAGAGTTGGCGGTTTGTTTCTTAGCAGGAGCTGAATTTATTGACGTCTCCTCGTGTCTGATGTTTCTTATTCTGCTATTAGCTGCTAAAGCTGCGGAAAAAATCTCTAGTTATTTAACAGTTTGCCATGGAAAAGAACCCATTTCTAGATGACAAACATGATGATTTAGAAAAAATTACCCATTAAATTTTCTGATTTTCCATAGCTACGTTTTCCATCACCGGAGGGCAAGATTCATAATTCTAACTCTCACATTTGCATTCGTGAAGCTGACCCTTCTTTATGTTTTTGGAATATCATAGGTTGTTTTAGGTACACATCTTGTGCAAGCAGTGCTGGCAATACCCACACTCAATTTGATTCTGTTTTTCTCCCCTTTCATGTTGCTTTCCAAACTTGTACCTTTTCCATTGCACCTTCCTTCTTTCAGAAGGTGCACAACCACCATTATTAATGTCAGATCTCCAGATGTAGTGAAAGGCCGTGGATCCTGTGCCATTTTTTTTGCTTGGCACCACTGGTCTCAAACTGGGTCAACTGGGGTACAAAAAATCTTACCCTCTGGTAAACGTTAACAGAAAACTATGGAAAATCACCAGTTTTAATGGGAAAATCCACTATTTCAATGGCCATTTTCAATAGCTATTGAAAATTACCATTAATAGTAGATTTTCCCATTAAAAATGGTGATTTTCCATAGTTTTTTGTATGTTTACCAGGCCGGGTAGCTCGCTGGATGATTGCTGGATGATTTTTGTTCGGTATCCCATGACGTCTCGGAATCCAAATCTTGGGATGAAGCGAAGCAGCGAAGCCACGTTCGTTTCTGATTTTGAAACCATTCGTCGCCGTTGCCGTTGTGTTGGTGAAATGGTCAATCATCAAAAACTCTAGCCATTCCCATTCATAATAGCCATTCATGATGAATAGTGATGTTTATAGTGATGAATAGTGATGAATAGTGATGTTTATAGTGATGTTTATAGTGATGAATAGTGATGAAGAATGCTGGGGGCAGCCACCTATCAGATGCTTTCCCCAAGAGATTTACCATCATTTTTAGAGAGGCCAGGGCCTGAGGCCGAGAATTTCGATGCAAGGCACTGGTCTGTTTTTTCTTGAAAGGTAATGATGGTTCATAAATGGGGTCATGTAAATGCGGTAATTGTGTTTCATAAATGAAGTGTCATTATGAAAGTCAAGCAAAATCGGTAGGTATGGTTCATAAAGGCGGTCTTCAACGCGTTAAACCATCAAGCTCGGTCATAGTCAGCATCAAACCGCCACAATGGTTGCTCAAGGGGGATGTTCAATTCATGGATTCTGAAAGAATCCAATGTGACGTGAAAATGGTTCGTTTATAGATTGTTTGTGATTATTTACAAATGATGAATTTACATAGCATACTATTAGATTATCAAAGGGTATTCCCAGGTTGTTGGTTGCTTTGCTCCTTTCCCCTGGTCAAACTCACAAAACCCATGCCTGCTGCAAGCCCGCTGCCTGAGAAATATAGTTGTTCAACTTGGGAGGTAGCTACTTGACTTGCGGATATTATATAGTTGTATTAACGTGGGATATCAGTTCACAATTCGATCTGTAGTTTGTATTAGTGTTCTAATTGCTGTACTTGATACATTTTAGTATCCAATTTGGGATAGAGTTGTTTTGGGATAGTGTGGTATTGGTTAACATGGTTAGGGCCATTAACCCATGTTGATATCCCATACGGAAAACATGCGCGTGGAAAGACATTGAGATATCACGGTAATGGGAACATCAAACACCAAGAGAAATCTACAAAGCGTTGATGTTTACTTTATGTCTCCGTTGTGGTTGCTCTTGTACCCAATTGTTTCTGGGTAGTACTATCAACATCACGTAGTCTTGGTAGTCCAAAATTTGTCGCTTAGTTTTACCCCCGTTTGTGAGTTCCTAGTTAATATTTCAGTGTCTGTTGGTTGATATCTTCATTATATAACTGGTAAGTATTCCCACCAACTGGTTTGTGTTCCCAATTTAGTATCCCATGTAATTGGGATATCTTCGATACTAAGGATATTATGGTTGACATGGTATGTGAACCGCCATTATCCGAATTAGTTCCAAATATGGATGATAGAATCCCAAGTTAGTAAGATCCCCATTGGTCTTGCCTATAATTACTGCGTTTTCCCTACAATGTCATGGTTGGTACCCCACCCCACTCTCAAATGATGCGAATTCCAAACTATCCAGATGATATATATAACCCTCTGGCATTCCATCATACTGGTTGACACATAGGGATTCCCATTTCAAGGATGAAGATAGTCCCCAACATAGAAAGGATCGTACAGTATAATCCGCGACATATATATATATGTATATATATATGTGTATATATGTATATATATATATGTGTATATGTATATATGTATATATGTATATATGTATACATGTATACATGTATACAACTATATATGTATATGTATATATGTATGTATATATGTATATGTATGCATGTATGTATGTATGTATGTGTATGTATGTATATGTATATGTACATGTATATGTATATATGTATATGTATATATGTATATGTATATATGTATATGTATATATGTATATGTATATATGTAAATGTATATATGTATATGTATATATGTATATGTATATATGTATATGTATATATGTATATGTATATATGTGTATGTATATGTATATATGTATATATGTATATGTGTATGTATATGTATATATGTATATGTATATATGTATATGTATATGTGTATGTGTATATGTGTATGTATATGTATATATGTATATGTATGTGTATGTATGTGTATGTATGTGTATGTATGTGTATGTATGTGTATGTATGTGTATGTATGTGTATGTATGTGTATGTATATGTATGTAAATGTATGTATATGTATGTATATGTATGTATATATATATATGTATGTATGTATATATATATATGTATGTATGTATACATATATATTATTATTATTATCATTATTATCATTATCATGGTATCCCAATCATTCAAAATCAAATACCACTAAATCACCATGAAATTACCATTGAATCACCATGAACATACTATAATTATATGGTGAATCTTAGATACCAGCCATAAAGATCTAATTTTTAGTTGGTTGGTACATGTTACCATTGATAGAAAAGATTGGTTGGTACTAAGGTTGACTCAGATATGGTGATATCCATGGTAGTGATCGCATTTTCCATGAAATACTGCTTCCTTGAGAACTGGATTCCCAGTGAAAATCACCATTAATAACGGTTCCCCAATGAAAAACACCATTAGTCACCTATTAAATCACCATTAAGTTACCATTCATATGCTATAATTACAGTTCTAATTGCCATTAATAGTGATGGTAATTACCACTAATGGGATCTAATGGGAGATTACCATTAATATACTATCTGGTTGGTGGTTTCAACCCTCTGAAAAATATGAAAGTCAATGGGAAGGATTATCCCATATATTGTGGAAAATAAAAAATTATCCAAACCACCAACCAGCTATAATTACTATAACCATAGAGATCTCCCCATCCTCCCCTCCCATCCCCACCTGCAGGGCTCAGGTCCTCTGCCGCAGCCGCGGACTGCTCCACATTGCGTCCATGCCATGGCTTCAAGGCCTCGTGATATCATTGGAAATCACTAAGGAAAATGGTGTTTTTTTTGGGGAAACATTGGGATTTGGGTCTTTTTTGAGGATAAAATTTCCAACATGCATCTTGGTGTTTAATGGGAAAATTGGGATTTCATGGGAATTAGGAAAACTATGATTTATAACGAACCAAATGGTTCAGTGACGAAGTAGATAATAAAGAAATTGTGTTGGTACAATAAGAACTATACTAATGACGAACAATAACAACGGACGGCGCACAGTACTCCAATATCATCACTAGCTGACAATAACAACAACCAATAATCAATCATCAAACGCGAATTGATAACGGGTATTACAATGCCCACTTAACAATGATCTAGCTATAATGACTATTACGACAAGCAACTAACAATTCACAAAAAGCAAGTAAACGAATCATATGTATTTGCATAATAGATGGCATTCAGTTCTAGGGGAAACTTCCCCTTCCATTTTTGGAGCTTGTGCCAGGCCAGAAAGACCCCAGGGCCCCAGGACTTGCTGTGGGTAAAAACGCAACCAGCCACTCGCTGGCACAACCAGCCGCTTCAATTGTTCAAAGTACCCTCTGGTAATTTAACAGTTTGGTATGGAAAATCACCATTTTTAATGGGAAAATCCACTATCAATCACCATTTTCAATAGCTATGTTAGTTTACCAGAGGGTATTGGTTTCTGGTTCAAAGTTCTTTGCTCCCTTTTCAGTCTTCCCATGCCATCAACATTGGTTGAATGCAAAATAATCAATGTGGCAAACCCAATGATGGAACCCTATCCGTTCTACCAAATTCGTACAATGATGTTAACTGGTGTACCCACAATGTTGGTGGTGTCTCCATGTATTCCCTATTGAAGTAGCCAAAAATTGACTATACGCCACTTTCAGACATACCCACTTGGGGGTACATCCCACTTAGTAAATAGCTTATACCCTCAGTTAGATTGATAGAATATCCGATATATCCCCTATACATGGGATCAAATATGGCTTATAGATTATATATGGATGAAATAAACCACGGATCCCATTCGTGGGATGCACATCCAGGATCATCCAGGACATTTCTGGATGAGTCTCGATGACAAAAACTGGCCGTTTCTGCCTCCATGACGGAGCTGGGCAAGCCTTGTTTGATCTGGCCTCGAAGCATGGCAGGACAAAAACGGGGCATCGTTCAATGACTTCGTTTAAGATGTTTCAGGTGGGTTTTGAGTTGGAATCTATTATAATCTATTTGTATATGTAGCCCAGAAGATAATGCCTAGGAATTTTAAGAATGGTGAGGTTATAAGTTTGGGTTTTAAGTCCGCAGTGCACTACTAGTTGAAGGTGGCCTTGGCTGGTTATATTTGGGATGGTTCCAACAATGGTTCCCATGATTTACTAACTGGTATTATAATGGGATTATAGTGGGAACCAACAAACTAATTGGATGTTTTACTCATGGGATAATCCAGTAAATGTTTCACTCATGTTATTTTATAACTATCATTGATAAGTTGGTTTATAACCCCAATCCAATGAATTTTGCTGTTGCCACTTTGGGGCATCCCCATAAAGGGGAATCTGACATGGCAACGGACGGATGTCGTCTTGCGGCACCCCATGATCCAAGTGATATGTATATGGAGTTTTTTTGGCAACCCCCAAAATAGATAGAAAAGTTGGAAGCCTGGAAAACTATGAGGCATATACCCATAGGATCCATGTATGCTATATGTGTTAACATTTACCATCAATATACCCCCAATGTTAGCATATATATATATATACCATACATGGATCCTATGGGATATGAGGCTAATATCAGGGAAACATCATCGTTTACTATTGCACCATCCTTTTTCCACACCTTTTTTCGGCATGTTTTTTTCGGCACGTCCGATGTTTTTTTCGGCCTGTGACTTTGGCAGTGGAAATGTCTGTCCCTGGAGTTGTCGAACACTTTGCTTTGATCAATGGGAGGTCGGTTTCCTTGCCAAGTCAGCCGTTGTTCGCCCAATTTTCAGCCAGCTTTCTGTTCAAAAACGCGGCGGATGCAAAGGCTCCAGGCAAAAACAGCAACCCAAAAATGCTGGTATCAGGTGTACCCTCTGGTAAACTAACATAGCTATTGAAAAATGCCATGTATAGTGGATTTTCCCATCAAAAATGGTGATTTTCCGTAGCTATGTTAAATTACCAGAGGGTATCCCCTCTGTTTTTTGTTGTGGTTTGATTAGTTCAACCCCAAACAACTAAGTAACTAAGCAATGTCAAGAATCGGAAAATCCCTTCGGTTGGTCGAAGAAAATTGCCAGCCATGAATTATGACCCCCCAAAAAAATGGCAGTAAAACCCAAACCTTCCAGAATCATCATGGGTTCCGATAATCCCAGAATCCAGAATATTGGGCAGTACAAGCTCATAAGTAGTTGCTTCTTGTCTTTTTGAATTTTGAAACAGCTCATAGAATGCAAATGACTTTGTCCAAAAAGTGTTCAATTTATGGGCATCAAATAAAAGGGAACATCAAAAATGATTTTCCAATGGGAATTTTGGGAGGGTTTGCCAGCATGCTTTAGATACACCCATATGTTGATGATGTGGTAACATGTTTTTCATCAATCAACATCCAAATCCAGTTTCTATGATTTATTAATTCCTAGGACAAAATGTTCAGCGAGCATCAACCAGGGATGTTCAACCAGCGTGTTCCAGTAATCCCATATTTATGAATCATATGTTGTGGTTTGTCTCAAGATCAGTGTTTATCAGCATGTTCCGTATTAAATTGCTGTTTTGCGAGGTGTACCCCATTTTCAGCCACACCCAAATATCATAGTCTTCTATATTCCATATCCCATCATATCTCATTATATAATCCCATGACATATGCCCATATGTGCAAATTAAATCCCATTCAACCCACACTAGCCCATTTTGTCATTTTTAGATTGTAAAATTTCACCCACATTAACCCATAACAAAATCCACTTAAATAAATCCCATAAACCCATTATATAACCATGAATGTTACCCTCTGGTCATTTGTTACACTTTGCTATTTTCCCATTAAAAATGCTGGATTTGTCCAGTTCGCTATAACTGTTGGTTTCATCCCATGAAATCCAAAGAGGCCTGTGGCGGGAAGCTTTAAGGGAAGCACGGGAAGCGAAGTCTGGCGATGGCGGTCCCGGTGGCAAAAACATGGGGGAAAAAAACTTGTCATAGATTATGTGTGTGAACACAGTCTTACACGCATGTTTCTATTAAATATGTGTCTATCTGCATGTGTAGAAGTGATAGACCTGTGAGTGAACCAGGGTGGTATTTAGCCCATGATTCAGTTACTCAGCTTTGATGAGGAATCCAACCCAACCAAGTAGTTTTACCCCATCCATCATCCAAGGGTAGCCAAATCATTGTTTCTTCTTCACTTGAAGCCATTTATTGTTCGCCATGTGCAACCCAACCAATCACTGTAGTTTTACCCATGCAAGTATATTATTATTGTTGTTGTCAAATTCTGCCACTCATAGCGCAGCCGAACATGGTTAGCAACCGATCCAGGTCGGTCACTCAGGGTCATCCGAAAAAAAAACTTGGGTTGATCATGATTGTGATGATTGCTCCCCATTCCACTTGGCTACATCCCATGGAATTTCCAATAATCTTCTAACAAAACAAGATCATAAATCAAATCACCATCTTTGCTGCTTTGGAAACATCATAAATCAACATAAATCAACTATAAAAGTACTCTCTCTAAACCACCATTTTGCCTGCTGAACTCCGCATTTGCTTGTGAAGAAATCCAACAGAGCCATGTTGCACCGCACGCGGCTGCGCTGCCGCATCGCCTGTGGCAGCACTGCCACAGGTTTCAAAGCCGTTGCCACCAGGCGACCTAAGCAATTTTGTCATGGAAATGTTTGATGGGAAATTGGTATATAATGGGTGTAATAAACTGGTATATGGTATCCAATCTATATGATATATATATATAATATGGTATATTAATCATGTATATATATATACATATTATATACATATATGGAGGTCTCCATAAATGGGGATACCCAACAGCTGGATGGTTTATAAGGGAATTTCCATCTATATAAATTGATGATAACTTGGGGTACCCCAAAAATTTAGGAAACCAACATTTTTTTATGGGTGTAATAGACTGGTATAGCGGGATCATCATGGGGATATTTCATTTCACCAACTTGATGTGATATGCAAATTGTTAGTTACTACTGGGTATACTTCATGGATATTGATAGGATATGAGTGGGATATATATCACCAAAAATTCAAGGGATGATTTGCCGGTGTCATCCAACGTGGCGATAAGCAGGGAAATCCCCGCACTAAATGGAGATTTTCCATCTAGCCATGTTTGAATACCGGACGGTACCTATCAAACATATTCAAAAATGCTGGATTGTCCATAGATAGATATGTCAGACTGGTTAGTTAGAGGATACTTAATTAGTTAGAGGATACATAACCAACAACCAGTGGATACTGGGATTAAAATATAATGTTGGAGGACATTTATCCACTGGTTGCTGGTGGATCTCCAACGCGCGATGTCAATTCAACTCCTTGATTCGCCTGTGAAAAATGGGACGATTTTCTCAGGAAAACTCATGATGTTCCAGCTGTGACAGTTTAAATGGGCTATTGATTTGCCGCAAACGTGGCAATCAAAAATCCTTTATAAAATGATGTTTCATGGGAATAGACATCCACAAATGGAAGATGTTCTATTCCCATGTTTGACTTCCAAAGGATCAATAGGATACTGGTTGGTGGTTTGAACCCCATTTTCCATTCTCTCTGCTGCGCCTGTGCGGCACTTGGGGCTCATGCACACCATATCGGCTCAGCCATGAAAATCTGGCTGGATGACTGATGCATCCTCGAAGCTCTGATATGTGTATGGGTGAAACTCATTGGGAATCGCCTCTTCCACCTTGTTGTCGGTGAGGGCAGCTGCAAATTAATACATTGCGGATCCCAGGATGTCATTTAGGCCCTTTGGATAAACTTTTGCCTTGGCGGTTTAGTATGTTCCGTCACTCTGCTTTCCTATGAGGGCATCGTGGACACCAGGAAGGTGCTGGCATCTTCCTTGGAGTCCTTGCTGCAGCAAACGGGACCGCACCTGTGGCAGGCGCAAAAGCAAAAGGGTGGTCGGCTTTTTACCCAAGGCGCCACACGTGCACTGATCGAAGCTGACAACAGCAAAACATTGCAACCCTTTCAGCAACCGGATGGCATCCATGGTCCAGATGCTAGCAGGTGATAAGTGGCGGCACCAGGTTGGGTATTGAGGATGTTCCAAAAATCCTGCCATGCCCATTGCAGCCAAAATGGACAAAAGGTCAATAAGGAACCGTAGGAGGCAATCGCCTATCCATACCTGCAGTTGTTCACGGCGAGAAAGGCCAGGCAAACCTGTGGGGTCTGAGGCTGATCGCAAGGGACGTGGTCCTGTGCCATCTTCAAGCGCATGGTAACGAGCAGCAGTGTATGTTTCGCACGGTGGACCACCACCAGCACAAACAATTTGCCCGGAGGCAGCACGGGCTTGCCACCATGGCAATGCCCCAGGTTTGGCAAGGTCAGCATGCTGTCTCTTCATACACAGATCTACGGACAAGGTGAATATGTGCTCCCCCGAGATTGCGACCCTCTGACCGATGATGTCGTGAATGTCGCCTTCACGTCGAAATCCACTGAAGAAATGGACGATGACCAAAGCCCGGACGTGCAGGATCGATGTCTCACGGGCAACAGTGGCTGGCTTGGAGTTAACACGGCGGCCATGCATATTTTCACAGGCCAGGACATCACTAGGGCGCTTGGTTTGCATTTTGTGCCACATGGCCGTGGCGTCATGGCTGAGGGCTGGTGGCAAGGCAGGGCCATATAGCTGCAGTGCAGGACTCAAGGCCTTGGAGGCCCACCAGCCATCTTTGCGGAGGCAGGTTTCTGCAGCTTTGTCTGCAAGGTCAAGCTCTTCAACAACTGCCTGTGGCATGGGCGGCCAGCATGCTCGTACGGTGGCATAGCATTTTTCATTCTTTTCATAATGTATGCCTAGGCGTGTGCGGCTATGGAAAAGCTGGAGGCAGACATGGCAAGTGTCACCTACGGCGAAATACCTGACTTTCTTGCGATACCCATGTTCACGTGCAGAATGCATAGCCAATGCTCTAGTGGATCCAAATGTCTTTGTGGTGGCAGCTTGAGCCAAAATGGCTACGGAAAGGTTTGAACCCCTCTGAAAAATATGAGAGTCAGTTGGGATGATGAAATTCCCAACTGAATGGAAAGTCATAAAATTCCATGGTTCCAAACCACCAACCAGGATAGATGTTCCATAGTCAGGGAGAAATGCCCGATTTGTTCACTTGGAACCCCCCGATTTTGGGTGGAAATCCCACAGCAATTCCGCGGATAGCGTCCCTGACGTTCTTTGGTGGACATGGTGGCAGCATCCGCCGGTCCTGCACAGAATTGACTGGTGATTTTTGACCGCCAAAATGGGTGATGTTCCAAGATTACCCTCTGGTAAACTAACATAACTATGGAAAATCACCATGTTTACTAGGTAAACCATCTATAAATGGCCATGTTCAATAGCTTTTTGTTTGTTTACCAGAGGGTACCGGTAATCAAACATGGCAATCGGAATGATATCTAGTTCGAGGATTTTCCCAAGCCTCTATGGCAATACATGTGAAAAATTGCCATGTTCCATTGCCGAAGGGTAATGTGAATATGGGATATCACTAGCAATATGATACTGGGACAGTCAACATGATACCCCAGATACCCGAATTTGGATGGTATCTCCCTGGCACGTGTCCCATTCAAATCACCATTGTGGTGTATCCTGGGTATTTAGTCCCTTCCAGAGAAATCTGCTTGTGCCCAAGATCATGACAGAACATTGCGGCGTTTGTGCACATGCAGCTGATGAAAGATCCCAAGCCATGCTGCAACCATTCACAAGCAACCATCGCAAGAAACGACCCCAATGGTTAGATGGTCATAATCCAAAACCAATCTTTCAGGGTCCAAGCTTTGGTTTTACATGGACTTCCGGTACAAATTAATCTATCTTCCTTGCTTGTGTTCCCCCCGCTACTAGTCTTAATTAAAAGACACCATACATTTTGCTAATACAGGCTTATATATAGCTTCAGGTTGTCCGAACATATAACTAAGTATGACTTTCTACGTATACTGGTGCTTCGCAGGGAATTTTCGGGAATGATCCATCATCACTAGTAATAATCATCCCAGCAAGCCCCAACCCATCCAGCAACCCGTAAAACGCACCAGTCACCCAACCCATCGCCAGCACCTTCGGACGGCACTACCTTGGAAGGCTTCCGTCCACCGGGCACCTCTGAGGATCGAACAGGGTGACCGGGCGAAAAAATGGGGATTCAACCAGTGGGCTATGGATCAATATACATTTTTAGTGGGATGAACATCCATAAATCCCAGCTATTTTGATGTTCACTAGGGTTTTGAGCCATCCCCAGTGGAATCACTAGAAATGAGGATTGAACTTGAACTGATTGAACCAATCCAAGGATTCAACGGGAAAAAAAAGGGACCCCCCGATTTTTTAATTGGAAACCGTTTGGAAGATCCATGGTTTCCGATTCTCCCACTAATCCATTGAACCAAACAACAAAGATTAACAAAGTGGAGTTGAGATAAATTGTTCCATAGTTGTTCTTGGAAACCATTAACCATTAATCTGTGTTAATCATTAATCCATTGAAACCATGAAAAAGGGGATTCAACCTGAGTCACAATGGAATCTGTTCCACAACGGAGTCACTCACAATGAGGATTGAAACAGCATGAAGTTCCAGCAGTAGCTGTACCAACATGGCAATGGGAAAAATTGTTGCACCTCCAAATGATCAATTTATGTACCTGATGTTGCTTTATCTATACACCGCGGGGGTGTAGTGTTTCAATCCATTCTTGTGAGATTTTGGTGAGTTTACCCATGTCCGCCATATTTTTCTTGGAGTTGAGGAAATTGACCCGCAATTTCGCTGAGCACTGCCCCCAATTTGACCATCTTTCACATGATTTACCCTCTGGTAAACGTCAACAGAACGAACTGGAAAGATCCACCATGCTATGAATGGGCATTCATCAACTATTTCCATGGCCATTTTCAATAGCTATGTAACAAATTATCAGAGGGTATGATATGAGTATCTGTAGAGTGTCTGTTTAATGGGATGATATCTTAGATATCACTGTTGAATAGGTACGTTTGACATAACCAGAGGCTAAATACCATCAAAAAATCACAATTGTTTAAGTGTTAGTTAAGTTTATCCCATTAAACCACCATTAAACCACCTTTAAACCACCTTTAAACCACCATTAAACCACCTTTAAACCACCATTAAAGATCCACCATTTCTTCGTTTAAAAAAGGCCGGTAGATCCACCAAAAAAAGGCCGATCGCCTCTGGTGACGCAGCATCTTCGACAGCCTGAGGCGAAAAATGTTTTTCGACCGAAGATCAGCCTTACAGAAGTAATATTATTGAGCAAAAAAGTATGAGATAAGCAAATATATATATATATAGATTAGTTAATTAGTTAGTTAGTTAGTTAGTTCGTTATTCAGTTAGTTAGATAGATAGATAGCCATGTTGTATTTTGGATTAAGTGGTCAGATTAAATTAAATAAATAATAGTTTAACATATGTTGTTATTCATTCAGAGATGTGTCTTTGAGTCATTGATAAGGTTCTGGGATTTGAATCTGTTCCAACACTTACAACATCTGAAAACTTGTTGAAATAAAACAATGGATTTGTGGACCCTTCAAAAAAAACAATCAGTCACCTATGACACACATGCCCATCTTTTGGTGGTTGCAGCACATCCCCGATAACATTTTTTCTGAATGAGAGATGATGTTCTCAGACAATGTGTACAAACAGATCATATACAGGGTTTCTTATGATTATGGGATTTATAAAAACATTATTAACATATTATGTTCATCATATAATTGGGTTCGATCTCAAACAATGTTGCTCTCAAACAATGGAACATATAAAAACGCGAGTATTCATGGGATTTATAAACCAACAAAGATAACTGGAGGGCCCACCTTGTACCCACCAATTAAAAATCAGCAATCCACGTCAATCATCCATATCCCATATCTCAATTCCAATAGTTCATCCAATAAATAAACCCATTAAAAAAAAAAAAAACATCAATTTCTGGGCTTAACCACACGTTTTTCCCATGGTTTTCCCATGGTTTTTTCACCGTTCGAACTAACGTCATGGCATCGTCGGATGCCCTGCCGGGCCGATGCAGTCGCGCCAGGACCGCCGCAACGCGCCTTGGCTCCGAGACGGTCGGCCAGCAGTGGAGAGCCGAGCGGCCTTGGTGGCAATGGTTGATGGTTGATACATGGTTAATCATATTATCTAGTGGATTTACCCATGAAAAATGGTGGATCTTTCCATAGTTTTCTGTATGTTTACCAGAGGGTATCAATAATATGTGGTTATCTGGTTGGTGGTTAATAATATTATATAGTAACCAATGGTTCATTAATATATGTTATTATTTTAAAAAAAACAAAACTAACAAAAATGGAAAATCCTCTGGTAAACATACAAAAAGCCATGGAAAGATCCACCATGCTATTAATGGGAAAATCCACTATTTCTATGGTGATTTTCAATAGCTATGTAAACGTTTGCCAGAGGGTAATAACCATTATAGTAACCATGTATTTATTAATGTAGCGTATGTTAATACATGGTTACTATAATAATTAACATCAGATAATAATCACTATAATAATACTATAATATTATCTTATGTTAATTATGATAGTAACCACGTATTAATATAGTAACCATGTATAGTAACCATGGTATTCATCAATAATATGTGATTATCTGGCTGGTGGTTTTAAAAAAACCATCTTGAAAAATATGAGTTCGTCAATGGGAAGGATGACATCCCATATATGAAATGGAAAATTAAAAATGTTCCAAACCACCAACCAGATATTATCTAGTAGTGATGCTAGTAGTAGTGATGTTATAGTAATCTAATTATATGATTTTAATAATGGTTAATAGTTGTCTAGTGGGGATGTTATGAGAATAATGGCTGTTAAGAATGGTTCGAATATGTTTAAATTAATTGGGTACTACCTGGAATCATGGAAACACAACCAACATTAATGGGAAGAATAATGATTTGATGGGACTTTGATAGTGATTCAATATTGTCATTTAATCGAAATTCAGAATGGTAACTAACAATTATTAATAAGTAATGGCTATTAAATGGTGTCGTATGTTAACCATGGCTTATAAGGAATTAAATGGTTACTATCTCTGGTAACGTTAATGGTTAATAACGGTTAAAAGTTGGCTGATAAGTGTTAATGATTGTTAATAATGGGAAATGACCAAAATAGTATATACATGTATATATATATACATACTATATACATAACTATAATCACTCTATATATATATATACACATTTATATATACATATACATATTGTGATTTCAATCTTTGCCACATGGTCCTTCCAGAATCAATCCGGGTTTCAGCCAACATCCATTCATGCATGGCTGCCGAGGGTTTTCACACATCAACCGATGTGATCTTTCGCCGTGCCATAGGGCCCGAGGGGGTTGTACCACTGGGTGCGATCCAAAGGTGAAAAGGGTAGTGTTCCCTGCGGCCAGGGGGGTTTTGGGAGCCATAGGAGTGGCCGTGACATCCATTTCTTTGAGGTTGAGGCAACCATCTAACGAGATCTACATTGGGTATCTGTTCAGTTGGACAACATCACCATCTATTTTCCTTTTGGGAATCCTGCTTGTGAGAACCTTGGCCCCTGCCTTTGTGGATATTCCGCAACATATACATATACATATACATATTTTATAAATATATATACAGATGTAGCTTGGGCCCCCCCAAGCCTAATCGCCACCGGAAGAGCTGAGAGCCTGACACCCATTTGCCCTTGCCCGAGCTGCCTGGTGACCCAGTTCTGGCCTGGTAAAATGAAGGTTTTATCCATTGAAATATCCAACTTGGCTTGAAAACCACCATCATTTTTTTGGATTGTGACTCGGACCTACCATTCATCAGTCCGTTTATCCAAGTAATTTTCCGAGATTCTTGGCCATACCAATTCTTATTTGGCGAAATCGGGAAATTACCAATCTGCAGATACCCAGCAGTTAGTATCACACCAACTGGACTAGCTACCAAGAGATAATTCAGACTGAATCTGAATGCTGATGGGAAAATTCAAAACGATTAGCTAAAAATGGGCGGAATGGTTCCAAATTTCTTAAACAGGCTTAAACAGTTAAATCATGTTAAATAGCTATTGCGTTCCAAAGCTGTTCAATAGTTATTGCATTTACCATCACTTTACCCATTCAACATCAAATCTACAATTAAAGATTACGATACATCCAAAAAATATTTAGACCGTATATGTCGATCATACATGAACACATGCTGGTTGGTGGTTGACCTACCCCTATGAAAAATATGAAAGTCAAATGGGATTATTCTTCCCAACTGAATGGAAAAATAAAAGTCATGTTCCAAACAACCAACCAGTATACATATGTATATATGTATGGGTAAATTATAATATTTCCCTATAAAACTATGATTTCCCTAAAAAATCACAGATCTGCCGGCTCCGGTCATCCCAGCCATTCCCATCCGCAAACGCACCTGCACATCGCCGTGTTGCAAGTGTGAGATGGCAGACCTTGGAGCCGAGGCAGGTTTCGCCACGCCATGGCGAACAAAAAAAAAAACAATGGGTTGCTTTGCTGTCTGCCATTTATAGATTATATACATATATAATATCATTATATATATACATATGTATGTGTGACATGAGGGTGCTAAAATTTTCCTTTCACCCTGCTCACCTCTCCGACATGTCCACATAATTTCTTGGGCTCAAAAAAAAATCAACTCCAAAAATTGGAGCTTCCCAAAAAAAACATGAGGGAAACTGAGAAATCACCAGATTTTGATGGAATTTGGGGGTACGGGTAGGTCCCGGGTAGCCTATATTCAGACAAACCAAGCCTGAACCAAATGCAGCCCAGGGGCCCATGGACGCATCTAACATCCGCCATGGGTTCGCACTGCGGCGCGGGCGGTGCCAAAGCGCCCCTGGACCACTTTGACGCTGATCCGAGTGGCGGGTCACCTGTCTTTTTGGGTTGGGGATGGTTGGGGTATGGATGTAACTTGGCTTGTAGATGTGTTTGGATGAAAAAAATTGTTCTTTATACATTTCTATAGATCTCTACAGATGTTTAGAGACATGGATGTTTATAGTGCCACTAGTTCAGTGTAGAAGTGGGCTTACATTCTCATTACATGTTTTTTCAAATGCTACATATCTCTAGTTCAATGGGTGAAAGTTAACCAACTTCAACCAACTGACCCCTGAGGCTCCGGATGGGATTCCAAAAATCACTGGTGTATTGGATCACTTGGAAATAGCTCTGTTCCAATGGTCTAAATCTAATTCATCTTCCCCAGATCTCGTGGTCCAAGTCCCAGTGGAGAATCCATGAGTCGAAAGCCTGTCCGTTTCGTTGATTTGCTCAAGATTCCTGGTGGGTCCCCTGGTAGATTCCCCAAGTGCTGGATTCATGATATGGCAAAATCGTTGAAAAACCATCAGCAAAATCAGCCACTCCAGGTGTTCAATATCGCGGGTGGGCTCAGTCATAGCCCATAGGATCCATGTATGGTATATATATATATATTATCTATATGGTAACATTTACCATCAATATACCCCAAATGTTAGCATATATATACCATACATGGATCCTATGGGATAGTGGCCCCTCCAGCAATCGCAGCCCTGTTTTGATCACACAGATCTCTGTCCTTGAGCGCTCCACGGCCAATTCCGCTGGGGCCGATTCCCGATTCCGCCAAGTCGTGTGACATTTCAGCTGAAAAGATCTGAAAAACCACTGGGATACGGGAGAGATGCACAAAAAAAGTCCCATCACGTTCCCAAGTCATCGTTTCATGGCAACATCATCAAGACAATCATAAAATAGTCATTAGATAATCATATTTTATGATTTTTATGATCATTTTCCATCTATTTTCCTCATCTTCGTTGTCGTGTCGCAACGGCGACACGCAGTCACCGATGGTGCCTCTGCCCATCGATGGTGCCGGGCTCTCAGTAGTGCGACTTGTTGCCACGCCGCGCCACGCTGTTGCCCTGTGTGAAGGTGGTCAGCTTCTTGAGGAAGCCGTCGTCGGTCCTGGATCCAAGGGGGGATCCAAGGGATTTTTGGGGAGCCCCAAAACCTGGAAAAACGGAAGGCTTCTATGTATATCTATTTTATATATATATATATGATATATGTATAATTAATTGTGTATATCTCAAATATATTCAAATCTGTAAATCACCATATAACTCAACAAACATGGAGGTTTCCGACTCATGGTAGATCCCAAAGTCACAATAGGAAACTCATGGAAATACTGGGGAGAAAGATGGGAGACCATAGGATTTTTTTCTATGGTGGATATGATATGGGGATATGATATGGAAATGATGGGCATTGCCGGCATTGCCACTGGGAATATCGCGGAGATGTAGGCTATACAATCGGATATGATGTGATATAACCCATAGGATCCATGGTGCTGCTATATATGCTAACATGACTGGGGTATATGAATGGTAAATGTTACCATATATGGCAGCACCATGGATCCTATGGGTAATGAAGATATGATGGTCCAAACAACCAATGAGACATGGCACGGATGGTTAAGGGTTCTAGCAACCCATCTGGTAGTCTGGCACCATGAAGTCGGATCTCGGTCATCCCAGCATGAAATGGCCATGCCAAAATGCCATAAAGATGGGTAAATTGATATAAATAAATTGAATAAATTAAATAAATATGAATAATTCAACATGTGCACATGGCTGCGAAACTGATGCTCTGATGGATCGTTTCCATTGGGGATTACCGGAAGCCGCTGACCGGGTTCCGGACACCGTCTAGGGATGAGGGGAGATTGTCATCCCATATCACATCTGAGTCATCCGAGATTTTTAAAAAAACTGATGACTTGATGACCCCACCAAAAAGTCATCCTGAAGCAAATGTGTATATTCCAAAAAAGGTACAATTTCTTGGGATTCATGGTCGAAAAAAAACAACTCTCACAGCCTCCATCTCAACTTGGGCTTGGGCTCACGGTAAGCATGGAGAAATCGAATCTTCGCCCCCCTCCAAAACCCATGACGGATCCATGGTGCTGCTATATATGGTAACATGGATCCCATCAATATACCCCAAATGTTAGCATATATACCAGCACCATGGATCCGTCATGGGAAATGCAACCATGAATCACCAGCCCCTTTCAAGCGCGAACATCAAATGACTTGCTGATTTGGGATCTGTCAATTTCTTCGTTTGAATCGTCATCCTGTCACGATATGTCACGATGGACTGGTTTCAGTATCTGGACTGGTCATGTGGAGGTTTTCACAAATAGGGGGTACCCCAAAAAAAATCATGATTTCTAATGGAAAATCCCAAACAAAAAGGGATGAAAACTGGGGGTACCCCCATGACTTGGGAAAGCCCGATTTCTCCCACCCTGCAGTCAGTCCTTTTTTTGATGACCGGTATGCCTCGAAGACACGGGTTTGGGGGGATGCTGCGACTAGCCGACTAGCTGACTAGCTGGGTTGTGACTCATGGGTTTGGTCGGAAAAACATGGAGAAACCCAAAGTCCGGACGTTGATCATAGGGAAAAACATGGTTTTGTCATAGGGAAAAACATGGGTTGAAACATTGGTTGTCCTCATTAGAAGTGTTTATCTGTTTTAAAGGACCCCAATCTCAGACACGCAGATTTGTGTTATGATCTATGATGGAGGTTGGCTACTACAGCAAGGTGCTGGGAGTAAGAGAGCATTGAAAAATCTCCATTGAGAGTTGTGGCATCTAAAATACCTTCTGAATTCTACCAGTACACCCATCTGAAAAACATCCGAAGAAACGGCTGAAGTCCAACCGGGCCATGGAAAAAAGCTGTGTTGGAACACCAGAAATGAAGAATTCTTGGAAAGATACCCAGCTTACATCATGAAATGGTCAGCCAATGAAGCTGTTACATGATTCTCGCAGTTACATCCTCATTCAATCATGGTGTTGAAATGCCGATGTTTCTTTGATAAAAATTGCCAGTGTTGCTTGATTTAAATATATCAAACCTACAATTTTTGCTGGTTCACCCCCGTTCCCCAAACTCCATTGCCCAACTGAGGCCCAACGAGTGTTCCGCGTCATCCCGCAGTGTCGAAATGTCCACAATCTTCGATTGTCCGCTGAGTAGGCCACTCCGTCGCCTCGTCTCAGGAACAGCTCGACGACCGAGTAAAAACAAACCCCAAGTTTTGGTCCAGAGATGGTATCCATACCCAGATGCTCCATGTATGGTATATTTACTTACATTTGGGTGATTTTTAGGGCAAATGTAAATATTCCATACATGGAGCATATGGGATAGGGGATACCCAAAAAATCCAACTTATCCGATTTGGGTTTGTATGATCACGGGTTTTTTTGATGGGTACAGTACCCATAGGATCCATGTGTGCTGCTATATATGGTAACATTTACCATCAATATACCCGAGTCATGTTAGCAAATATATACCATACATGGATCCTATGGGTCTACATCAATAAACAGATTCATCATAGAGAAATCTAGATAGATATCTAGATATAGGTAAATATAAATAGACTCATTAACATAGATGACATAGATGGGTATAGTAATAGAATGCCACTTCAACGGGGAAACAACGGATCAACGGATCAGCTGAGCTGTTGGACTCGCTGCCATCGAACATCGAAGGAAGTGGCCGAGGGTGCCACACATGTTTCGCTACACGGCAGTTCTGCCGAAAGAGCTGGAACATGGCCATAGAAATAGTGGATTTACCCATGAAAAATGGTGGATCTTTCCCTAGTTTTCTGTATGTTTACCAGAGGGTATCAATAATATGTGATTATCTAGTTGGTGGTTAACATCTTGAAAAATGATGGAGTTCGTCAATGGGAAGGATTATATATCCCATATATGAAATGGAAAAATGGAAGTCATAAAAGCCATGTTTGAAACCACCAACCAGAATTCAAACACAAGCTCTAGCTGCTATACCTGCTATCCCTCAGGGAAAATGTTTGGAATCTGACTTGATGTTCTTTTCTTCTCGTTTGATTCGTTCAACGCCGACATAAAAAAAAAAACCAGCCCCAATAGATGTCCCCTTCGATTCCAGTTGATTGCTGGCATTTGTAAAAAAAAAAAACAGCGAAATAAGGGGTGAGTCATATTGTGTTTCTACTATACATATATATATATATATACATTCACGTATCATATGGATCAGAAAAGTAAGCAACAGATGGTGCAAATATGTAAAATATGTAAAAAATATATATCACAGACTGACATAAGCACGAGCAACACAGGTTCATGGAATGTGTTTCTAATAACTAAAACTCTACTATTTCTTGTGCAGCAACCTTCATAGACTTGCTAAGTCTATGAAGATCACCCATTGTGATGTGCTAAGATGTGCCTGGGATTTTCGTTTCATGACTTACCCTCTGGTAATTTAACATAACTATGGAAAATCACCATTTTTAATGGGAAAATCCACTATAAATGACCATTTTTCAATAGCTATGTTAGTTTACCAGAGGGTACCAGTCAACCTCGCCACTCAGCCACTCGCAGTCGACTAGCCGACTCGCCAAGCTGCGCAGGACCACCGAGATCTTGGGCACCTCATTCACGGTGAAATCCCTCCCTCGATCATCCTTGCCTGGAAACAAGCCACAGGGCCCTACACAGAGTGCACCTGGAACGCAGACACTTTCCGAATAAATAGCCTAGAGTCGAATCCCTGAGAGATGTGTGTTTTTTGTTGTAATATGTGTATATATATGAAATGGTTCCTCCAAATTGGTCCAAATTGCGTGTCGTACTATGGCTGGTTCCAAGAAATAAGCATTGGTAATTTACATGTGGGATCATGTGGGAATTCAAACCAGGCAAAAGGTGAAATTTAACCATTAGAAATACCTGGGTTTATCATAAAATCTTTGGGATTCAACTTGGAGAATAAAACGATTTTTTTTGTTCGGGGGTCATTCGTCGGACTTGGTCAATGTCAAGGTAAAAATATGTCCAAAATGTCCAAAATGGGGCCATCGTTAGCATGGAGCAACCATGGTACCTCAACTTATCCCCCTAATTTTGAGAGAATCTCAGGCGTGGATCTTGTTGTCCTTGCTTTCGTCAGAGAGTTGTATCCACTTCATCTTATATTTAAAACATTTTAAAACCCTAGTTGCAGTTGGGGATATAGTTTGTTTATTGATTGGATTGCAAGATATCATTGGGATGTTAATAAGCTTCAGTTGCACTAAAATCTAAAACATAATTTAGACGAAATTATTGTTGGGAATATACCCGCTGGTAAACTAACATATGGATAATCACCATGTTTTAATGGGAAAGTTCACGATGAATGACCATTTTCAATAGCTATTTTGACATAACCAGAGGGTAGTTGGTTCATCATTGGAATGTCTGAATTGAGATACGTATAGATAATAGTTTATAATAGATGGTTATTTCAGGTATGAAATCATCTATTGATTGTTAGTTATCTCAATTATCTAACAACGATTATTTCAGGTTCATCATTGAAATGTCTGAATTGAGATATTGTGGATGTAAACCAAGAGATCAAATCTCTGGTGTCCGGAAGGAGGATGGGAAAACCCATCCCCCCGTGTTTCAAAGGAGGTGTATCGATGGTATATCGGGCTGTATCCTCAGTTCGGGATGGTTTTCTATGTGTTCGATAAATCCATGTTCGATATTTTCTTCTTCAAATCCATTTCTGATCAACCCCCAATTTATGTATCATAATTCACCCTCTGGTAAACGTTTACATAACTATGTAAAATCACCACTTTAAGTTCGGTAAATCAACTATAAATCTATGGGCCATGGCTTGTTTATGTCGCTTTTTAAGTATGTTTACCGGGCCGGGTTCATTAAATGAATGGCAAATGGCTCGCGAACTGTCCAAGCAACTTGACTCACCATGGCACGTATCATTGATCCACATGTGCAATCATGTATTATTTATTATTGTTAGGAAAAATATTATTAATATTATTACTATATTATTATGATCATTATTATTACTACTATATTATGATCATTATCAGTATTATTACTATATTATTATTAATTATTATCATTATTAATTATATATACCAGTATCACATATTATCTATCCATATTCAAACTCCCCATCATATGTAATGTGGTAAACCCAATAATAAACATTCCAAACATGAGCAGAAGTAGGTTGTATAAACCAACCCGAATGGTAGGTTTATGGCATATGGTTTACCACATTAGCATACATGAATCATATCATTTATCCATGTCTATCCATATTTATCCATATTTACAATCAGTATAAATATGATATGGTACATATCCATAAATATACATGTTATATAATCTATTCATATATATATATATATGCCCATAATATAATCATATCATTGAGCCACATTTATCCCCCTCACCGAAAGGCGCCCGCTCTCCTTTGGTCAGTTGCTCTCGCATCACCTTCAGGTGGCGGCTATCGCGGAATTGGTCGCGGATCGAGTCCTGCACGGCTATCGGGGAAGCACGGACTTCCCGACTTGATTGCTGGTGATGTAAATAGGGATTTATTATGGATATATATATATATATGTATAATATATATATATATGTATAATATATATATATGTATAATATATATATATATATGTATATATGTATAGTGATAGTACTGGTGATGATCCATATAATATAATGATCCATTGATGATAAAAAAGAAGTGAATGGTGACTAATGGTTGTTTTTCATGGGTTATAAATTGGGGTAATACCCACAGAATTTGGACCATGGTGAGTATGAACTATCCAATAAAATTGAGGTACCATTCACTTGACTTCAACCAGCCATTTTCCTCTCCCAACAGAAATGAGTGGACTTCGCCAAGAAAAGACTGAGGATTTGGGGAAAAAACCAGCCATCTTTGGGGAAAATTCACCAGCCATGTGGCTGGAGATGTAGATTGGGACTTTTTCTGTTCTGGGGTCTGTCTAAAAATGGGAAACACAGAAAAATATTCCCTCCAAATGTTCACAGTTTATTGCAAAAATTTCGAAAAAAAATCTAATTCTAATATCTCATACATACATAATCATACGCGCAACGCCTGGGTTCTGCCCAGGCGTTGCAGCGTATATATGTCCCATTCACGAACAAATGATGTTGCAAATTACCGTAATTCCTATGGGAAAAAAACACAGGTACTAGAGACTATCAAACAAACAAGGTCAAAACACCCGAAATTCCTATGGGAAAAACAAAAACGGCATAACACCTGCAATTCCTATGGAAAAAACAACAAAGGTACTAGCAAATTTTAAACTCTCAAATCGTGAAAATTAAAATTCAAGTAGGCAGATCAACAAAGATATTTGGGAATATTAAACTCCCACCCCCGTTAAACTTTACATTCAATTGGGAAGATCAACAAAGATATTTGGGAATATTAAACTCCCACCTCCCACCCCCGTTAAACTTTACATGCAATTGGGAAGATCAACAAGGATATTAGGGAATATTAAACTCCCACCCCCGTTAAACTTTACATGCAACTGGGAAGATCAACAAAGATACTAGGGAATATTAAACTCCCACCCCCGTTAAACTTTACATTCAATTGGGAAGATCAACAAGGATATTAGGGAATATTAAACTCCCACCCCCGTTAAACTTTACATTCAGTTGGGAAGATCAACAAGGATATTAGGGAATATTAAACTCCCACCCCCGTTAAACTTTACATGCAATTGGGAAGATCAACAAAGATATTAGGGAATATTAAACTCCCACCCCCGTAATGATGATGATGATGATGATGATGCTGCTGATGATGATGATGATGATGATGATGATGATGATGATGCTGATGTTGATGTTCATGATGATGATGATGTTGATAATGATGATGATGATGATGATGAAGAAGATGATGATGATGCGTCGCCCGTCGTCATTGCGGGTCCGGGCAAAACCCAGGCATTTGCCGTAATCATACATATATATATATATATATATGTGTGATGTATATATATATATATATACTTATACATATATTTGCGTTCATTTATATTCTAACTGTGGCTGGATTTTGGTATTCTAACTGCACTTTTCCGGGTTTTTGTTTGCGTTTTGTAAAACGTCAATTCATATCCATGGATCCGTGATATTTGAATTCTAACTGCCAGTCCCTTACTGTATTTACCATCAAATTTTAGGGTACCAGATTTTCAGACCAACCCAGTGAGCGCTTTCCCCAAAATGTGAACGATCATTTCATGTCCCATCTGCAACGCAACGCAACTGAAAAAGGCAGTTAAGCTGAATTCGGTAAAATCTGACCAAAAATATAACGTTGACTTTGAATTTTACAAAGCTGAGTATAAATGACGTTGAAATATGTTTTTTTGTATTTTTGCAAAAGCTGACCAAAAAATAAAAGAGTATAATGACGTTGAATCCTTTCCGAGGTAAGGAACAAAAAAGCTCAAGTGGGGTGAACACAGCTACATCCAGCAAAAGTGACAAATCAGCCTCTAGTACACCAACAGTTCGCTATGGAAACCCACCATTTGTTATAGGCAAATCAAGGAAATCCATGAAATTCGCAGTGTTCAGTCAAGATTTCGTCAAAGATGATGTGGGATAGTCATCCTCCAACAGAATTTCGTCAAATCCCTTCTAAAATCGTGTTATACACTCTGGTTATTTAACATAGCCATGGAAAATCCCTCATAAATGGAGGTTTTAATGGGAAAATCATCTATAAATGGGCCATCTATACCATGGCTATGTTAAATAACCAGAGTGTAAATCACTAAAGTCACTATCTTTTCGGAGGTTACCCGTTCGGGTCAACGTGTACTTTTTTCATGTGGGTTTAACCTGGCTGAAAAAAGGCACCCGTGAGGGAAAACTGATCGACTTTTTATGGTGGATCCCACATCTGATGTAAACCTTGGAGGGTACCAAATTCGCAGCTACCTAGATGGGCTATCTATGACTAATGCATGGAACTTCAATCGTCTGAAATACTATCTGTGAGTGTCGGTCCAGTCATTCGGTACCCCCAATCAAATTATAGATGGTACAATGGTACCCAATACGAAAAACCATTCACCATTAGTATAGAATCATGAAAAAAAACAATCCTCAAATCAATCTGTGGGTTTTCATGGGGCTTACATGGCTTACCCAAATGCCTGGCTGTATCGGATCTGCCCCAGCTGCAGCTCCAGGATTTCCTGACGGACGTTGCGAACTTCAAAGACCCAGAGGGTAAATAGTAACAACTCGGATAATCATCATATTTATCATAGTGAAATTAATAGTGAAATTTCATAGTGATACCCATCACTATGATGATTGCACTAGTAGAATAGGATAAAATAGGTTACTTTCATAGTGAAATCATCATATTTATCATCTAGTTCGGCCATGGCTTCCATAGATATGTAACCAGTAGCCAGAGGGTAGTGGGATTTTGTTGAGCTAATGAGTGGCTCATCAGAAGTGGGGTCGGTAAGTAGGCTTTGTATAGATTCATAACTGGGGTTACAAGCCCCTTACTAGCTAGGATGAAACACCAACTAGGTACCCTCTGGTACTTTAACATAGCTATTGAAAATGGCAATTTACAGTTGATTTACCCATTAAAAATTGTGATTTTCCATAGTTTTCTGTATGTTTACCAGAAGGTATCAGGGGTGTTTTTCATGGATCTAGTAGGGACCACAATGTGGCTAAAATGGCTCCAAGTAGGGACCCATTTATCGGCGATGGCGCTGATTTAGCTGTTTTCACTCGGCTGTTGGGTTCTGGGTGGGTGTATCTCGACTATAGTGAGATGGGTAAACCAACAAACATCACTGGGGGCAAAACATTGCAAACCTATGGATTTCACATGAAAACCCATGGTGAGTCACTGTCAAACATGTGGATTAGCCAGAAAACATCACGACGGTGCGACGCTTCTTGGAATCTGTTACGATGTTTATGTTTTTTTACAAATTGAAGAAATATGATGGTTTTGCCATCCTGTTGGTCATTTTGGGAAACGTTGAAGGAACCCATGTTGTCTACCCAACAAATGTGGGGGGTGTCATGTTAATGCTTCCTGAAAAACAGACTCTGGGATTTTGCCAATAAAGCTGAGGATGTGGGATGATTGAAATGAAATACCATCTAAACAGTATCTATCTGCAGTATCTTAATCATTCTTAATCCATGTTATTCCATGTTAGTATATCATCAGCAACAAACTCCAAGCTGTCAAGGGGTGTTCACAACTTCCACCCTACCCCCGCAGCGGCTCACTAAGGAAAAGTGTAACCAGCATCTATGTACACTACAATACCCATTCTCAGTATCAAAGATTAACCCCATGCCCCACTTCAAACTAACAGTAACTAACCCCATGGCTCATAAGATCTCATAAGTAAGTGGTTAGAAACACTGCTGAATACATCAGTCTCTCTATGGAGAAACTATATAACTTCAGGTACTAACCTTGTGATTCGTGAGATGATAAGCACCAAGCAACCACCCGAATCTCCGGTCCCTGCTGCAGTATCCAGTGAATTTCCAAAGTGGAATTCCTCATTTTGGACCGATCTCCCAACACGTGCTGGTTCTAATGGATATACGCTGTATCCCCAAAAAATCGTAAAGCAATTCTTCCAGGATGTCAGAAGGATGCCGTTTTCACAAAACGATGACCCAATATGTCCGGGTTTCCAACTTGTCTATCTTTTTCGCTGCAGGTGCTAATCAAAATCCCAAGTTTTGCCAGTTCTACCCCTAATTTTGTGTGCTTGTTAGTGTACAACCTGTAACCGGGATATGTCATATTATAGTTATTACCCATTTACGATTCCTGAGAATTCTTAGTTAAACCATGAAAACCTTGGTGAAATCATGTGAAATCCCCATTGTGTTTTGCTTCATCCCCAAAAAAAAATAGTAAGTGATTTTAGAACATCTTATAACCTCTGAGCCTTTTTTTCTATCACATAGTCACTTATTTGTCCAATGATATCACCATTGTATCCCATCAAAAATCACCATTTTTACTAGTTAAATCCCCATTAAATCCATATTGCTGGTGAAATCCCCCAAAAAAAAACAATCAACTGGTTCAATCCCTAAAGCCCTTGTTGCTGTACGGTCAGTATTTATATATATATCCCATGATATCACCAATTCTATTCCGTTAAATCACCATTTTTTTGGGTGAAATCCTATGAAATCCATATTGTTGATGGATATTGATGGTTAAATACCGTAAAATCCCAATCAAATCCCGACATTGATGGTTAAATCCCATAGTTAATCCATATGTCTAGAATGAAACTTCCAAATTCCCATAGTAAATATGGTATAACTATGGTATTTCCAGGCTTTAATATGCTTAAATCATCTTAAATCCCAGAGTAAAATCCATATTTCTCGGTAAAATACCATATTCCCAACCAACTGATATTGGTTTTTAAAACCTAGATATGAATGCTTTACCATAAAAAAATGACATGGCAAATCTTACGTAAAATTCCCAACTTCGCCATCACCATATCACCGGCGCCTTCTCACCAGCCTCCTCCAGTCGTTTGCTGCGCATCGCCTGCAACGCCGCCAGCGAGCCACGGCGCCAGGCAGGCGACAGAAGCATCGTGCGCACCTTGCGCGTGGGCGCGCTGGCAGCGCTGCCTGGCGGAGCGAGGCGAGGCGATTTTTTTGGGGCTGAAACATGGTGAACCCCGACTTTTCACCGGAAAATTTTATGAAGATCATGATCAAAGCAAGAAACATATATGGAACACATTTGAGAAATGTTGGAGTGGATTTGGGTGTGAAGAACTCAAGAAATCATGGTTGAGCTGAACTCAAAAACCGGACATGTTTAATGGTGTAACTAAAATGGTTGAAATAAAATGGGGAGTTTTTTGACCAAAATTGGATGGTTTGACCAACACAAAGAGAATGTTGATGATTGTGTTACCCTCTGGTAATTTAACATAGCTATTGAAAATACCCCATTTATAATTGATTTACCTATTCAAAATGGTGATTTTCTATAGCTATGTTAGTTTACCAGAGGGTATTCCAATTGGAGGTTTTTTCGGTTGTCAAAATGGTAGACCTGGTCTTCTTGGGAGCGTCTCCAATGAAACTGGAGATGTTGGAATTGTTGTTTCGGTTCCCAACTTGAAATAGTTGTTACCCTCTGGTAAACATACAAAAAGCTATATAAAATAACCATTTTGAATAGGTAAATCGATTATAAATGGGGTATTTCAATAGCTATGTTAAATTACCAGAGGGTATTTCATTTAAAAAAATGATTTCAACCAAAATCAGTCATAAAACAGGAAACCCAAAATGGTGACGCGGTGACGCAGTGGACTCAGGCCGGTATGTGCCACATAGGATACACTGCCGAGACATATCAACCTTGGGGGGTCCCAGAGGGTTTCACCCAAACATTGTGTGGCAATGTTCGTGATTCAGGTGGATCCAATTCATATCTGGTTGGTGGTTTCAATCCCTCTGAAAAATATGAAAGTCAGTTGGGATGATTATTCCCAATATATGGAAAAATGAAAAATGTTCCAAACCACCAACCAGATATCTTGAAGCTTGTGGTTGACACTGGAGCTACCAAGGGCCCCAATTCCCCAAGGGGGCCCCTGCCCTTGGATGCCCCAGTGAAGTGACCAGTGCCGTTCCAAACCACCAGTGAACAGCTGGAAATGACCACGATTTCGGATAGCTGATAGGTTTTTCATGGTTTTTGGGTGCCAAGTTGGATATTTCTGTCGCAATTTTCCAAGCTCTGTGGGTCAACATCATGTGGATCAGCACCGGACCCGGACCTGTCATAAAGTGTGGTTTGCTTTGTCGATTTTGTTGAGTGGCAAGGTGGTAAACCCAAACATGAACCAGGCCCAGCCGGGATTCCAACCCAAATTTGGAGCTGGCATGAGCTTCACCAAAAAAAAAGTTTCAGCAGGGCATAAAGAACCCTTGCTGGTTGGTTGGTCGGAACAATCATCGCATAAACCACGTGGTTGATATGACTTATGTCCATCAAGTACAATCCTCATCTGGTTGGTGGTTGACCTACCCCTCTGAAAAATATGAAAGTCAGTTGGGATGATTATTCCCAATATATGGAAAAATTAAAAAATGTCCCAAACCACCAACCAGTCATCTTTAAAGAACGGTCTGACATGGTATGACCATCAAGCAAGGAGGTTTGGGCACTCATCTACCACCGAATAAAACAACCAGCAACCTCGCCTTTGGCTGTCGCACCCTCAGCAGCATTTTCCGGTGCATCCTGGTTGCGATCAAATATGTGGCCAAGAGATTTCCAGTCGATGGATCTTTCAGCAGTTAAAAACTCTGAACATCAGCGAAGTATGATCGAAAGAGAGGATATTGGATGGGTAAAAAAATCCAACCCACAAGGGTGGAAAATTGGGGGTCAGATGATTTTGGTACTACAATCACAGCCAATCTTAGATACCCTGTACTTCTGTGAACTGGTAAATATATGTTCCCATGGCAAAAAATGAAGTTGCATTACCCCTCAGTGTGGTCAGTTTCTTCTGTACTCCAAATGCTTTCTTTGCATCACCAAAACACCAAAAAAATCCTAGCAGTTTCCAGGTCCTCTCCAACAGCTTCTTCTTGTTCGGAATCCGATGACCTGCGGGGATTTTGGACAGCCCTCCATCATCCACCAGGTCACCATGTGGAAGTCAACATCTATAGATCGGACTTGAACTGACAATCTTTGGTGACTTGAAATCCGGATTCATCCAACAACTCCTTGTGGCAAGACTCTCAATTCTCTGTTAAAAAAAAAAACACATATCTTCCAGAAACCCATGATTTTGATTAGGTAATTTTGGTCACTATCAATGATGGTTTTCGTAAGATCGTATGATTCATTACAGAAACCTCACAGGTTTACCGTGAAAAGGGTCATTGGTAATGTCATTCTAGGATTGTTTGCCTTCAGTAACTAAATTGAATGAGGTCATTGTCAACCCCAGAATGAGGGTAGCCATGCCAGAACTAACATAACCTCACTAGAATGGTGAACATTATGAATGGTGAGGTTGCTAATCACTAATTATCATTAATTATCTAATGATTAATCACTATCGTTAACATGTTCAATGACCTCATCACTAGATGATTTATGAATATCAGTATGTCCCATGAAAATCATTCATGGCCTCATTGGAAAGGATGGTTTATGGCTTTACCAACATTCATTCCATTGTTTATCAATAATATCACTGATTAGCTGGTTAATGATTCCACGTCAATGGATGATTATTCCCTTCAAATATGGTAATAACATATAATAACCCTAACCTATTGTATCCCTATGTACCAACATTAGAATGGCAAAAACAGATTTTTTCATGAGGTCATCATCAAGTTGACGAACATCACCCAGGACTTGGGTGAACCTGGCAAGGGAAAAAATTTGGTCGACCTTTCGACAATGTCCCCTACCTCACAAAAAGACGTTGAATCTTAGGCAACTATGACATAGATACTCTGTATATATATATGCTGTGTATGTGACAATATTATATATAGAATAATATCATATATATATATACATATATGTGATATATATATATATGTAAAATCCTGCATTTGCGACTCAAACAAACTATCAACCAACCATTCACCAGTCGATTTTATCCATTGAAATCGTGGTTTTTGTCAGTCGAAACCAACACTTAACCCAGTTTGTAGCCAAGAATTGACCCAGCTCAGCTAACCAGGAACGGATCTAAGACATGTTTAATGTGGAAACTCGATCACCGTCCCTAGAAACCAACCACGAATTGGTGTAACGATAGGGGGGGGGTCCATAGTCATGGGGGTACCCCAATAGCTGGAAGGCTTATTTCATGGAAAATCATATTAAAATGGTAATTTGATGTAATTTGGGGGTTACAGTATACCCAAATTCTTAAACCGCAAATGGCAGCGGCTGCTTTGTTATACTCATCCCATGCCCATGACGATCCTGGAACGATTTTTTTTTGTCCCATATCATTGGGTTTCTTTACCCCATTGGTTGATAGTTGGACCTCAGAGATTCACGTTAAGATTTACGCCATATTCCTATGGTTTGCAAATTACCCTCTGGCAAACAAAGATAACCATAGAAAATCAGAACTTTTAGTAGGTCAGTCAACCATTTCGATGGGCCATTTTCCAGTTCGCAAACTGTAAACGTTTACCAGGCAGGGTATATCCCAATCTCATATCCCATTGAATCACAATCATTTAGTTCCATTCAATAACTATAAATCCCATTGAACACCATTAAAATACCAGGCTGGGTGGCCGAACACATCCCGTAGCACATCCCTTTCACCTTCCCTTTCACCATCCCATTTCTGAGGAGCACGAGTCATCCTCGGCGGCTGGCGGCAATGCGGAGCTTGCTGTCCCTGGCGGAAGGTGATGTAGCAAGGTTTTATCCTGTAAAATGGGTACTTAATGACTTTACATAATGTCGACTATAGTATGTCATTTATGTAGTCTATTTAAATATTGAATATTACTAGTCAACATATATGAAGATATATGAAGTTTCCATGTGATGGGAAAAAAGACGGGAAGTACAAAACTGTGAAAAATCGTCATTCATCAACGTGGGGATGTAACCAAGAATGTTCGTCAATGGTGAAGCTTCTCCCGGGCCATTGCTGGTGGTTGAGCCATGATAGCCATGGCCCTGAAATTCATATTGCTAGCATCATCCACCAACCAGTATATACATATGTAACACACACCAAAAAAAAAACTGGGGATAGTCTAAAAGTCTATATAATATATATATACCCCATTACTACCACCATGTACTACTGATCTTTTTATGGGGCAAACATCAAATTCTGTAAACTGATGAACTCATGAAGCATGTACCGACTGAGATGTTTTCTGGTTGGTCAGCTTTTTTCGCTAGCCAAACATCTAAGGATGATCATAGGTCATCTCAACGATTAAGAAACCACTGGGTTGTTCACTTGGACCCTGCCAAAATCGCCCGCTGTCACTTTTTAGATGTGACTTTGTGGGGGGTGACCTTCAAATCAACCAAGCTTTATGAAAATCTGGGGGTTTACATACAGATCAAAATGTTGGACCACAATCTTGTAGCCCAACCAATACTGACGAGGTTTCCAGAAAGCTTATTTTTCCAATGGGACTTAGTCATTTAAAAAAAACTAAGCAAGCCCATTTCAGGAAGATTTCCCAAACCATCGTACCATCGTCGCGTCGCGTCGCGAGCGTGAAAATGTGTCCATCCCGGATGGATGAACGAGAGTTTTCTTCGTCGCGACCAGGAGTGACTCTCTCGTTACACACCGAATGCCCTGAATGATGTTTATATAACCTGGAAAAATGTTACAACTAAGCTTGGCAGAAATCCCGTTACAAATCAGATATCGCAAAACAGGGATGGTCAATTGGTCTGTTTAAGAGAGGGTATGTGATATTTCATACCCTCTGCTAATCAAACGTGGCAATAGAAACTCCCCTATCAATGAAGGTTAGCGGGGAATAGCGTCTAGAAATGAGGACAAAGGATCTCCGTGATCAGCATATACCCTCTGGGTATGGAACATCACCCATTTGAAGATGATTTACCGATTATCCTGAAAGCCTGCAAGAGAAACTATTGCCGACCTATATGTTTCCATCTATCAACTATCAGTCTATATATATATGTATATACATATATATGATATACATATATGTATATACATATATGTATATACATATATGTATATACATATATATATATATGTATATATATGTATATACATATATGTATATCATCTATTTCACTCGATTTCACCCATTTGTAAGTGATTTCCTGGTGAAAAAAAAACACAAACCCATCATTTTGGGCATTTCCCAGTGACCGGTTGGCGCCTGAAGGGTTGGTGGAGGCAGATGCACCTCTGGTAATGACTGGGATTCCATGGATTCCTACCCTCTGGTGATTAATCATGGGGATTCAATGGGATTTATCATGATTTCATGGGACTAATGATTGTTTCAATGGGATATTAATGGGATATACCGGATATACCCTCTGGTAATTTGTTACATAGCTATTGAAAATGGCTATTTATAGTTGATTTACCTATTAAAAAAATGATGATTTTCCATAGTTATGTGGCTGTTTACCAGAGGGTAAATCATCGAAGTGAATGATCCATGTTCGACAACTATGTCAACTTACTGGAGGTAAAGAAGCTATGATAAACTGTAAAATCCTCAAGGCCCACCCCAATAGTGAGTATAATTTTCCTTTCATGGCTGGGAGCAAGCCAGTACAACTCCTTGTCTCCAGAAACTGCCGTGACTTGAGGTCAAAAGCAGAAACCATGACTAACAATGACGAAGCAATAATATGTGGAGCTTTCCTAAGTCCTGGGGGGTACCCCTAGTCATCCATTTATAGATGCTATTTGTTCCACGGATTTTTGTTACCATCCAGCGAGCTTTTACCCCCATGGCCATGGAAACCCCCAGTCGGACGGTCCCTCAAGGATCATCCAAGCAGATTTACGTTCCATGAGGACCGAGCAAAAATGATGAAAGGGGTCATACGGAAAAAATACTGAATTATATTAATGTCCAAGTGTTTCAAAACAGTATTTGGAGCAGGCGATTTTGCAGATATGTTGAACATATTTGAAAATCAACCCACTTTGAAAAGGCGAAAGAGAAATCAATGTTCACATTCCGGTAAGAAACAATCCGCCTGCAGAAGGATTTTCGCTGTCTTCACCTGCCCACAGGATTGGATACTTTTGCGGCGGGATGGGGGCTGAACGGGCTGAACATTCTTAGCCACCAAACAATGCTAGTTTGACCGACCAAAGTAGGCATCCAACCAAGTAAAACAGGGATTTTTGAGCCCCAAAGATTGGATGCTAAAGGCTACACCATTGGCTGGTGAGGTCCAAACTCTCATAAACACACCTTGCAAAACAAGGCTCATGAGCTCCACTTGAGCAGTGTTCAAGCCATCCCTCTATCATTCCATTGAATCCTGGTTGGTTACCCTCTGGTAAACTAACATAACTATGGAAAATCACCATTTTTAGTGGGTAAATCCACTATAAATGGCCATTTTCAATAGCTATGTTAAATTACCAGAGGGTAAGAATGGGATTCCCCGTTCTTGGATTATGAACTCATCCCCAATATATGAAGGGTAGTTTGTCATCCCCATGTGGTTTCCCCCAAAAATAGGAGCTTCGCCTTGGCCTCCTGAAGCGGCCTTGCTTCCAGAGCCTACCGCTACGTGACCGGAGAGTAACCGCTACGTGACCGGTGATCAAACGGGGCTGCCTGGAAAATCATCAATGGCTTCAATGGCCACATTTGATTACCAGAGGTCTATATTATATATAACATATATGTAGGCTTGATTGTATCTAATTATGCATGCATGCATGCATGCATGCATGCATGCATGCATGCATGTATGTATGTATGTATATATATATATATATTGTGTGTGTGTGTGTGTGTTTGTACATGCAGGTCTTGAGTTGTGATATATTATTATATATATATATTGCTCACGTTGAGCGTGGCTGTCAAAGCCTACAAACTTGGAATCAACTCTGAGAGCAAGAGATTCGTGTGACCTGGAGAGAATTCCCATGGCTTATTCCCATTATGATATCATCTTTAAGGAGATGTATGGTCTATATGTTTGCATATATCCATGTTGTTCCCGAATATATCATAAGGTTTCAGAATGTATCTCTGTGACGATTTCCCAGTCATGTTTGCCAGACAGCACATTCAGACTTTTCCTTCAACCAGCCTCAAAAAAATCGCCCTATCAACTCCTACTCGGCTTTCGCAAAGTGTAATTGGGGGTGACATTTCGGATTCTTGATCATGAGGTCGCAACATACCTCACCACAACCTAAGGAATGATATTTCACCACAACCTCAGGTGTAGATTATTTTACCATATACCTATACCTACCATATACCTACCATATACCTACCATATACCTACCATATACCTACCATATACCTTTTGGATTCATGATCGGCATTTTTTAGCCGTATACCTACCCAACCTAAGCTTTATCCTGTGGAATGTCTTGGATCCTAATTCACAAACCTAAAATAGCCGATCCAATTGCCGTCATTCCAGTGAGGTCGCAACAAAACTTATCTCAGACTATGTATATATGTATGACTATATATATATAAATTTATATATATATATGTATATACGTATATGTATATATGTATAAATTCCGCTACATTCCATTGTATCCCATGACATTCCATTACATAGGGGGGTTCCTAAAATGGGGGTACCCCAAAATGGTTTTCATGGAAAAACCTATTAAAATGGATGATTTAGCAGTGCGTACCCCTATTTCAGGAAACCTCCATATCCATCCATATCCCACTACGTCCAATCATATCCCAATCATATCCCTATCATATCTCCATATTTACCGTACCCAGAACTATTGTGGATCTCTTCATTGCTGAACCCCGGTATCGGCTCCGCGCTTTTGTGTTCACGTGATCGGGAGCTGGGAAGCGTTCCTGCGACGCATATGTCCCAACAAAACTTGAGGAGAACATGAGACACACCATCAGTCTGGATGTTCCCACAATTTCCCACAGTTATAGTCTGGATGTCAAAAATATGTGGGAACTTCTTTGAAATTGGAGCCAACCTTGAATGTTACATCTGGATAAACCATACTTCAAGGACCAGAAATAAGATCGGTATGATTCCCATGCACAATTCTTCCAGCGACATGGCAGTGAATTATCAATCAATACCTCCCTTGTGGCTACGGCCAGCACCCAACTCTGATCTTTGTTAATCATCATGTGTCCGAGTTAAACCCCAATGTTTTTCTTGACTAACCATCATCCCACATATCACTCTTTGTTGTTTACATCCTCATGCCACATGTTTCCGGACATGTTTTCCACCTGTTTCCAGACCTGTTTCATCAAAAATTGCTATTAGTCATATTTATGTGATATCATATTCCCACATGTTTCATGCCAAATCCTCCACTAACATCATGTGATTTTTCCACATTTGCTCCACCTTTTTCCTTGCCAAAAACCGCCCATGGCCATGGCCGCCATGGCCGCCATGGCCTTCTTCCAGCGCAGCCATCCAGATCTGGTCCTCAGCTTCCGCCTGCGTGTCCTGGCGTGGTTTTTGGAACTTACCCGGCCTGGTAAACATGCCAAAAACTATGGAAAATTCATGGAAGTTTAATGGGATTTAATGGTGTTCAATGGGATTTATATTTATTTTATGGGACTAATGATCGATTCAATGGGATATACCCTCTGGTAAACATACAAAAAGCTATGGAAAATGGCCGTTTGTAGTTTATATACCCATTAAAAATGATGGATCTTTCCATAGTTTTTTGTATGTTTACCAGAGGGTAATCATCACTATATTGTTATATCCTTCTGGGATGTTATCATCTAGATGTTGGGATATTAATCATATATAGTAGGTGTTATATTGCTATATATAGTATAGTGTACCATATAAGTATATTCTTATCATGTAGTATACAATATTCTATATATTAATAGCAAAAATTAAAAGAGGGAAACGAAAATAGGAAACATAAAAATATCTCGGGACCTCCTGTAATGTTTACCATAAATGAGTGGTATACACTATCAAAACTGGGTGGTATCATATAATATACTTTTTATACTATTCATAATAGTTATTACATGTTATTATATGGTATTATATGTTATTGTATGTTACTATAGAATGTTCAGAATAATGATGTTCTATGGGACCATAACATTTTACAATAGCCATTTTACCTGTGGTTATCTTATTTCCATCGAGATTGCTATGAATAATCACCATAAACTGTGTAATGGCCATCATATAATGACGATGGAATAACCATCTGAAAGCCATCATGTAATATCTATGTTATACCCAAAAAATACACCCATCATCATCATCATCATAATCAAATGTGTATATATATATACATACAATCTATATATATATATATATAAGTATATATATACATATATCATATATATATATATATCATTATATATATATCATACGTAATATATTGTTATGTCTATTGAATGGGATATGTTTGGGAAATTACAAGCATCAAGAATCGGGGTCGTCACGAACAAAAAACAATAGTAATCAAATAACAAACCATATAATAGAAATCATACCCTCTGGTTATGACTGACATAGCCATGGACAACCCCTTATAAATGGAGGTTTGAATGGGAGCCAACCTTGAATGTTACCATCTGGTTATGACTAACATAGCCATGGAAAATCACCATTTTTAATAGGTAAACCATCTATAAATGGGTCATGGCTTCCATGGCGAACTGTTAAATAGCCAGAGGGTAATAACAATCATAACATCTATGTTACATATGTCATATTCTATAAATGTCTATGAAAAATGCGCAATTTAGTGGGAAGATTCTTACATCAAACATTAGGGGTATAATAACCACATCATAATCATATAGCGACCATATCATAATTGGTTTCTGGTGGGTGTTTACTGTTGGGATGTTCCCATTTAATGGGTCCATAAAATGCGACATCCCGTAATTCATGGGGTTAGCATACGGAATACAATGGGCATTTGATGTAATATCTCCCGCATGCTTGATATCAAATATAGGGACTTGATGCCAAATCATGGGAATAATCCCCTAATATTAAACATTATTAAACAAACCCATTTTATGATCCCATAAATATATGGCGTTGTCCCCTGCTAGGCCATGGGGAGTGTTCAATATTAGAGGGGGGTGACATAACGGTAATAAAAGCGGTTGAATGGGAACAGACTGGGGATATGCGTGGGATAGGTTGGGATATGATGGGAACTGGCTCCTGGCTGATCTTGTTTTTTTGGCTTTTTTGGCAACATCACCAACTTGCTACAGGATGAGACTTGATAAAGATCCTACGGTTTAACCATCAAACATAGGGACTTTCCATAGGAAACCATTGGATATTATCCAACCACAATGGGGAAAGAATTTGGATATATATCTCCCAAGTATGATATTTTTCCCAGTCCCAGTAGATTGTAGAGAAAAGCAATTGACTATGTTTGTAGAATATCACGTTTCTATCTTTTTAGTGGTTTCAACCACCCGGCCTCTTTTCCATAGTCAGGGAATATGCTCCCAAATATCTTGTCAAGTTTAGCATTAAACCATCCCATCTAGAAAATGAAAAACCAAACAATAAACAATAAACATCAATAAACACTAGTCAATAAAAATAATCGATAAACACTATACTATCCAACTAATGAATAAGCATAGCAAGTGTTCCAGCGGAGTAAGACATGACCAAAGGGATCCCGAATCTATAAATCCGATTGGTCATGTGGTCCTCGTCTTTAACATGTTTAATGCTTAGTCAAAACGAATCCCACAAAGGTGTTGGAGTAAAACATGATCACAGGAAGACAGGCTTGCCTCTAAATCAATGGTGATTCCACGGGTTTTCTTCTCTCCATGTTTGTTGGTCGGGTCGCCCTTGCTGGCACCCTTGCTGGTTGCTGGTGAAATCATGTTACTGCCAGCATCGAATCATGTTTGATACGGGATGATACGGGATTGCCCTCCATGGTTACTTTTGTTGATTTATCACCGCTACTTGCCGGGCGCAGTTCGAGTTTGAAGTGGTGATATCACCATAGTTCTGGGGCTCCATATCCCAATAAATTGGGGCTTTCTACGATGGGCCAGCGAAATCCTGCACCAAGTTCGGATGGTTGAAACACAAAATCATGGGATGTTTCGATGTTTCCCACCGTAGAAAAAACTCGTGATGAACGGATTTCGCTGGCCCATCCACAGTAGCCATAGTGATATCGGTGAAACAGTGAATCGCCCAAAATTTCCAGCCTGCTGGATCAAATCCTGGGCAATGCGCTTGGGTTATGTGATGACCCGGTGGGGGCATGTATTGCAACGATCTGGGAGTTTCCATAGTCATTGGGGTACCCCAAACTCGCTGGAGCTTATTTCTTTCATGGAAAATCCTATTAAAATGGATGAGATCCCCCAAAAATGGATGGTTTCATGGAAAATCCATCTAGAAATAAAAATGATTTAGAGCTACCCCCATTGCCCCATGGAAACCGGAAATATTTAGTTTTCCAATTAACTCAAGCTCATAGTCTATGACTAAGTCCACCCAATTCATCTCAAGTTGCACAGAAATTCCATGACAGCTCCAATGATCCCAAAAAAATACGAACTCACCTGCAGCTACTATATTCCCATGATTTTCCCATGATTTTCCCATGATTTTCCCATGATTTTCCCATGATGTTCCCATGATGTTCCCATGATGTTCCCATGATTTTCCCATGATTTTCCCATGATTTTCCCATGATGTTCCCATGATGTTCCCATGATTTTCCCATGATTTTCCCATGATGTTCCCATGATTTTCCCATGATTTTCCCATGATTTTCCCATGATTTTCCCATGATTTTCCCATGATGTTCCCATGATTTTCCCATGATTTTCCCATGATTTTCCCATGATTTTCCCATGATTTTCCCATGATGTTCCCATGATTTTCCCATGATTTTCCCATGATTTTCCCATGATTTTCCCATGATTTTCCCATGATGTTCCCATGATTTTCCCATGATTTTCCCATGATTTTCCCATGATTTTCCCATGATTGTCCCATGATTTTCCCATGATTTTCCCATGATTTGTATTCAGTTCCTGGTGAACAATGATGAAAACCGCCCCCACCTCGAGATGTTCATCCAGCTCCATCATGGCCTCTGCGCTCAGAAGGTGGTCCACGCTGTGGTTCAGGTCCTGGTCTACGCTGTGGTTCAGATCGGAAATCTGGGATTTGTAGACAGTGATAACTTGGAATGGATTTCAGATTGTGGCAGCCATGGAATACCCTCTGGTAATTTAATATAGCTATGGAAATTCACCCTTTTTAATGGGAAAATCCACTATAAACGGCAATTTTCAATAGCTATGTTAGTTTACCAGAGGGTAATATCCATATCCGAATATTCAGATGGCATATTCAGATGTTCCATCTGAATAGGGGCTTTTTGGAAAAAGTGTAAAAGTATGAACTCATGGGTTTTTTCATTGATATGAACCCTCTGCTAATGTGTATAATCAATGGATATATAATGGAATATTCATGGAATACGGTGGACTGCCGGAGATACGGAGGTGTCCTATGGGGGGGTACCCCCAAATCATCCACTCTATACGTTTGAATCCGGATTTTTTTATCCCAACCATTTATGGAAACCCCCATTTTTCGAATTGGTATATTTCCGGCGGAAAAAAATTGGGAACCTCATGGGATTGGTTGAGATAAAACCAACTCAATTAATGACATGTCCATCGAATTGGGATCATCATGGCGCCCCTCTTTTTCAATGGGAAACATGACCAATAGCTGCAACGGTGGAAGTCATCAAACTCTACGAATTGGGGGAATTTTTCCAGGAACTCAATTTTAGTCGATTTTCTAGGAAACCGCCAGGAAACCATGGAAATGAGTCCTGGAAGGTACCCTCTGGTAATTTATAGTGGGTTGTCCCATTAAAAATTGTGATTTTCCATAGTTTTTTGTATGTGTACCAGAGGGTATTCCAAACTTTGCATGAACTGATTTTACACAAAGGCTAAGCATATCGGCATATCGCTCACGTTTTCATTGCCTCATTCCGCCTATATCCTCATGGTTCCTGATCAGAATCGGAAAAAAAGTTGGAGATATGGTGGTTTTTTAATAGGGGTACCCCCTTTGCATCATCCAGTCGTCAGAAATGACAATGACTTTGTATTGAAACCTATGATGACTTGGGGATCCTCCACTTTTGGAACCCCCATATCCCAGTTCTATTCCCAAATTCCATGGTTTCCGTTCAACGGGGGACAACGGCACGGTGTGCCAGGCCTGGTTCGTCGCCAGGACCGTTTTCAGGTCACCGCCGCCTACAGGGCCAGCAAGAGGCACAGCAATAAACATTTACATATATATATATATATTAGTGATGCTAATAACGCAATCATAAACCAGCCACATGTTCATGGTTTATACTTTATACCACCCATCTCTGGTAAAATTGGGGATGGTTGCATAGATGCAGAAAATCCACCAAATGTAGACGATGTTCCCAGGGAAATTATGGGGGGTCCACATTGATGTTAGTTTACCCTGTAGGGTATATCAATGGATATAATTAGTAATCCAGTCCAAAAAAAAACAATGGATGTGGATTATATATTATATATGGATACACCAATGGTATATCTATATATGTGACCAGGAAAATGATAATACCATGGGGAATGATCATGGTGATATCATGGATTTTTTTACGGGGATAAAAATGGTTTCATGGAATTCAACCAGCAATGTAACCCAGTATAGGGTACGTAGTTATATATATATATATATGATATAATATCTATACATATATGATATGTGTATATATATATGTGATATATATGATATATAATACATATATATATATATACATATATATATACATATATATATATATACATATATATATATATATGTGTGTATGTATGCAATTTTTACCAACCATGATATCCAGCAATGTAGAGTGTTATTGTATAAAGTATGGTATGTGGGGGTATACAACAAGTGGGTATATAACCAAGAAAAACGCTGAGCTCATGGATTACAATTGATGGGCTATGTCATTGGTACATTGAGGGTGAGGATACCCCCAGTGGGACATGACAAGATTTAACCAATTTGACAACATTTGATACAACCAACGGCAATCACTGGGATACCCTCTGGTAAACAAACAAAAAACTATGGAGATCCACCATGTTTAATAGGAAAATTCACTATTTCAATGGCCTTTTCAATAGCAAACTATCAAATTACCAGGCCTGGTATATCCCATGACAATATCCCATTGAATCACTATATATAAAGTTCCATTAAATTTGAAAAAAAACCACAAAAAAATCCCATTCTAAGTCCCATTAAATGGTTATCTAAGTGGTTATCCCCCATTCAATCACTATAAAATCCCATTAATATCCCATTGAATCACAATCATTAGTCCCATTAAATAACTCATTAATATCCCATTGAACACCATTAAATTACCAGGCCGGGGATTCGTTGATTCGTTGGCATGGGAATGACCATATTCGTTACCCTCTGGTGAACGTTCAAAAATAGATTGAAAATGATTGAAAATAACCATAGAAATATATAGAAATAGTTACTTCAACTTCAACTGCACCCCCAACAATTACCCTCTGGTAAACTAACATAGCTATTGAAAATGGCCAGTTATAGTTGATTGACCCATTAATAGCATGGTGGATCTTTCCTTCGTTTTTTGTATGTTTACCAGAGGCTAACCAGCTTAGGCTACCCAGCTTTCCCCGTCCTCACCTCGAGGTGCCGCCGGTCGGGGTGGCACCATGCCAGGCATGCCCCATCCTAGCACTGACAGCTTAACGGTTACCCTCCAGTAAATTAAGATGACGACCCTACCAGATGGGGTTGAAAGTTGAAAGTGAAACCACTATAAATTGATCATTTTCAGGGTCCAACTTAATTTACCAGAGGGTAATAATGCTTTGTAATGCTTTGTAACGGTTGATCATGGTTGATTCGGGATAATTATTCGACATCAATCAATATCAGTTGCTGCACATCGCTCGATATTTTTTGTTTTCAAGCGATAATTTAGAGGGTACCATGGTCTTTCCCATGAAATATAGCGGGCTCCTGTCAATGTGCCCTTCAACTCTGGGAGCTAACAATGGTATCATCCATGATAAAGCCCTGCAACTATCATCAAGGCTGGCATCGCCAGTCTTGGCATCAAAAATGTGTCAATCTTGGCACGTTGAGGCCACAGCTCAACATTGGCCCAAGGCCCAACAGCGTCGCATTCAATTTTCGCACATTCCAATCTGTGAGAGAACTGGGTGTCCACCGGGTCTCTTGCCTCATTTCAGTGATGTTTTCACAGCCTTAAGAATGAAACTAGTACCAAACCACAAAGCCCACCATCGTGTCTGAATCGTTTCATTTCAAGGCCTAGGCCAACGATCTTTTATTGCCAGTGCTCTTTTTTGAACATCCACCCCTGCGCGGCCGGGCACTATCTGGTATAGCCTAATTTATCATATGATGTCAGAGTGCCACTTGTGGCATTAAAGTCATCAGAGGTAATCCTTCTGGAGGAACCATTGCTTTCCAAAAAATCTGGGCTGTCCTTGGTTTCGGCCATTCTTTGAGCAGTTGCCACACAGGCACATTTTCCTCTCAATGTTTTATGATTTCATCTGTTCTTTTCTGTGTTGCTTTGGTACCCCCTGGGTATTTAACATAGCCATGGCCCATTTATAGATAGTTTACCTATTAAAAATGGTGATTTTCCATGGCTATGTTAAATAACCAGATGGTAATTGTGATTTTGGACTGCTAAACCTTTTTAGACTTGTCTTCTTATGCAAATCTGATATCCGGAAGTCAACCCAAACTGCTTACGCCGACCAATCTCGACCCTCGATCTGCCTCCGCCACTGGATAGCACCATGTTGGTTCCGCAATTCTTAGACGCACCCAAATATCATATCCCCAACGAAATCCGATGAAGTATGTCCATTAAATACCGTGTCCCAGTCAAAACCAAAGTCAATGATATGTTCATATTTATGATGCCATATGATGCCGAAAACACCTCCAAAGCATGTCAAATCACCAGAAGATCCCCGTTTCAAATCCCATCATTCATAGCACCTCGTTCTATGCTCTTTTTTATGTGTTTCAATGGATTGGTTTAGTCGGGAAAATCTTAACCGGAAACACCATGGGTTTTTACCATCAAATATAGGGGTTGGAAAAAATCTGCAGGAAACCCATGGGTTTTTACCATCAAATTGTTTGGGGTTTCATGGGGTTTCCGGTTAAAATTGTCCCATCTCCAATTCTGTTTCATGTTGTTTCATTCCCTACATCCACCGTATGTTTTTAAACGACGTGGATTCGACAAAACCTCAGCACAGTCGCACAGTCCTCCAAAGGGATGCCACATGAAGGGCCCTGCACCAGTTGTCAATGGCTGATTTAATCGATGAAATATCGAGGAAAATGGGGGGTGAATAAAAAACCAGTTGCATCCTGGTGATGTTTTTTTAAGCATCTGGTTATGACTAACAGTTTGCCATGGAAAGATCCACCATTTCTAATAGGTAAACCATCTATAAATGGGCCATGGCTTCCATGGCGAACTGTTAAATAACCAGAGGGTAATTTGGATATAGAAGCAACTAGTAACTAGACTTCTTGGGTCTGAAAATGGGCTAGCCTTTAAGACAAGAGAAAGCCATCCAATCTGATTTTCTATCCATGTGGGTATTCTTAGCTTCCTTACCCATTTTATAATCCTATCGAAGATTCCCATCCCTTCAGACTAAGCATCCCCTCCCAAAATGTCCCACATAAACATCTATAGCAAGTTCTGGTTTCATCCCCGACTGACCATGGTTGGATATATTGGTTTCTGGATGTTTCTGGGGGGAAGTTGGTCAGTGGAAAAGGATTACCCTCCAGTAAATTAACGTGACGACCCTGCCAGTCATCGGGCTTGGAAGACTAGTTTCCACCATAATTGGTCATTTTCAGGGTCCAACTCTTAATTTACCAGAGGGTAATGGTTGTTAACAATAGCTATAATGGGCAGTTGATGGTGGATAATATTATTGATAATGGTTATAACTTTATAACTATGGTTACCCTCTGGTAATTTAACATAACTATGGAAAATCACATTTTTTAAGGGAAAATCCACTATAAATGGCCATTTTCAATAGCTATGTTAGTTTACCAGAGGGTAACTATAGTTTCATGGTGGTCCATCGAATATTTGGCAATGGAAGATCCATCGATATTTTCCCCTTCCAACGCTACGCCGCTACGCTCGAAACCTCCATGTTTCATGGGAATGTTTCAGCCTGTTGAAAAGCCATGTTGGATGACACCGGAAGGTATCCCATCTATGTGATATTATGCGTATATAGATATCTATATATATATATGATTATATATGTATATATTCATTTATTCGATGAATATCCCATTCAATATCCATAACCATTAATACGAAGCATATTAAATAATGATTATTTTTTCATGTATCAATGATTCTATTATGTCATATTAATGGTTATATAGCCATGATTAAACCATGAAACGTCGTTGCCATGAACCACGGCTTTCAACAACGGGTGCCTCCAGCTGCTTTGGAGAAGTGCTGCCAGTGCGCCATGGTTTTCGAAAAAAATGGCGCAAAATCGTTTCGTCAAAGGGTCGTCCACAGTGGGTTCAGAAGGCGGCTTCGTCGTAAATCTTAAATTTTATAATGAGATATGATAAGTGGATAATTTTCAGATATCAAGTTGATAGAACTTGAGATATTGAATATGTCATTATCATAGATGATCAACATGGTATTAAACATTATATATTATGGTATATATCATATATCATGGAACTTTTGATTATCTTTCCATATCAAATATCATGGTAAAATATGGTCAGTGGAACTTGTCTCTTGCAGATCACCTGCTCAGTGCAAGGCGATTCGCGAAAAACAGCACTGGTCAAGCCATGTGGAGAACTCGCGTGGAACGCAAGGAAAAAACCATATCTATAATGAAATGGTGATATATGGATATGTGTCTATGGGGTATAATTTTTACATCAACATATCAACATATACATCAATGATGATGATCTGATGAGATATGCTGTATCCATCTGTATCCATCTGTATCCACCATTATTGGGAAAATACGTTTTTCATACCATGCTGTTGGTGTCAAAGAACCTACACAAACCAGGGCGAATGCATAATCCAAGGCTCTCCCTACAGTAGGCTATAACGATCAATTCTGCGGCCTCGGCTGAAGATCTTTATAATTCACCGTGGGCTTGGGCGATATCTTTGGCATGAAATCTTGGTTTCATTGGATTGGAAAAATAGGGAAAAATATGGAAAAATTACACCGGAAAACCCTACCCTCTGGTAATTTAACATAGCTATGGAAAATCACTATTTGTTATGGGAAAATCCACTATAAATGGCCATTTTCAATAGCTATGTAACAAATTACCAGAGGGTATCTTTCATGGTAAAAACCCATGGTAAAAACCCATGGGATCCCATGGGTGTCCGGTAGATGTTCCTCCTGGCTCGATGGATTTTTTGGGGATCATCCCAGTGGGCGACCCTGTCAGATCTACGCGTTTCGCAAGCCAAATGTCAGTTGGGTTGCGAAAACACTAATAGGATATGGGATTATTACTGTAATTATAATGGGATACATAAAAAAAGTTATGGAATTATAATATATTATAATCCCAAAAATTTGGGATTTCAAGACTTTGGGACTTTGGGATTGAAATATTGGGGTTTCAATTGGCGGTTCGCCACCAGTACCAAAATGCTGCAGCCTTTCACACACGACGCGACGTTTCGGTCGTTCTCGGCCGTGGCTCAGCCCATCAGTTGGGCGAGACATGATCGTTATCGGAATCCATGTCAGCTTCCAGTCTCAAACCTCAGCGCCATTGAACCAACACCCATGGCCCAACTGCCAGCTGTGCGTTTTTTTCCTCTCTGGAAATCCGCGGTTTAGCAGAAAATCACCAGAAAATGTAGGGGAAAAAAGACACATCTAAATTGCCAAAAGAATTCGTGATGATTCCTTTTTCGCTATCTCACCATTTCCATGGCAGATCCAGCGCCGGGTTAGGCTTCCGAGCCGGGTCGCAAGACCCAATTGAGCGCCACCTGGCACCCGAAGATCACCGGCAACAAATTCTATGCGATGAACGCATGAATGGTGTTTCCTCATCTCCATCTTTGTTGGGACTCTTGGGACATGCTTGTTTCATATATATATATATAAACATGTTGTAGGGGTTATTAACTGTTAGGACTCTTTTTTTGACCCCTACAACTACGGTTTTGTATGATATATAATTATATATATATAATATCCACTTAGTTCACTGGAACTGCACTTCCAAGCAGTCATTGGGCATCAAGAATCCCAGGGGTGGAGATAAGATATGACTAAAATGACATCACATAGCCTCTGGTGTCAAAGGTGGCTGGCACTTGGAAATCCAAAATTGAAAATGGAGGTTTCTAGCTGGAAAAATCAGCCATTATTTCCATGGGACATGCTTGGCAAATACATTTGAAACCACCAGTTGGTATGAAACCATGTTTGGGGGGAATCGGACATGAATTTTGAGAATGCAAAAAAATCAGGCAGCTGCAACACAATCAGGCGGGTTTGCAGTGTAGCTGCTGTTGGAATCGAAGTAGGATGAGGAGATGTAAAAATGTAAGTGCTCCTGGCGTCCATGTGAACACATGGAACTGGTCAAGTCCCCAGAATGATCCTGCACCCGAGATGAGAACTTCTGACCAAGAGCCGTTTACCAATTGTCCGTCAGTGAGACAAAATAGGAGCTGAACATCTATACCTCTATGCCATCTCATTTGGGGAATCACATCTATACCTCTATGCCATCTCATTTGGGGAATCTATTCTATCTTTGTATATATGTATACACAAATATATCATATATATATATGGTATAGTATACTGTATATGTAATCGTATGTATATATATACATACATACATATACATGTATGCATTCTCATGTTTGGAAGTCATAGAAATGGTGTCCTCCCTAGGCGATGACCTCAGTTCAGAGACTTCCTCCCGTTCGGCACGTCACTGATCCGTCACTTGCCATCGGGATTTGGGCAAATCTGAACCACCGTTTGCACCACACGACGGACTCTCCGTTTGGAAGTGCAGTGCTAAAAATTCCAGTGAACTTCAGTGGATATATGATATATATATATGTATATATATATAGAGAGAGATAGATAGATATATGATATATATATATAATCATATATTATACAAAACCATAGTTCTAGTTCTAGGGGTTATATATATATAGAGAGAGAGAGGTGTTATAACCATTATATGGGAGTGAACAGATTTCACCACAATGATAGCTGGTTGGTGGATAAAAAACCATCTTTGAAAAATGATGGTGACTTCGTCAAATGGGGTTGGGATTATATATCCCATATATGAAATGGAAAATAAAAAAAATGTTCCAAACATTTCCAAACCAGATAGGTAAGTTATATCCCAGCTTCTGGGGTTAGTTATTTATCCATGGAGTTATACCCATTTCTTTCACCCCAACTGCACCCAGAAACGGGCGCTCAAAAAAGGATGGCTCCTCCGCGGATGCATCGAAACTGACTTCCAGCAATGCATCGTTGCTTTGCTCCAGCCTGGAATCTGAGGCGCGGCGCTTGGAGGCGCAGTGAACTAAGTGAACTAAGTGGAAGTCATTTCACCTTTTTATTATAGGGGTGATGTCCCAACTAATAGGGAGTTTATAACTAACTTATAACCATGATAGGTATACCGTAGTCTACCGTACACCCATGCTTCAAACACCTTTGTTGGTTACATCTGATCCGAACGCGTCGTCCAACGAGTCAACGTCCCCTGGGCCCTGTGACGGAGACGTGGCACTTTCCGGCTGCAGAACGGCCAGCGAACATCGACAGATACCACAGGGACCTGGCAGAGAATCCACTGAAAATCATGATTTCAACACAGCTATAGTAATATAATTATATATATATATCAATGGTCATTTCAGGAACCTAAAATGGAGGTACTGTACCATATGGCCTATATATATATATTCTTATAATATATATATATGGGTAAATTGTAATATTTCACTAACCTGAATTAAGGCCATAAAAGGGGATGATGTTCCTTACTAACCATGATTCCAGGGTTCGGTCGCAGTGAGGTCGTTGTACAATTCAATCCATTGAAATCCATGGTATCCAGTTAAATGGTTACTAGTATATTTTCTAGGAATAATCATAGATGTAATAGTTTTTTTGATATTTTAAGCTATCAGATCAGACTAGTAAACCATGTTACACCACTATTGTTGATGGTTAACTCCCTAAGGTTTTTGATGCTAAAAAAACAAACGGTTTCTGCCACCTCACGGACAAACCAACGTGGCAAGTCAACATGTCAGCCGCACTTGGAGCTTGAACCTTCAGCTGGAGCTCAAACTCCACTTCCGTCGGGGAACCTAAACGCGCGCTGGCGAAGTCACGAAAGCAAATGATTTGGAAGTGACGAATCGTGATCCACTTCCATACATTATCTGCAATAATATATATATATATATATGTTGAATAATATATATATTTATTTATTTAATATGTATATATATATAATTATATATAAGTATATCATTATATAATACTATATATATTCCTAAATTGGACGGAGTAGCAATGGAGTAGCATCGATCCACGAATTCCATAACCGCACTATCTGAGCCCCTGCAGGTCATAGCAATATGATCCACCATCCCCAACGGCTTACCATTTTTATGGGTGGTTTTCTCAACCAAAATATGGATGGTTGATGATTGTCTGGTTGGTGGTTGACCGAAAAATATTAGTCAGGTGGGATGATTATTCCCAAGATATGGAAAAATAAAAAATGTTCCAAACCACCAATTAGGGACGGTTGATGATTGTTTTATCAACGTGAAAGAAAAGGTTGAAAACTCGAAATATATTTGAAATGCAAACATATCAAGTATCAATTGGATTAGAAAAAGTTGAAACTCATACCCTCTGGTAAACTAACATAACTATGGAAAATCACCATTTTTTAAGGGAAAATCAACTATTTATGTTAAATTACCAGAGGGTAACAGAAAAAATCAACCAAACTCTCTACCAGTTCTACTGCCAAAATGAAATGACCAACCACCAGACCTCCAAGGCAAAGTTCTTCACTGTGACCGTAAAGCTCTTCGATGTCGTAGATCGAGCTACGCCTTGAGGCTGCGATGGCTTCAAAAAGTGGTAATGTGGGTAATAATGGTGATTAATGGTGATTGATAATGGTGATTAATGGTGATTAATGGTAATGTGGTTAAAACAATAATAATAATAATAAACTACCCACCCATGACTGGGAATGGTGAACATACCACCTATCAAAATGCTGATTTTTCTGGGGGATGGTTTTTTATGACATTGCTTTACCCACAGAAAAATCACTGGTGTCACTACTGGACCATCAGATCATCAAAATGTAAGGTCCCGATCCATACCCCGGAGGCAATCCATACCCGTGTTCCATACCCCCAAGGCCCCAATCCATACCCCTTTGAAGAGATAGAAATCTTTTGAGATCATTTGTGTAACTCCTTCGTTCCACACAAGTACGTCTGGATCATTGCGTAGCGATCCATACCCGTTTTTTGAGTCATAGCCATATAACATCATATAACTATTTTGAACCACATGTTCTCCAAAAATGGGTCTTAAAGACGCAATCTTCACAAGGAAAATAATGATCAACCATCTGCACTCGACAGGTGAACGGCGACCCCCTGCGGCTCGGGGCTCCCCGCTCGCGTTGCCCGATGCGGATGCCGTGACGCATCTGTCCGCTGATCACAGCACAAACGACCTCAGAGAAAGCTGTGGCGATGGGGGTTGGCCTTACCTGAAACCCTTGAAACTCGTTGAAAAATCAACACCTTGGGATTTAGCCACCAAGAAGCAGAGATTTAACTGATTTAGCCATCAAAGCTGTTAATTCACCATCAACATTGCTGACTATAATCAGAAACATGCGAAAATGACCATCCAAACTGGCAAAGTTAAGAAGAAACTTGGTATTCAGACAACAAACATGGAGATATACCCTCTGGCAAAGTCCCCTAAAGATATCACTACTTGGACACACATCCCACTTGGGAATTGGGATGCAAAAAATCGCCATTGCTCCAACCATCCCAACTGGGATTTTCACATATTGGGACCCAGGGAAAGGGGGTGTTTAATATTGGGGGAATTGGATTGACCAGTGGATTTGGGGAATACCTCATGTTTAGACATACACATATCATATCATGTAATATAATAATAATATATATATTATGGAGCAAAAAAATCGCAGGATTTGTGCTGCACAGTGGCTTTGTGCTCGATCTTCTCGTTGTTGATCAGATCTGGCGCTCCCAGGCAGTGATTTAGGATAGAGGATAGAGGATCCAAGGCGTTATGCAGTTTCTAAGCAATCATTTGTTTCTCATGCTAACCATCATCTACAGTGAGATCGGAATGAGATCTCTATCATTCATCAAGGATCGTCATGCCCAAGCGACCCTTCTTCCTGCCACATTCTTCCGGGCCAAGGCTGGTTTTGGTCAATGTGAGGACAGAATTAACCATCATCCAAGGATTGCATCAGCTCAATTACCTTCATGTGTCCTTTTAATCATAGTTATATAATCGATGTTAATAGCACTAAAATATCATATATAAAACTACAATCACAGTTAGTTCGTAGTACTAGAAACATATGCTTAAAAAACTATAATCATACTTGATAGTGCTAGAATCATATATTTTAAAAACCCTTGAAATCTTCATCTTTTGTTTGCCGCTTCAAAGAAACTGGGGATTACCACTGCCCCGTGCCAGACCTGCCTGGGAAACACCCAGTATTCGGCGGCCGCAGGGTCTTTGTGCGACCAATTTCCCAGTCATCCTCAACGCCACCAGTACTGGTGCTCCCCAGTTTCACATGTTTATGGGGATAAATATGGGGATTAACAAATGTAAATGGGGACTGAACTCCAAATATATATATATATATATACATAATTATACATACATATAATTATACAGTATATGTTTATATGATTTTATATGTTTGTATAGTTTCACCCATCTAACTATGGTTCGATATATCTGCCTTAAACCCTACTTGATCTGCAAACCAAGGTCTAAAACAAAACCGGGGCAGCTTTTTTCATCCTCGAACCGCAACTGGGACTCATCCCAGCGGGGCTCATGGGAATATCGGATGGACGAAACAAAAAATTGGGCCTGGCACAATGTGGTAAACGCCACAACTTAAAGCACCTGCAGCGAAAAAAATGTCCTAGCAATTTTTTTAGTGTGGGTAATTTTTTTAGTGTGGGTAAATGATGGTCAATTTTGGGCTATGGTTTGTTGTGGTAGGGTTACCCTTACATTCGTTGAAGAATCGGAAGCCAAAAAAAAACACAGATGCAACGTGAATTTCTCGATTTGGGATTCTCAGTACCATGATGTCATGGTCTCATTCCATTGCAATATCGAAATTCTGTGTTTTTCGGATTGCCGTCTCAGGTTCAATCTATGGATTTTCTATCATTGCTATGTGATGGTTTCAATCCCAGAAAAAAATACATATATGATTTGTGTGTGTGTGATCATCGTCGAGAATTCAAACAACTTCAAAACCAAGAACCAGATTGGGTGTAATCTGATCCTCCATTCATATTCGTTACACCCCCATTCCAGGGTTCCATTCATATTTTTAAGTGTTTTATCCCCGACTAAACCATGATTCACCGGTGTATTTTTTCGGCAGATGATGAACGCTGAAAATCGGGTGACATCAAGATCTCCTGTGACTGCATCGTCTTCAACGTCGGTGGGAACTTGCTGCAAGGTTCCTGGCTGAAAATTGAAGCGCTACGACATGCTTTTGGAAGATCAACACTTCCCTCGAAGGCCCTTTAAAAAAAAGCCCTGGATGATTTGGGAACCGTCCTATAACAGGGTGTTTTCGCTTCGATCGCCTCGAGATTTTGGGGACGAATCCAGAATTCTTCCAGATTTCAACATGCTTCGCTGCAACTCGATGGGGTATTTTTCAGCTGATCAGATTTGAGAATCCCAGTGATCAGCTGGTCACTCACCAATCACCCACCAATCTACCAGAGATCCAGTGCTGCCATTGGCTGAGCCATAAAAAATTGCTAGGCTACGCTGAGCACGAATCTTCCCCCCTAGCAGTACTTGGTGAGGTTTTCACCCCATCATGAACCCTGGTGAACGGTCACCCGAATCTTGTTGATTCATAACCTGATTGTTGCTGAGGGATCTATTGGCGAATCTGTATAACTTGCTGAATGTGAATTCCCTGATTCCCATTGTGTTGTTCATTGATTTCTAAAAAAAAACACAAACATTGGATGTGTTTAAAGATGTGGAGTCAACCAACCCCAACATACTTAGGAAGCCTCCAATAATAGGTGCTTAGTTTAGTAAGCCATCTATGGAATTTTCCGACACGTCATGTTGGATCCCCAGCTCGCCAAGCTCCGTTGGTTAAGAACGGGATTCCCCGTTAAAAGGATTGGAGAGTGATAATCTATGATAGTCTCCATGTTTTTTCTGGAAAGTATCATCCCTTATAAACTTATAGATGATCATGGTAACTTAGTGGATAGTTTCAGGTTTAATCCCATAATAATATCCAATTGGATAGGATGATCGTGAGAATCTATGATAATCTTAGTATAGTCCTATATAAATATAGTGGTGATAAATCCCAGTATATACCATCCCAGTTAGTAACTTTACTATAGTAACTATACTTACTATAATATATTAGTAACTATAGTGAATATATTAGTAACTATGGTGAATAGTAATATCCACAATCTAGGTGTTTATCTATGACAATCTATGATAGTCTATGATAATCGATGATAATCTTAGTATCATCCCACATAGTAACTATGATAACCACTATGATACCATAGTTAACATCCTATGATACCATAGTTAACATCCTATGATAACCACTATGATACTAGTAATTATGACCTTATGGTAAGTGACATCCTAACTTTTCTTCGGCCTCGTTCACAGGCAAGATGCCCATAAGATGAGTGGGCACCTGCAAACAGCACGCAGTGCAGTGCAGTGCCGTGCCGGCGCGCTGCAAAGGGTTCGTTCATCACTGGGTGGATCAATGGTTTAATATGCTTTTATATGGTTTAATAATGTTTAATAGGTATAATAATGGGCTATTAATGTGGTGTTTTCATAGGGTTAATAATGGGAAATTTTCATGGGATGTTCATGGAATAATTCCATCCAGATATATGGGAGTCTCCAAACAAAACTAGGGAGGGACATGGAGGGACACTACCAGATCTATGTGGGAGTTATCTCGTGTCGATGTTTTCGATCGTTTGAACCGGCTATTCTTCAGCATGAAAATGGGATCCAAGGATCCTAGACTGTTCTATCTGAGGACACCTTTATAGATGAAGTGAATAGGGAAACCAGGATCAAGGTCTTGAATGGAAACGAAAATGGAAACTCAAAAAACCCGTTGAAATTCACAGGATCCTTCCAGACTTTTCTCGGATATCCCAAGTCTTTGGCTCAACTTTGCCATAGTGTTGCTGTTCAACCCGCGTTTGTGGCTGTTAAACGCTCCAATTTTTGTAGGGTCAACTCATGTCGCTTGTTGCTGAAATCCTTATTGTTGGTTCCATCGACATGTTCCCATGAATGGACTGTTTTCACAAAAAAAACAGACACATCTGTTGATAGTATCACCTTCCAGTACTGGTTGGTGGTATACCTACCCCTCTGAAAAATGATAGAGTTCGTCAGTTGGGATGATTACTCCATTCCCAACTGAATGGAAAGTCATAATCCAGTCCATGGTTCCGGTCACCACCAACCGGCTGTTGATAGTATCCCAATGTATCACACTGTATCCCAACTTTAGCTGATGGAATAATCATCTTCCACTATTCTTCTTGGTGAACTCATCATTGTTCCTGGTGAACCCCTCATCTTTTACCATTTTTCGTGGTTAAATCGTGTTAAACCCTCAATTTCGTTCACCTTTTTGTTCGTGGTTTTTCACCATGGTCAAAGTCTCTAATTCCATTTCTTTCACCATGTTTTTTCACCTTTTTTCGTATCTCATTACCATTTTCACCATGTTTTCACCATGTTTTCACCACGTTTCCCACGACGAGTCAAAAAAAAAACTGCCGCCCAGGCACTGACTCCCAGGAGGAGGTATCTGGGATCTGAGCACCTGCGGAGATCGATTTGGAGATGTGAAAAAAAGATGCTCAAAAAAGATGGTGAGATTTGGAGATGGTGAATGGTTAATATTAATATATATATATATATATAAAGGTTGACAAAGTGTTAATCTTATCTCATATAATAATGGTAAATGATGGTTAATGATGGTCAACACTTAATCTCATTGACCCTCTGGTTAATATTATATATATATATACCCTCTGGTTATTCAACGTAGCGAACTGGATAATCACCATGCTATTAATGGGGAAATCATCAAAAGAAACATCTATTTCTATGGACCATTTTCCATAGCTATGTTAAATAACCAGAGGGTATATATTAATGGGGTTTTATGTGATATTAATGGGATATTAATGGGATTATAATGGGTATTAATGGTTTAATGATGGTGAATGGTATGATGGTTTAAAGATATTGATGGTATGTTCATGGTAAATCATGGTTAATTATGGTTCTTATATTCATAGTATATCATCACTATCGATATAGTATGATAATAGGTGATATATCATAATATCCATTACCATATGGGGTAGTGTTAATGTGATATAGATGTTAATGATGTGTTTTAGGTGCTATATGATGGTGGTTACCAACAATATATGTAACAACATGTAACAAAAATATCTACAAAATCATTTATATGGTTGCAATATGTTGGAATTTTAGGCGTACCATAGATAAGATACAATGGTTGTTGTTGATAGAGAATATTTACAGGCCAACCTTTAAGCGTCTAAGAAATAGATATTGGATATATATATATAAAACCTATATACTATCTATAATATTCTATAACAACATCTACAATATCCATTCAATAATCTATGTGTGTGATCATGATGTGCAGTAATATCGTAATAATAACTATTCTTTATGGCTATATATTAATGTAGAATAATCAAATGACTCACATTAACCATTAAAGCCCGTGAAATGGTTGGTTTTGTCTGAAATGCTTTGTATATCCCCTTAAATGGCCAGATAAAAATATATGGTTTATCCCAAAAACACCAAAAAAAAAAACACGGTAAAATAAGGGAGGCCCACAGGGGCCCCCACTCTCCAAATGGCAGTATTTCTTGGGGAAATGATTCAGAGAACCCCAATATGCCAATATCTCAGCATAATACCCCAATGATATTCTCAGTCTTAATCATTCTTAAGCATTCAATCCCATTGACAACCGGATAACCCTTCAACAGTTATATATACATATATACATATACATATGCATATACATATACATATACATATATATATATAATGTACATATTTTTGTATGTATATATATATACATATGTATATAATATATATAATATTATATATATATCACCCCATTCGTTTTCCATGGCGTGCACCCGCCTAATGGCCCGGAATGCCGGCTATGCCCCGAAGTGCTCTTGGAGGGTCGCTTCTCTCGATGTGACCTCGTTGGACTGGCTTCGCGACGGGCTTCGCGTGGCCATGACGGGCCTGGTTCATGACGATTAGCTCTGTTGATGTTAACATTACCTCATTTACCCTCCAGTAAATTAACATAGACCTTGCCAGATAGGGATTGGAAGACTAGTGAAACCACTATAAATTGGTCATTTTCAGGGTCTATGTTAATTTACCAGAGGGTAATGGTTGTTAACAATAGTTATAATGGGCAGTTGATGGTGGTTAATATTATTGATAATGGTTATAACTTTATAACTATGGTTAACTATAGTTTCATGGTGGTTAATAATATGGTCAATGTTAACATCAACAGTACTATAAATACTACATTATAACCATATTATTGTGATTAACTAATATTATAACCATTATCAATAATTATAATGGTTAGTTATAGTTTAACATTAGTTTTAATGGTTATAATGTTAACTAACCACAAATAATCATTAATAATGTTATAGGTGATATAGATTAACAATTAACAATCATGGTTATTAGATTAGTTGATTAGTTAACATTATAGTCAATATAGGTTAATCTTATTAATAATGCTAATGTTATTGATATATTAATACAACAATATGGTTTTATTTATATTAATGGTTATTATATGATCAATGTTATTAATTGTTGGTGGTTAGTTAACATTATAGTCAACATAAGTTAATAATTAGTTAACATTCGTTTAAACTTATTTATCTATGTTCATTCGTCAATATAGGTTAACAATTATATGATGTTAATGTTATTAGTTCATATCCATCTATAGTTGTTGATCTGTGAATAATTATTGATCTTAGTTCTATCACATTGTTAACATTGAAATCCCATCATATAACACATGTCACACATGTCATTGACGATTACATTGATGGATATTTTAGCTGATAGATTATTTCATATCATAGTGATGTTCAATATTCTATTCAATATCATACAAAATCCTATAGATCTTCATGTTTCTATAGGATGTTCCTGTAAACTAGTATGTTTCATGAAATGTATCTGGTGTTTTTCCGATGTTGAGATCAGTTTTTTCTCCCATCTGGGACGCTGATTTAGTTTGATATCGGAAAAAAAAAAACGGAAAAGGGCCATTTCAGATGCCCAAATTGAGCCAATTGCTTCCTCAATTAGCACTTGAAATCCACTTTCATCCATGATTAGTGCCCATTTCAGGGCCCATCACTCTTCATCAATCTTGACCACTTCAAGAGTGATTTTCCAGCCCTGCAACTGGATTCAAATGGCTGAAACATGACATATGGCCATCCTGAAATGGATATTCTCTGCACATCTCTGCGATTAAGGTCGGGTACTTCAAATTTAAATACAGTAAGCCTAAAAAGGATAGATGTTTGGTGACTTTTTATTGTTTCCATAGGTTTTGACTTTCCTATTCCTTTGGGGGTTATATATCAAAAACACAACATGTCCTTTCAGTGATAGAAAGTTCCCGCCCTCCATGTTTGTCTAATCTGATCCGCTATTATGACTTGCTGCTTTATAGGGTTCCCACAATGACCCATTATGATCCCTACATACAACCAGGTCGCAGAACCCCTGCAATGACTCACATAGCAAGGTGTGTATATATATAGAGAGAGAGATAGATAGATAGATAGATAGATAGATTAGATTAGATTAGATAAGATCAGATCAGATCAGATTACATTAGATTATATTAGATTATATTAGATTAGATTAGATAGATAGATAGATGGATGGATAGCAAATAGAGATATAGATATATACATACATACATACATTTAACATCATTTCACATATGGTTATGGGATGTATAGATATATATATATTATACACATCCAGTTAAATCGCGCCTTTTCTGCAGCTGAGATGCCACGAGGAGCAGGTGATGCGCACCCAGAGCCGAGGAAAGACGCTGGTGCCTCCCTCAGGCCTTGGCTTTAGCCATCATGGGATGATGATGGTGGAATTCTAGGATATGTGGTTGGAAATCACAATTTTTCATGGGAAAATTCACTATAAATGGTGATTTTCAATTGCTATCTTAGTTTACCAGAGGGTATCTATGTCATTCTATTGGAATCATGTATATATAATATATATATATATATATATGGTGGTTTCCATGAATGGAGGTATCCCCGAAATGGATGGTTTATAATGGAAACTCCTATCAAAATAGATTACTTGGAGGTACCCCCATTTCAGGAAACCTCCATATCTATGTGTATATATATAGGGGGGGGTCCTAAGGTCCTAAAATGGAGGTACCCCAAATCATCCAAAATTGACTTCTATATGGCCTTACATGTCGTATAAAGAAAGCCATGGTGACATTACGGGGGTTTTCCCCATTGCGAAGGAAACCTCCATGATGAGTGGATTGATATTTTTTGATGGTTGAAACCGTGATAAATATAGGCCACACGAAAGAAGGGACTTCGACCGTAGAAAAATGACCTGGCCTTTTGTTAATGGGAAACTGCGGGATGGATACCAGCCTGGCGAGTCAATTTAAAAAAGGAACATCTGACCAGTTGGTTAGATGATCCTAACTTATCATGTGAACCCATAAGTTAACCTATAAATCCAAACATGGATGAAAGGTTGCTGGTTACCATGTTTGGATAAAAAAACATAGCTGCTACTGTACTTGTGTTAAATGATGGTAATTTCTATTAGATATACCCTCTGATAAACTAACATAACTATGGAAAATCACAATTTTTCATGGGAAAACTCACTATAAATGGCAATTTTCAATAGCTATGTTAGTTTACCAGAGGGTAATCCAAACATCCATGAAAGGCTGTCGCTTACTGGGATCCTATCCGTCAGCTTCAGGATTTCCACAACGCCGTGTCCAAAATCTTGGAATTCTGCCGGCTCGATCCGCAAGACAAGGGATATTATGAACGTAAAATAATTAGTGTATATTCATCATATATATATACATATATATACATATATATATAATATTAGTTGAAATGAATGGTACATTAATGGGATATTATGATTATTATATGACAATGGATATGTCTGGGAGTTGTGTATATATATATATCTACATATTCTGCATATATACGATTAACAATGGAAAAACAAGGAACCCAAGGATCTTGTGAATCACCAGTTGTTGAAAGTATCGGGAGTTTCAACAAAGTCATGGTGGATCCCCCAGTCACCATGACAGGATTTCAATGCTAACCTCTGGTAAACATACAAAAAGCTATGGAAAATGGCCATAGAAATAGTGAATTTTCCCATTAATAGCATGGTGATTTTCCATAGTTATGTGGCTGTTTACCAGAGGGTAACTCATAGTCATCCATGACTTGAATGATTTGGGGGTACCCCCCCATGACTTAGGAAACCTCCATGCTTTGAGGTACCACGCGTCTCGGCTGACCGTCGACATCCCATCACTGAATCAGGCGCGCTGAGAATCCACACACGGTGTTCGGCTTGAACCCTTCCTGAAGGCTGAGACACCCCCGAAATGGCGGTGAATAGAAGGGAACATAGACTGGTTGGTGGTGACTTAACCATCTTGAAAAATGATGGAGTTCGTCAATGGGAAGGATGACATCCCATATATGAAATGGAAAATAAATGAAAATAATGGCGTCATGTTTGAAAGCACCAACCAGTTCAGGTATGAACAACAGTGCAACTGTTGAACAATGAACCAATATCTAAGATGGCGACCCTTAGATATCCCTAAAACATTTTATGATTGTTGGTAGGATCTGACATATTTCTTTAGCCTACAAAAAGATGCTTCCATACTTAGACACTGACCAACATGAACAAAACAGCAACCGTCGCCAGTCACCTGTCACCCCAGCTGGTTTTAAAATCCTAAGCCGATTTCTTATGTCCAACCTTGGATACCTCTTTGAAAGAGGTTTGTTGTCAGTAGATACAAGAGATTGAACGCATGCATCGAACATTCACTGAGGTTTACCCAGCAAAATGTCAGCGGTTCACCCCAAATTCCATTTTTTACTTATCAAAGAAAGAATGTCTTGATTGTTGCATCCCCATCTCCCCAAAATTCTTGGCAAGTATACCTGGTTGGTGGTTGACCTACCCCTCTGAAAAATATGAAAGTCAGTTGGGGCTCGATTATTCCCAATATATGGAAAAAAAAAATGTTCCAAACCACCAACCAGATACGTCTATATATATATAGATTTGGTGGTTCATCTCCCTGGTTTGGATAAGTAGGCTTAATCCACCCACCGGGGCAAACTCTTTTTAAACAAGACCACGACGATTCGTGACGCAGGAACTGCCAAACGCTGCAAAAAACGAATCATCTCAATCATTATGGACCACATCTGACCACATCTCGACGAGTCGTTCGTTCTTCGTCCCAATCGTCCCGTCCTGTTGCTGTAGGAAGTCATGGCTACCAAGTGAGACACTCACGCCCTTCCAAGCCTCAGGTGACGAGTCACGGGATCGCATAGATGTGTATATATATATATGTATGTATGTATGTATGTATATATATATATATGTGTATATGTATAATGTTCACGTACCTCATATATCTTGTATATAATGCTTACCATTGATAATTTCTATGTATGAAAAACCATAGACGTATCTCATACTATGTCTATATAGGTTTATATGATTGATATATCGATATATCACCCTTGATGAGAAAAATCAAGTATCTAGCTATAGGTAGTACATCACCCGTTGTGACCAGAAGAATCATAAGAATCCACTAACCACGGTCATTGGTTGACTGATGGTTAGTAGTGGATGTCTCAGGCTTAAAACCTGACTGTCATATGCTTGAGAGAAGGATAAACCAAATGATGACTACTGAAAGCTTGGAACTGCTTCACTTCAGCCTAAAGGGCCTAAACCCACGACCAAATATGTTGTTTCTCTAGCAGTCAAAATGAGGTGATGATCAATTATTTTCCCAACATTTTCCCAACATTTTCCCATGTTCCCAACAACTGCGGATGGACATCCATGGCAATCTGCTATTTTGTGACTGTGACCGGGGGAAATTGGGATTTTGACACATAACCCATATATAATTCTGTAAAAACTGCAATGAGCTGAAATATGTTATATATGATGTATATATATATATAATTGTATTATATATATATATGCATATATATATGTCTATTGTGTCTATTGTGTCCATATGTGTCTATATGTGTCTATTATATATATATATAATGTGGTGTTCCGGCCGCCTGTCACCGCCACAAGCGTCCCGGCGTGCGGGACCATGTTGGAATGGTCCCCAAAGACGCCGCTGGGGGTATTGACCCCAGCCACCTGGGGGCACGGTACGTTTTTCGTCATGACCGTCGTCATGGTACCCCGGATGGTTTACCCTCTGGTTATGTGAAAATAGCTATTGAAAATGACGATGAATAGTGGATTTTCCCATTAATAGCACGGTGGATTTTCAATAGCTATGTTAAATTACCAGAGGGTAATTACAACCAATAAAGCCTGGTTGATCAGTTGAAAAAATTACACTCAAAAAGAATGAATCATATTGAATAATGACTGGTTGGTGGTTGACCATGTTGACCTACCCTGAAAAATCATGGAGAACTCGTCATAGTTCGTCAGATTGGGGCCCGATGAAATTCCCAAGTGTTTCTGGAAAGTCATAAAACATGTTCCAAATCACCAAGCAGTTTATGGTGTATCGTCCCAAAAAGCTAAGGATCCTTAGATCCTTGGAATTCGATGTCCGAAAAAACTATGTTTATGGTGGATGTGACATCACTATGTTTATGGATGTTCCACATAAACTGGTTTACACGAAAACAGCCACGTTTTCGAAACTCATATTTATCAGAATTCAACTTGTTTGGTGTTTAATCATTGCTAAAAACGGATGTTTATTCATTTTACTCCCCCAAAATATGGTGATTTTACAGCTTTTGATCCATTCTCGGGATGATCATCCCAGCATCTTGGAGACCACCAAGCTGACTGGGAATGGTAAGTTTATACCACCTACAAAAATTGTGATTTTTCCGGGGGATGGTGGGTTTATGACATTGTTTTAACATGTTTTAACCACATGACCAAGCCATTTTCGGTGATTCAGAAAAGGTCCGCAATTAGTGGTAGTACAGAAAAGAATGCATGAACAAAATGTGGATAATCTGAGTATGGAAGCACCCAGGCACAAATATGAAGTGTCACTTTGGATGCGGCATGCTGTGAACACTGTGAAGTGCCAGGAAATTGAACATAAAAAATGGATTTGAAGGTAAACTTTGCACTTGGGATCAGTCAAACTTGACATGTTTTATGGCTGCGTAGAAACCCTGTCAGTCTGTGTGCCCCAGCCGTTACATTCAGATCGCGCTTGTCACCGGGGAGTCTTTTTGTGGAGCAAAGGTCATTCTGTTCATAAACTCACAATTATTCAATGGATTGGTTTAAGGGAAATTTTGCAGGAAACCATGGATTTCCCCATTAAATATGGGGCTTTCCTGTAAATTTTCCCTTAAACCAATCCATTGAATTATAGGATGTCCAAGATTTTTTGGGGAAACTGTGATAAACTGGTGATCGACCAGCTGTTGTGCTGTTTGGGTATGGCTCAAAATGTTGCACAGCCCATAGCCTATTGAATTGGTAATATATATATATATACCATCTGGTTATTTAACGTAGCCATGGAAAATCACATTTTTTTTATAATAGGTAAACCATCTACAAATGGGCCATGTTCATCCATTTTCCATGGCTATGTTAAATAACCAGAGGGTATATATTTTGCCCATGGAAATTCCAATGAATTCCTATCAAAAACCATGGAAAATCCTATGATTTCCTGAATTCCCTTGGAATTTCCCACGTTTTCTCCCCATTTTGGGGCGAAAAAAACCCGTCCGTGCCCTTGCTCTGGGCTCCACTGACACCACGGTAGATCACAAAGCCCGGATCTAAGGCCGAGGTCTCCCGTGGCCTGGCTGTCTCCATCCCAGCAATTTTAAATGTGTATACATACATATATATATAGATATATATATATATATAGATATAGATATGTATATGTATATATATATAGATATATATATATAGATATAGATATAGATATATATAGATATAGATATAGATATAGATATACATCGCAGTATCGATGTAGGTGTGTATCTACATAGACATCAAAAAAAAATATGTATAAGCATGCATTTTAAGCGCTTTGCATTCTTGCAAATGATTGAAAAAGGAAGCATCCTCAAAGAGATTTGAGCTCTTCTACAATCACCGAGATTTTAAGATCGGGCAATACCCCTGGGCCGTTTTCACTGGACAGGTACCATTTTGATAGGAGATTGACACTGCTTGGGGCCCCCGAAAATGAATAAACCAGGGTCTAATCTGGGGTTGACACCACCCAATAATTCAGCATCATTCGTGGGGCGGTAAAGTCGTAGCGAAGTTGCTATGAGAATCATCTAGGAAAAAAACACAAAGTCATACCCATACCCATGTGCTTATGAGATGCTCAATCCCAAGTCCCCAAGTTTGCTTCTGAAATCCAATTGGATTTGTCCATTAAAAATTGCATCTATATATATATATATACATATTATATATATATATAAACCCCCATGTTTGGCAATTTGAATTCGGGAAAATCATAAAATTGTGGTATATTTTCAGACAAACCCAACGACTTCCATTTAAACCAAGCTGTGATGTCACTAAGGCGTTCACACTTTGTTGCAGAAGAGCCTATTCAGGCCTCGGTGAATTCTTCCCACACCGTTCCGAAAAGCTCAGAGAAAAATGGTAGATCTGATCACTGGGAGGGTGTCCATCTAGTCAAGTCGATGTGTTGCTGGATCACCTCAAGTGCAAAAAAAAACTGCAGGGATATTGTCCAAACAGCACCTCAGTCAGCACCAAAAAATCTGCGTGAATGAACTGCAAGTCGGTTTTTGAACTTATGTTTAACTCCGGAGATTTTGTTCCATTCTACCCTCTGGTAAATTAACATAGACCCTGAAAATCACCATTCTTTAGAGGAAACTAATCTTCCAACCCCTATCTACCAGGGTCTATGTTAATTTACTGGAGGGTACCTCAGCACCGGACCCAGAATTTGAAACATCGGCTCCATATCGGCCAGCCGCACCAAGGTATTGCTTTTCCGCACCGCTCCCAGAAGTCTCAACCTTGGACGGCCACGACCCGCGGCGCTTTTCCAGGCCACCATTTGCTACGGTATCCAGTTTCTCAAGCGGATAACGTGTTCCGAAATACCATTGATGCGCAGAAAGTTTGCCAAAGTACTCATTTGTTGAGGGTTCAGTATGGTTCAAACCAATGACAAGCACATATATATCATTATATATCATTATATATCATTATATATCATTATATATCATTATATATATACATACATACATACATATGTATATATATATATATTTCATTATTCTCTGCAAATTGAGCCCCTCGACATCTCTCCTCGCGTTCTTGCCTGGTCGCAGTGAGATCATGCCAGGTCACAGGTATACCGTCGTCCGACGGAGGAACAGCCAATCTTCCCATTGGAAAGTGATATCAAGTCATTGGGGATATTTCCAATGATGGGCAGATTTAATTTTATTGTGGTGATAGTCACTTACATAGGCCTAAAAAATAGGCCTTATATATGGTACCTCCAATCAATCGGATCCTGAAATGCCAAAGTTATATGGCAACGAACCAGTTCCGCAAGCACTGCAGAACCGGCTCTGGAAAAGTCGATGCGTCGATTCTTCTCCCTTTCGCTTCCGCACCAAAAATTAGGGCTTTTCGAAAATTGCCCCACTGCCCGTAAATTTTACCCTCTGGTAAACTAACATAGCTATGGAAAATCAACATTTTCAATGGGTAAATCCACTACAAAAATTGTCATTTTCAATGGGATGTGAAAACTGAAGTGATTAATGGGATGTACCCTCTGGTTATTTAACATAGCCATGGTATAGATGGCCCATAGAAATAGATGGTTTACCGTTCTTAAAAATGGTGGATCTTTCCATGGCTATGTTAGTCATAACCAAATGGTAGACCCAAAAAACCAGCCAACCAGCCTTGCAGTCCTCCTTGTGCATATCTTCGTCAGCTGGGCGCGGGGTGACATCTATGTGGTTCATCATCTGCCTATTGGTTGTAGAGGGGTGACCCCTCTATTCATTAATCAACCAATAGATCTATGCTAGTAATCCTGGTGAAAAAGAACATATGTATATATAGTATTATAATGTATTATATAGTGAATAATTCTGGTGATGGTAAGTCCTCCAGCCGCAGGTATCCGATTTACAATTGGGTTGTAGCTGTTGAGAAGGAGAATGACTTGATCTTTGTTTGGATTGATCTTCAACGTTTCTTCTGGCGGATCCACTGTTTTGTTCGGAATCCACCCACTAAATGCAGGCGACTTCAGTCAAATTGGAATGGTCCTGCAACTGTTTGCAAGGGCGAATGAACACTGTAGTGCTTGCTACCCCTATGGCTTTTGGTGAAATCCCAAGTTTTGCATGGAAAAGTCAGAGAAAAGCACTTGCCAGGTAGATATCCAAGAAAAAAAAACATCCTAGAAAACCCGAGTCTATTTATTTGAGTGCTTCATAGAGCTTCCATTGCTTGATGTACGTCAAAGTTTACCATGGAAAGATCCACCATTTTTAATAGGTAAACCATCTATTTCTATGGGCCATTTTCCATGGCTATGTTAAATAACCAGATGGTAAATAAAATATTGTAGTTCAGATGTTTCACTATGTTTCTTCTTGAAATTCATCTAACAAATTTTGGTTCAAATCCCCATCTTGTGTCGGTCGATTTAGAATAAACAATCTTGGGACTTGCTATCCCCATTTTCTGGAATTTCACCCTTTACCCTCTGGTAAACATACAAAAAAATATGGAAAATCACCATGTTCAATAGGTAAATCCACTATTTCAATGGCCATTTTCAATAGCAAACTGTAACAAATTACCAGGCCGGGTGCTCTTTGGGATGATCAAACTCACCATAAAACGTGGACGAAACTCGGACGATGGATTTTTTTTCAGAACCGCGATTCTTTGAGAACCGCTTCATCGTTTATGGAAATTGGGATATAATGGGCGTTTATTGGGATATATCATGGGTATAATGGATGAAATTATATATATATACATATTACATATATTACATATATTATATATTATATATTATATATTATATATTATATTATATATATATATATTATATATTATATTATATATATATATATTATATATATATTATATATATATATATATCAATTATCTCCATAGTAAAATGTTCCCAACTGTACCCTCCATTTATCAGGACTTTCCCCGCCATAGGACTTTTTGGGTTCCTCTCATGACCCAAGCGGCCATCGGCCGTGCCGCAGCTGCAGGTCTCTGTCATCGTGGCCAAGGCCATCTCCGTCTGAGGGACGGGTTTCTTCGGGATATTATTTCGGATAAAAATTAAGGATACCCTCCGGTAATTTAACATAGCTCTTGAAAATGGCCATTTATAGTGGATTTTCCCATGAAAAATGGTGATTTTCCATAGTTATGTTAAATTACCAGAGGGTATATTTAGGAACATTATCCCTAATATATCCTTAATTTTATCCCTAATATATAGTAATGTCCTGTAATATAGGATTACTGTATATATATAGGACAGTATATCCTAATATTATACATGTTCTATAAGATACTATGAAATATAATGTCCATTACTATACAGATATATATATATATAGCACATTATCTGTATAGTAATGGACATTCTATATATATTTATAGGAAATTTACTATCTGTATATCTATATATATATATGCATAGTAATGGACAATTCTATATTAAAGTGGATGATTTAGGGGTATCTCTGCTTTAGGAAACCTCCATATATGTATAGTAATGTATAGGATATCTTAACAATTAAGAAAGAACATATGGAATCTGAGTAAATAAATGTCATGTAAATTACGGATGTGGTATTTCCACAACTGGGGCATCCGCAATAGCTGGATGGTGTATGATGCACAATTCTATTAAAACGCATTAAATCTAGTGGTACCCGGATTTCAGGAAACCTCCAATATATTCAATATATGTAATCCGGATATCTTAATTGTCTTAATTAATTCAATACTTAGGCTACAGTATATAACATCGAATCTGGGTAATTAATTTAATTTCTTCCTCCCATCCCCTGAAAAAAAATATGAAACACGCCCCAGTTTTACCATGGATCAGAGGAACTGGGAACAGCCTGGTGTTACTGGGTCAATTGGGGATTCCCAGAAATGAATCAATAGTATGTCACTAGCTATGTATTACGAAATAGTCTGAAGGTAACAAACTGAATTACTGATAATTACTGGGTAACAAATTGAAAATATTTCACATTATTTCACTCACCTGACATGTTTCGAGCCATTTTGGGATGGTTTCCCCTTGAAAAATTCACCATGATTAGCCAGACATCTCCTGAGGTGATGATGGAAATCTCATTTTGTGTTTTTTTAATGGGGTTGCCCGGTATACCCGGCCTGGTAAACATACCAAAAAACGATAGAAAGATCCATCATTTTTACTAGGTAAACCATCTATTTCTATGGGCCATGGCTTCCAGTTCGCGAACTGTCAGTTTATCAGAGGGTATAACATTTGCTGCTGTCTATACTCCCCCAAAAGATGATTTTTGAATATTTTTGATAGGCAAATGACGATAATTTGTTGATAAACCACAAGCAATTTTGGGGTGATTGACATCTATTGACAAAGCCAATTCATCAAAAAACACACTTCTCCAACAACAATTCACCAGCAGAAATCTCATGGTGATGATGGAAACTCATGGTGTTATAAATGGGGTTACCCTCTGGTAATTTAACATAGCTATAGAAAATCAGCAGAAACTACACTTTCAAAATGTTTTTACACAGCCAGTTAACAACAGTTAACCAGCCATTCAGCTGGTTCAGCCAGTATCCATCTATTCGTCAGGGACATCCAGACAGGTTTTTCAACATCCACTGCGGCGCCAGGTTTGGGCCACTGAAGTTCAGCTGGCGTTTAGATGTTGAAAATAAGTGGAACCAACTTTACCATCTGGTTATGACGAACATAGCCATGGAAAATCCCTTATAAATGGAGGTTTTAATAGGAAAATCATCTATAAATGGGCTATTTTCCATGGCTATGTTAAATAACCAGAGGGTAGATGTTAATGATGTGGAAACCTTTTAAGTATCATCAAAAATGATTTTAGATGCTTCCCCCGTTCAATAAATGTTCAATGTTTGTTCACCGATTGTTCAACTGAACAATTTCGGAACCAATGGATTCCTGGTTTTTAGCGGAACCCTTTTGTATCATCCAATGATGATTTTAATGGTTTTAGTCTACACTGCCCTTATACCATCAGGGATGCAATGCCCGAAAACAAAGTCCGCGAAAATCCACGAAAGGGGCATGAAACTGAGTAGAAATTGGTGGTCTGAGTAGAAAGATGTAGAGAGTATCTGCATTTAAAGGATCATCCCAAAAACAGGCGGGCTTTTTATGAGTTCCGTCCATGGAATACTTGGACACTGCCAAAAAGGGAATTCGGTGATGTTTTTTTCACCGAGCAGAATCAAGCAGGATGGCCACTGTTCAACCCAAAAAATCATGAAAACTTGGAACAGTGAGTTCAACAGTGAGTTCAACCGTGTTCAACCATGTTCAAGTCACATTTTGGAAGGTTTTTCAGCCAAGATGATCTCAAAATTTCGTGCTTTTGGAAGATCTCATTTTAGCACCATTAGGGATGGCACCTTTACGGAAGTGCTCGGAGAGGCCCAATGATTCCAAATGCGAATAGTGTTGATGAGTTTTAAACAAAAAAAAACACAACTCATCCCCAATATAATCAATATACCATCTGGTTATTTAACATAGCCATGGAAAATCACCATTTTTAAGAGGTAAACCATCTATAAATGAGCCATTTTCCATGGCTATGTTAAATAACCAGAGGGTAATTATTATATAATGATAAATAGATATCATCAAATTCCAATCTGATCTCATAAGACTTGATACTATCAATCCCACAGCACCTTTAAGGTGAACGCTGGGGTGCCCTACATCACTGAGAGCCACGGCAGCCAGCTGCCTCGAATTTCGGGAACTCTGGTGACTATTGGAAAATCACTGGTTGGTGGTTTACTAATGGTGATCATTCATATAACCATATGGTGATATATGTTATATCAACTATTAATTTCATTAACCATCATATATATATACGTATATATATATGTATATATATATATTGTTATATGATATCAACATCTGGTTGGTGGTTTCAACCTACCACTCTGAAAAATCATGGACAACTCGTCAGTTGGGGCCCGATGACATTCCCAATTTTTCTGGAAAGTCATATAGCAGCCATGTTCCAGTCACCACCAATCAGTCAGTCCATGTACTGTCAGTGAATCCGATGGGGATCTTAGACTCATCTCCGCTGGAAAAAAATCGCTCGGCGCTGAGAAATTCTCAACAGAAATCCCCATTTCAATCGGAGATCAGACCCGACTTAAGATGACTTAAGATGACTTACCCTCTGGTAATTTAACATAGCTATGGAAAATCACCGTTTTTCATGGGAAAATCCACTATAAATGGTCATTTTCAATAGCTATGTTAGTTTACCAGAGGGTAAGATCCATGGTTCGAAGCTTGGAAAGCAGCCTAAGCAGCCTTCCCGCAGCTAGTTGAATCGAGTTGCGTGCTGCCAATGTCTGAGTAACCTTGGGAGCTGATCGAGGCAAAAAATGCGGAGATGTTTATGGTCGAACTGGGAGAATCTTTCATTTCTGTTAGTTAAGCAATAGGATCCACCATCCCTATTTTTTAGTATAAATAGCTTGTATGAAGCATCTAAATATGGCTGGTTTATGACATTGCTTTGCCAACATTAATGACGAACGATGATTCCAACGCCCTTGGCAAATCATGGAATCCATTCATCACTGAGGATGGTGCCCCCCAGTTGTAAGTTGGTTTATAAACCCCATGAAAACATCCATGAATACTATAGTTGTATCATGTTAATGTTATATCTATCACAAACCATAGAATTCAGCCACTTTTTTTAGGCAACTGAACGCGAGCTCGACTGGGGGCCCTGTCAGGAATGCGGATCAACATCTGTTTCTACACAAACTAACCGTATTTCGATGTGAAAAAAATCTAGGTACTATCGGGGGTTGACCCATTTTTTTCCGCCAAAAAGTGGCCAAAATGTCCACAACACAATGATATCTATCAACAATTTTTCCGCATTTCGTGGTGATGAAAGTTCCATGAATTGCGCAAGCTAAACGATACAACAGCCATCTCTCCAAAAACAGGGGATGATAGTCATCCCATGGCGTCATCCTCCGAAACATCATGTTCTCCGAAAGAGGTTAAATCCTTTGAACAATCCCATTTTTTCACGGGAAAAGCCCCTAGGTTTCTTGGTGAAATCCCCATGAAGTGGGAATCCCCATGAAAAATCCCGAGCATATCTTCATCAAATGCCATGATATCATGATATCCAAACCGTTTTTGGCCCATTTGTTTAGCTCGTCTACCTATATTGGAAGAATGCTGAAACAGGGTGCAGTTGGCACTATTAATGGGTATAATCATGGTCATGAACCTAAGTTGGGATACAACACCTATAATTATGCTTATAAGTTATATAAGTTATTTATAATCATATATATATATATGAATACAGTATGTATGTGTATATATATATATATCCACTTAGTTCACTGGAACTTCCAACTGTGATCCCCTACACATTTTCGGTTCAAACATGTTTCTGGGCTTCCCCGGCCATCCTGCGCCTCTTCTTCGCAGGTCTCATGGCTCCGGATCTCGTGCACGTCCTGGCAACATTAAGATCTTTAAAGAAAAACATGTGCTGCTGGTGATATATAGTGTTTTATATAGTGTTTTATATAGTGTTTTATATAGTGTTTATATAGTTTAGTATAGTTTAGTATAGTATATGCTGGTGTTTAATATGGTGTTTATATAGTTTATATAGTTTATATAGTTTAGTATAGTTTTAGTATAGCGTTTGATGTGTAGTAATGTGTTTGGTTTCATATAGTAAACATGTTAGTACTAGTGTTGGTACAAATATAACTATATTATACTATGTTAGTATGTTATATAGTGTAGTTTCGTAATATCTTAAGAAAAAACTTCTTAGTATAATTCATATGAAAAAACACATAACTAATAATAATGTTATCACATATATATATAATAGCTAATAATACCAGTACATTAATCGTGTTATGGCTATGTAAATAATATATAGGTTTATACGTGTGTATATTAAATTCTATATAGATTTGAATCATGGGGTTACCCAGAAAACCCTGACTTAGGTACCATGCGGGGATGGAAAAAACATGGGAAAAACGCTTAGATATATTTCGGCTGTTGATGTCACCGATTGTGAAAAAAAGAAAAAGTCAAAATCTCCAATGGTTCATAAAGTATCATCAAGTCTGGACTTATGTATCATAAAGTCTGGACTTATGAATCATAAAGTCAGCATCATAGTGTTTCTACCCATGGATGCTGAACCAACAACCCACTGTACCCTCTGACCTGACGGCAGTTCATCAGTTTTCATGAGTGCTTCATAGTTCACTCATATCCCAGTTGTAGTTCTTCATCACTACATAGTTCGTAGGAGTCCGCAGTAGTTGTGGATAATTATGGTGAGTTGACAATCTGACACCTATGTTGTCATCCATCCCAATGATGTCTCTATATATATAGTGACGGACATGTACTTAGAACATCATTTTTTTCCAAAATTTCGAAACCTCCTCTTAGAACATCAAAATTACCATACTTAGAACATCAGAAATGTTTCTAAGTACGCACTTAGAACATCAGAAAAACAGATACTTAGAACATCTCCATTGATTTTTGCATACTTAGAACATTAAAACACACATATACTTAGAACATGTCCTGTTACTTTGGTAAATCTGCATATATACACACAAATACCTTGGTGAACACCATACTTAGAACACTTTCTCCCCTCACTGCTGCAGCATTCTATACCTTTTCTTCGGGAACAATATACACATCATATGTAAGACTGATGCTGGAGATTGCCCCTAGCCTATTAGTTTATAAATATCCGCCGACCCCGGCAGAAATTAGGCGGCAGGGGCGGCAGCCCTTAAATAAATATATCTATATATAGTATTATATAGTGTATATATATAATTAGCGACGGACAAATACTTCGAACATACATATATGTATGGTTCCCATTGGTTCCCCACTGGGATGTTCTAAGTATAGCTTGGAAATGTTCTAAGTATAGGTTTTGGGTATGTTCTAACTACTTTTTTTGAAACCCATACTTAGAACATCCCCGCTGTGACGATTTTCAGATTTTTTTCCAGATGATGTTCTAAGTAGTTGTCCGTCACTATATATATATGTCATTGATATCATGTGGTAAACCGAGCAATGGTATCACCTACCATTTGGAAATGGTTTATGATTGGCTAAAAACCACATTACAATTCAAAACCATTAGATTTCATCCCAATAATCCCACTAGAATCCTATTAAAATCCATGAATCATCCCATTAATCATCCCATTAACATTCCATTGAAATACCAATAATTCCCAGTAAATCCCATTAAAAACCCAGTAAAATCCCATGAAAAATCCCATGAAAAATCTCAATAATTGACCCATCGATGTTTCACCTCACCATGCACCGCCTCGTGAGAGTTACGCTCGCAGTCTTCCTCATGGGAACTCCGCTTCTCCTGACAAAACCGCTGGGGAACCATGGTAATGAATCACTAATCACTATGGATAACTATGAATATATAAGTAAAAATATATGGTTGTAGAACCAAAAGTATGCTTATAGCCTGAACATAAACATTGCTATTAATCCCATATACAATCAAGGGAATGATAATGATGAGGACCGTAGTACTGATAATCTCAGAATAATAATAGCCACCAATAATAACAGCGATATAAGATTGATGATTGTATGAAATATGCAAATGATTCTAGTTTACATGATAATCCTAATGATACTGTATATTACATATATTACCAATGTCTACATGATAATGATGAGGATGGTGGTATGTATAATTCAGACTGATCATCGCAATAATATACTATAATATATTCATAACAGTATAACACTTACAATTCAGAATAATGATAGTAATAATGCTCTTGATAGTAAATAACAACAATAATATAGAAAGAGTAAGAGCACCGAAATCCACTAAACATGTTAAACCGATTGTATCCAAATACCAAAATAAATATGAGTACAAATTAATATATTTCACAGAAGAAGGTTTGGGTAATATTCAAGAAAATGCGACATTTAGTTTACCAAAACATCCAGCATGTGTGTCAATGAGAGAAAATAATAGTGATAGATAGTAATAAAACTATTACAGCAAAAATAAATACATTGAAAAATTGGTCTAAAATGTTCGATCATACATATATATATATTGAAAATTGATATTGAATCAAGTGAATATGACTTTGTAGTAAAATTATTTATGCAAGATTGGTTACCATTTACGCAATTGTTGATTGAATATCATGACAGATTTTTGAAAGAAAATATTGAATGGAAACACGAATTAGTTTTAAAATTGTTAGAAAAATATGGTTTCAAACAATATCATCAAAGAAATTCACAAGAATACAGTTACATCAAAGAGATTGACATCCTAAAAGAATGTTAAATGTAGCTATAGAAGTTTTTCAAAAAGTGCATTCTATTCTATTCTATTCTAGTGCACTCTAAAATAATAAAGAACTGAAGTTTAACTTGATCTTTGATCTTGATCAAAATCGTGATCAGATCAGTGATCAGAGAAAACGAAGTCTTTTGACTAAAAAGAATCCATAGGACATGTATAATCAATCATATAATATATAAGTACAGAGCTGGTGATGCTTGAATTTTCTAGAATTTTCAGACTCTGTACTTACATATTACAGTAATTCATTATACATGTCCTATGGATTCTTAGTCAAAAAGTCTTCGTTCCAGGAACCCGTTGAACCCTGGCCCAATCTGGGGGTTCAAATACCACCAGTTGAGGCGATCTTTGTTTGAAAACACAACTCCTGCATGATGGTGCCACCAGTTGTAAGTTGCGATAGAAAAACCCCATGAAAACATCCATGAATTATAGTTGGTGGTTGACCTACCCCTCTGCAAAATATGAAAGTCCGTTGGGATTATGACATTCCCATATATGAAATGGAAAATAAAAAACCTTTGAAACCACCAACCAGTATAGTTACAGTATACCTACCATAAACCATAGTTAAACCACGAAAAAAAGGCAACTGAACGCTATCTTGGGGGCCCCATCCTGTGTATCCCCATTCTATGGTGGTTTTACCCTCTGGTAAACTAACATAGCTATGGAAAATCACAATGTTTAATGGGTAAATCAACTATAAATGATCATCTTCAATAGCTATGTTAAATTACTAGAAGGTATCCTCATCATATTTGTTGCAAAAAAGAGACAGGTTTGTCCATTTCTGTTGGTCATTCTGGTCTAGCACCTACCATTTGCACCTGCCATTCACCCTTAAAATCAAATATCTATTGGTTATGCTATATGTCATATAAAATCCCATCATAGAATTATGTCTTGAAGCGATAGCATAAGATCTCATTGTCGAAATCATTTCTTGATTCGAAATCCATATCGGAAAAGTGAATCCCACTATAAATGTCCATAAAACTCATATATTGCGTGATGAACATCTTTTTTTTCCCACTTCCCCATCAGAAACTCTCCTGACGAGCAAGGGCCCCTCGCGCCCAGCGAGCAATGAGGTGTATCACCTGCAAATTGGGATTCACCAACAAAAAAATGGATGTCACAAAAAAAAAATGGGATTGGAGCAACAACAAGAAGTGGGTTTACTATGGTTTACTAAGAAAAGCTTGGATTTAAGCAACACGTGATAGCTTTAAGCATCGAGAAAATTGGAATCAACAAATGGCAACATGCGCCACATTCGCTGTGCTATTGCCACCGTGATGAAATATTTACTATGACATGCCAATCTGTTGATGAGTGACCTATTTCACCGAATGGGTTAAAGTATGGCCAGTATGGCTATCGCTATGGGCTTAAAGTCTTGGGAAGCCACATACGGTCGATGGGCCAGCGAAATCCTGCACCACCAAACGGATGGTCGAAACATGTTGAAACCCAAACAAAATCATGGGATTAACATGGATTCACCACCGTTTTCAACTGGTGCTTCGGATTTCGCGTTGCCATCCACAGTAGTAATGTGATAGAGTAAACCCATAATAATCCCCAATTCTGCCGGTATCACTAGATGGTATAAACAGTATAAACTAGTATAAACCATTCCCATCCATGATATGTTTATGGCATTAATCCCATGGAATGATATATGGTAAATCCCATGGCTTATTCCCATCCAATAGATGGAATGATGGCATGAATCCCACATAAAATTCCATGGTTTTTTTTACCACCAAACAGCCACCATCCATCGAGGCATCGCATTGCATTTCGCACCTCGATTTCGCTGATCACGGGCAGCTCGTCGGAACGCAGCAAGGCTTCCACAAAAGACCTCGGCGGAACATCCACGGTGAAGCGTTGCGAAACATGGGATGGTGAAACCCAAAAGGAGAATGAAGCTGCGCAAAGGTGGAATGAATGAACGACTATGAATTAGCATCTGATTATGACTAACAGTTTGCGAACTGGAAAGATCCAGCATCTTTAAGAACGGTAAACCATCTATTTCTATGGGCCATCTATACCATGGCTATGTTAGTCATAACCAGAGGGTAACTCGTACGAATGTATGAGATGGAACGATGCAGCTACCATTTACCCTGGGCTGCACCTCTGATTTGTTCGCAACCAGAAAGTGCAACGAAGACATCTACGGCCAACCGGGATTTTCCAGCGAAGTAGCATACGGATTTGCTGTGTTAAGCTGAGACATATCTGTGCGGATTCTTGTATCACAAGCCTCTAACACCGGAAGCCCAGCGTTTTGCATCCTACACCACTGGCCCGTGGCTGTTGGAACTCGTAACATTTATGGGGGAAATTTAGGATGAAAACAGAACAGACATTGATAATTCAAAATCCAATCACCCAAAATTGCTATGCCAAAACTATTATTCAGAATATCATCAACAAATAGCCTTCGGTAGTCAAACATGGCTGCCGGTAGTCAAATCCCTACGAATCCTGTGCGTCATCATTTGCCCGATTTTGTGGCAATATGAAAAGGGCAATTTTGATGGTATATATACCATGCAATTTCACAAACTCAAGTTTAACTTTCATGTGGTTGGGAAACTAATTTCAAGTAGCTCCAACTGGCCCTATGAAACATAAGGAATATGAATACCCCTAGCTGCCCTACGCGCTTCCAACATCAACCATTGAGATGCCCTGCACTGGCAACTTCTCCAAATGCTCTTCAGCATCTACGTCGTTGCACCGGGGGGATAGGTCTGAGTTGCTGTATGTTACCTGTATATACAATCTGGGATATATCTCCTATAGGATATACCTATTGTGTATATGGTAACCATTGTATATCCAGGTGATAGAGATAACCATTGTATGATATATCCATTGGATAGGTCTATAAGAGATATAACCTGGGATATCACCTGGATATTTTTCATGGTTACCCGGCCTGGTTATGACTGGTAACAGTAGCCTTTGAACATGGCCGTGTCGAAAGTTCGTTGACTTTCCCAGCTAGAACATGGTGGATCTTTCCATAGTTTTCTGTTAACGTTTACCAGAGGTTAAATGGTTTATGTAATGGTAAATGGTTGACATCCTGGATGTAACATAATACGAATGGATATTTTCTGGTTAAACCATACTAAGGACTTGACAGCAAAAATGGATAAACATGGGATGTGATCCAACCAAAATGGGAATCTGATGGGAATATCATGGTTTTTTTGGGGGGGATACAATGGGATACATAGCCAACAAGATGATATGTGGGTCTGTCTGAAAATGGCCCTTTAAAAAAATTGCTTCCCATGGTTTTCTAAAATCAAATCATAATCCATGGGATTCAAGGGTGCTTTTTGACAGATGGGGTCAACAGTCAAAATTCTTCCGTTCTTGGACCGGAAATTTTGTAGATGTTGTATGATGTTGTTCATTTCTTGGGGTGTAAGTCAAGAACCTGGAGCCATTCACCGGTAGATCTTTCATTTCGGTTGAAACGGACATGTGATGTTCTTTTTGGGCAGCTGGCAAGGTGACTACAGTGCATCTACCCTCTGGTAAACTAACATAGCTATTGAAAATGGCCATTTATAGTGGATTTTCTCATTAAAAATTGTGATTTTCCATAGCTATGTTAGTTTACCAGAAGGTACATGCATCAAAAATCGTGTCTGCTTCGGTTGGATAAACACCCACAATGCCAGGGATAAACACCAGAGTGGATACTTTAAGTGGCATTTCCCCAGACTCATTTCTGGGTATTTGCCAAATTTGAAGGAACCCTGGATCAATCAAGCCCCACTTTACTAAGAGGCAGGTTCCCCAAAAGAAACCAATATATGGCGGGTTCCTGAAATGGGGGTACCCCCAAATCACCCATGTTACTAGGAATTTCCCTTATAAACATTTATAAACCATCCATTTGCTGGTACCCCCATTGATGGAAACCTCCATATAGATGGATAATATGCCATATTAATGGATAGTCGGATAGTTGCATAGTCATGGGGCCATGGTCACCATCGCCACGGCTCCTGCGGTCACCAGGGCGAAATGGCCTTGGTTTCAATACGTCACATGTGGTCATGGTCGAGTCGTGGTCATGACGACTGGATGATTTCCATTGGTTTTTTTCCAATTGGAAACCCATGTGAAGAATGATGATCTCAGATGAGAACATGTGATTTGAAAAATTGGTTTCCATTGGTTCATCATCTTCACATGTTCTCATCTGAGATCTAGTCACTGGCACATTGGTTTCCATTCGCAGGATGCCAGGAATATGAGGCAGCTACCAACACATCTGGGTAAATTACAATATTTCACTAACCTGAATTAAGACCATTTGGGGATGATTTGCCTTACTAACCATGATTTCCAGTGAGGTCGCAGTGAGGTCGTTATAATTTACCCAGAACACATGTAAAAAATGCCCATGGATTTATGGATTGAGGCAAAACCCACTTTTCAGACACGCCGAGAGAGGTTCAGATTCTGCTGTGTGCCATGAACGTACATGCGTCACATGATGTGCTCGCTTTATGAAGCAAGTTTAAATGCTATCTAGCAGTTTTTTCCGCTTACGGACAAGAAAGAATGTCTACTTAGTCTAATTCGAAAGCAACAGACAGCCAACACAACCCCACTACTACATTTAAAAAAAACATGCCATTTTTATTGAAATAGCGTTTGCCATTCGGTCTGGGTAAAGCCACGTCGACTTCGCAGGGCTTTCAGCAAGCTGTTCCACCTGGCGGGGTGAAATTCACCTCATGGACGACCAACAGTAACGGATGGATGACTGGAAATGGTTTCATGTGGGTAAAACAATGCCATTTTTACATTTTTACCACCCATGACTGGGAATGGTCTATACTATACCACCTATTAAAATGCTGATGACTGGGAAATGGTTATTATTGAAGTTGTAATGTTAAACCATGGATAAAACATATTGATAAACTTGATTGTGACTGTTTTTCTGGTTTTTAAAAGCCATAATTATAAGTCTTCACCGACGGTTGAGCCAAAAAAAACGTATCCATGGTGAAATGCATGGAAAAATCATCACGGTGGGAAAAATCACAGGAAACCCATGGTTTGTACACCAAAAGAGGCAGGCTTCCCTGTAGATTTTCTCTTGAACCAATTGGTCCTGGTATAAAGTTGGGATGACCGATGTTCTTGCCATGGTGGATTACTTTACTTGGTGGTGGACACAGGACTTGTGATTGGTTAACGATGAAGGACCATCTTCCACCAGTCATCACCAGTTATACATGGAAAACATCTAATTATATAGATTTATATAGTCTACAAATAGTCTACAAATAGTTTATAATGTTTATATATGGATTGTAAATCACTTATATACCACTTACGGAAGATCAGCATTTTTTCCGGATTCCCCGTGGTGGAAAATTCCGATCTCAGATCCCCCGGGTGCCCCCGCAAGAGTCGCCCGAAATGCTCGTGGGACATCTGTACAGTCAGCAGGTGATAGAACAGTCCCACCTTGGAAGACACGTCGTAGCGTAGCTTCGCTTGGGGTCAAAAAAGGGTCGAGTTTCACTATGTTCCACTCTAATTTTTTGGCGATGACTCACCGGAAAAAAAAAAAAGTTTTTCTGCAGGTCCAGTTTGAAGTGGATATATCAATTATATCACCATATAGTCATATAGTTCTCATATCCCAACTTACGGAGGTGAAATCCATTGAAAGCCATAGTAAAATCCCTAAAGTAGCCCTGGCCAGCCCAAAGTAATTTATCTATTTTTTTGGACCAAAAAGAGCTCCTGGAGTTGGTGTCAGTGGTAGCTGCCTTCACAACTGGCCCAATTCAGCCCAATTCAGCCCGGCCAGACTTCTTTGGTGCTTCCATCCCCAGGAAATTTGCTGATTTCCATGGGACATTTTCTTAGCCATGTTCGTTGCCTCAGTATCATCGCATACTCAGTTTCCTCAGTTTCTACTCAGTCGCAATTACTGAGTAGCCCTGACGGTGAAATTGTCTTGCATCCACTGCAGGCAGTGCTTCACGATGTCTTCGATGCAGTACTTGTCCGCGATGTGCATCAGCGCCTGCCGCTGGCTGGATCTTCGAGGATCGGTCGCCGGTTTTTGGTCGCCGACAAGTCACGGATCCAACACGGATGGTCACCTTTTTTTTGTGAGCACCTAAGGCGACTAAAGCGACTAAGGTCTCAAGAAATCAGGTTTAGAATGGTTTACAAGTTATAATAGATATATGTTTAGATTGAAAATGGAGAACAAAAATCTGTCTAACGGGACTTGGAATTGATTTTCTCGTTGAAAAACATCTAGAGGGCATTTCACCAATCATTTCCCGCACGAAAAGTCCACCATCCCAACAGAATCCGCCGCCTTCACATTCCCTTGGTCCACATGGCAAGTGTTCAAGTACACGAATCTGATCATCTCCAAGAACACCTGCGAATTCCAGGGAGTTTTGGGTCCAGGATTGACCCAAAACCACCAGTTAAAACCACCAGAAAAATCGAGATTTCTATGGATTTGTTCGCTTCACAAGCCCCAAACAGTCGTGGATTTTCTATGGATTTGGCATCTCCAGCGCCACATCCCAAGCACGTCGTCGCCTCTGGTTCGTCATCCACCATGACCTCGCTGGGTCGCTGGGATCTGGTGGTTTCGAAATACCCAAAAACCTTAGCCTTAGACCTTAGACCACATGTGGTTTACCAAGGCAACCCCATGAACCAACCATGAACCAACCATTCTCATCCCAGGATATCTTGGATGTCACGGTTCCTGCAGCGCCTCTAACGGCTTCTCGGAATGCGCTGGAACTGTGGGCTGCGTCCGGGGGCTGTTCATGGGCTCTGCCTGCCGCAGATCATGGGGAGATCATGGCCCAAAATGCTCGACCGTTTAACCATTCAAATACCATGATAACATATCATCACAATTGAAATGAGTTATATATGCTATATATATACATATATATACATATATATACATATACATATACATATATACATATATACATATATACATATATACATATATACATATATACATATATACATATATACATATATACATATATATATACATATATACCTATATACATATACATACATATATACACATATACATATATACATACATACACATATATACATATATACATATATACATATATACATATATACATATATACATATATACATATATACATATACATATATACATATACATATATACATATATACATATATACATATATACATATATACATATATACATATATACATATATACATATACACATAGACACATATACACATATACACATATACACATATACACATATACACATATACATATACATATACATATACATATACATATACATATACATATACATATACATATTATACATATATTATACATATATATTATATATATACCACGATCTTTTGATGGCTTATAGCTTTGAATATAGTGATAAATATAGTGATTATAGCCATTTTGTCAGAATGGCAGTGCGACCAAACTTTATTCTGGCAACTATGACCAACCAGACAGGAAGCACGGCTGGACAGGGCACAATTGTGGGCTGAGAGGGGGAGTTGAACCAATGTCTATGGCCAATCTCAGGTAAGATGTGAAATGTTCCCCCTAAATTCTTACAATGGCAGAAAAGCCTCTTGGAGTGCGTTCTATTCGATGCAAAGATGAGTCCATTAATAAATGCCCGAATGAGCCTCTCAAATATGTTGGGACATGTTGGAATCAGTTAGAACCAAGTGGATTTCCCAAAATCCATCACTTTTTTAAAGGAGGATTCTGGGGTTCCTCTCGAGTCAACCGCGCCTCGCTCTGTCCGCGGGCAGAGGATGTCTCAACACTGCCCTGGCGGAGATGGTCGTGCTGGTCACCAATCCCTCGTTCTACCGGTTCTACCGCCATCGCCAATTACTGGGCACCTGATCTTGGACATGCTCCACATGCTCCACATGCTCCACTTGATGCTCCACTTGCTCCTCAAAGGCTCGTGCCGGCCTGCGACCGAAAAACGAGATGCCACAAGGTGCGAGAGGTCTCGAAAGAGACGCTTGGTCCCCGGGGGATTTAACAAATAAATATGATGATATAAAGGGCGCATATGGCCAACTTAATATTATAATATGTATATAGACAATTCTGCTGGTGAAATCTAAAATGTTTTGGTCGATTTTTTCTCCAATCTCCATGTTTTTCTCCCATATTTTGGGCTGCCCCGGCCATGCGGCGGCCGCCGCCGCTTCCGCAGCGGCCGCTGCGGCAGCAGAAGCGGGAGGCGGCTCGCGAGGTTCCTGAAGTCTCGGGGACTTTTTGTTGAGTTATTTATGACGATTTAATGGTTTTTTTTTCATGGATTATACAATTGTGTTTTTCATGGATTATATACACAATGGGTTTTTTCATGGATTATACAATGGTTTTTTTCGTGGATTAGACAATGGTTTTTTTCATGGATTATATACACAATGGGTTTTTTCATGGATTACACAATGGTTTTTTTCGTGGATTAGACAATGTTTTTTTCATGGATTATATACACAATGGGTTTTTTCATGGATTACACAATGGTTTTTTTTCATGAATTATACAATTGGGTGTTTTTCATGGATTATATACACAATGGGTTTTTTCATGGATTACACAATGGTTTTTTTCGTGGATTAGACAATGGGTTGTTGCATGGATTATATACACAATGGGTTTTTTCATGGATTACACAATGGGTTTTGTCATGGATTAGACAATGGGTTTTTTCATGGATTATATACACAATGGGTTTTTTCATGGATTACACAATGGTTTTTTTCGTGGATTAGACAATGGGTTTTTGCATGGATTATATACACAATGGGTTTTTTCATGGATTACACAATGGGTTTTTTCATGGATTAGACAATGGGTTTTTTTATGGATTATACAATGTTTTTTAAATGGACTACACAATGGTTTTTTTCATGGATTATACAATTGGGTTTTTTCATGGATTATATACACAATGGTTTTTTCATGAACTATACAATGGGTTTTTTCTCATGGATTATACAATGGTTGTTTTTTCATGGATTACACAATGTTTTTTTCATGGATTATACAATGGTTTTTTCATGGATTATACAATGGGTTTTTTATGGATTACACAATGTTTTGTTTTCATGGATTATACAATGGTTGTTTTTTCATGGATTATATACACAATGGATTTTTTCATGGATTACACAATGGGTTTTGTTCATGGATTATACAACGGTTGTTTTTTCATGGATTACACAATGGTTTTTTGTTCATGGATTACACAATGGTGTTTTTTCATGAATTACACAATGGTTTTTTTTCATGGATTATACAATGGTTTTTTTCATGGATTACACAATGGATTTGTTTCATGGATTATACAATGTTTTTTTCATGGATTACACAATGAGTTTTTTCATGGATTACACAATGGTGTGTTTCATGGATTACACAATGGGTTTTTTTCATGGGTTATACAATGGTTTTTTTCATGGATTACGCAATGGGTTTTTTTCATGGGTTATACAATTGTTTTTTTCATGGATTACACAATGGGTTGTTTCATGGATTACACAATGGGTTTTTTTCATGGGTTATACAATGGTTTCTTTCATGGATTACACAATGGATTTGTTTCATGGATTATACAATGTTTTTTTCATGGATTACACAATGGTTTTTTTCATGGATTACACAATGGTGTTTTTTCCTGGGTTATACAATGGTTTTTTTCATGGATTACACAATGGGTTTTTTCATGGATTACACAATGGTGTTTTTCATGGATTACACAATGGGTTTTTTCATGGGTTATACTTTTTTTTTCATGGATTACACAATTGGTTTTTTTCATGGGTTATACAATTGTTTTTTTCATGGATTACACAATGGTATTTTTTGCATGGATTATACAATGGTTTTGTTTCATGGATTATATACACAATGGTTTTTTTTGAAGGATTATACAATGGTTTTTTTTCAGGGATTACACAATGTTTTTTTTCTTGGATTATACAATGGGTTTTTTTCATGGATTATACAATGCGTTTGTTTCATGGATTATACAATGGGCTGTTTCATAGAGTATACAATGAACCCTTCGGTTTTTAAGGAGTATTATCCTGATGATTATCCTAATAAGGATAAATGGCTTATATATGGGGAAAGAACAATCAATTATTAAATGAATACATTAATCATAATATCCATTCGTGGTTTCATAGTCTTAATAGTGAATTTAATAATGGGTTATCGTATCTATAAATGGGTAGACTAACTATGGTTACTAACCACTTTATATCTGTGGGTTATCCGCCAAGTAGTCAGCCAAAATGGGGAACCAACCAAGAGGAATAGTGGTTGATAGTTGATCTATGAAAGCTAAACCAGCAAGAATATAGATTGAACCAGGAAAAGTGGCGATTTACAGTTGATATGTTTGATGTATCGTAGGTAAGTGGATAGACAAAACTAGCTAAACTAAAGATAGAGAGTTACCTATGATACATGGGTAGTAGATAGATATAACCGATGATTACCCTATATGATTACCCATGATTCATGATCTATGAATCATTTTTTTGGCGTCAAAAAAAGGCTGCATCAGATGGGTTTTGTTCACCGAGCTGTTGCTGTCGGGCGCCATATTCCAGCTAAGATAGGTGTTGAGTCAACAAACGTGTTTTGCCATGTTTGTTAACCATGGTTTATGATAGTTTCTTAGAGATGTATTCAGTATGTGTTTACTTAATTTACTGATTAGAAACTTCATTTGCAGGCTTAATGAAGTCTCCAATACACAAATCAAATGTGTTGCTAACTACATTGTTTGTAAGTCTATTCGTCTATTCATTATGTCAAATTGTATCAGATTCAACTCATATTTTGATTCAGCTTTCTTTTGATGAGCCAGGTTGAAGCCTACAGTAAATGCTGTAGCTCCAAGTTGTTGATGAATAGGCACGAATCGCCACGAATCGACAGCTGGACCAACACATTCTGAATCTGAAAGCATCTTAGCGATTCGCTTCCTATATCTAAAAATGAAAAAATCGCTGCCAGCCCAATCACTATCATGATACTAACTGACGATACATTCCCCAGCTTCATTGGGATTAATATGATGCTATTGGGCTGATAGTTAGTATCCCAACAGCTTCACTCGAGACCCTGAGCTCCGCACGCTGGTCGGGGGATATCCTTGAGGCAGGCCCGGCAGGCTAACACCTGAGCTGAATTTTCTGGGTAACCCATGGACTATTCATTTCGATTTAGCCAAAAATATGGGTGATTTTCCATAGCTAATCATGGAAAATAGTTGGTGTCACTATTCATTTCGGTTTAGTCCATTGATTAATCAACTAGTCATTTCTATTGTTCGATGATTTATAGTTGATGTCCATTGAAACCTCCATTTATGGACGATGGATGATGATTTATCTATCTAAAAAGGCTGATTCTCAATAGCAAACATCTTAAATTACCAGAGGATATGTAGTTTTTGAACTGGTTTACGAGTTAGCAACCACCCTGTTGCCGTAGCCAATGACTTTGCCAAAAAACCATGGCCAGATCTTTCCTGACATATATCCCTTTTGCATGTATGGATGTTTAATGTCAAGGCACATTTTTTAAGGATGATAAGGTTTAGGAAACTATACACCTCCTGGCTTTTTCCTTGACATCTTCCAGTGTTTGATGTTTTTTTTTTTCGGTTGTTCATCTCTGCCAGGAATCAACTGAAAACTGGGTGTTTCGAAGATGTGGTATTTATCCCCAAATCCGTGGGTGAATCATCATTCCCCTTGCTAAGACTCCCAAAGAACAGAGCTATCCCCCATTTTTGGACAAAAGCCATATTGGCACAGTATCGCCATGTAAAATGGTAGTTAAATCCCATGGCTAATCATCATTTCTTTGATGAGAATCAACAATTGAGGTTGAATCCCCCTTTTCAAACACACCCATGCCACTCCTTCCCCAACTTAGCACTTCACTTTTTTTAACTGGTTGGTGGTTTCAACCCCTCTGCAAAAATATGAAAGTCAGTTGGGGTTATTATTCCCAATAGATGGAAAGTCATAAAAGTCATGTTCCAAAAAAAACAACCAGTTTACATATTAGGCCGTGTCTGAAAATAGGCTATCCCTCAATCCTCTGGTTTTTCATCTCCATATTTTTGGGGTATTCCGAAGTCCCCAACGACCAAAACGACCAACCCCCAGCGTCGCTCCCCGGCTTCCCTACGGCTCTCTGGTGCAAAGCTTAAGCCCAGCTCTTGCGTGGTCCACCTGCAGCGCCCAGCTTCCATGGATTGTCACGGGGGGCAACACACCGACATGTCTGGATCTTCTATGCCGGCTGTTATATCGGCTAACATGGGTTAACATTGTTTGATATGGGTTAATATTGGGGAATATTGGTTAATGCTGGTGTGAATGATGGTGTTGATGTTTTTTTCACAACAAAAACTCACTAACTATAGTTATATCTACCATCAACCCATGATTGGCACTTGTCGCTCTAGGATGTTCCAGCTGTACTTCTACCAACAAGCACGTGGACAGAAGACTGGTATATACTGGGATATCATCAACCGAACTATATGGCTATGAATCAATACCTATTAATACCATTTTTAGAGGGATGAACATCCATTTACCAGCTATTTTTATGTTCACCAGGGGTACAAGGTTTTGACCCACTGCCATATAGGGATATGGATGATATGGGTATGTCCAACCGCACGAATCATGTAGCAGTGTAGCATGTTCAAGCATTCTCATACTCCAGGCAGGAATTCGCGGAATGGACCCCATTTTAAGCTGGGAAAAAGAAAACAACGGGTTTTAAACCTGGCACTTAACGAATCTGTCTTACACCCATCTGGGATTTCTTTTTACGGATAGCCAGCATTCCCACAATGAATATGGCTTGTTTATACGTCGAATATGTGGTTTTTCTACATGTTTTTTTTTGGCACTGGTCGATCATTGACATTCCACATTGAGTCCCTGTTGTCTATGATGAAAAACCTTCATTCTGGTTGGATCCCCAAAAATAGCTGCTTCTATCCATCCCAATCCATCTTAAATTGAGGTGATACCCAATATTGTTAGAGAAAAATATCACTTCTTAGTGTTGAAAGGTACCCGGCCTGGTAAACAAACATTCACAGTTTGCGACATAGAAAATGGCCCAGTCGAAATAGTGGATTTACCCATAGAAATAGCATGGTGGATCTTTCCAGTTCGCTTTTTGGTCATGTTTACCAGAGGCTAAATCCCATCTTGAGATCCCCAGATTTACGGCGGCATCCCATCCACCTCTTTTCGCTCTCAGCCGCCGTGAGCCTTTCTAGGAGCCTGGCGACTTCGAAGCTTCGACTGAGCTGAGCACCCATCCATGCAATCCATATGGAATCTATGGAGAAATCCACCAAACAAATTATCCCATGTTGAGTACTAACATAACTATGGAAAGATCCACCATTTAGTTCGTGAGGTTTCCCATAGAAATAGCATGGTGGATCTTTCCAGTTCGTTTTCTGTATGTTTACCAGGTCGGGTATCCCAAGTTGACTGGGAAAAAAAAAATGGGGAAATCATGATCCATTTGGAAATCACAATGATTGGTGAATTGCATCGCTAGGATCGCTCTAATTGGAGCGGGATGAGTCACCTTCGAAAGATGTTTAACTCAAATATAGTTCTTATGTTCGTCCAAGATGTTTTGGTACTGGCACCCTCTGGAATTTAACAGTTTGCTGTTGAAAATACCCCATTTATAATGGATTTACCAGTTGAAAATGGTGATTTTCCATAGCTATTTTGACATAACCAGAGGGTAAAACCTGTAAGGCTTCATCAATATGTTTACCTCAACACTCTGTTCAGCTAAGGGAAATTAAAATCGCTACACATTCTGCCCCCTTTTTTTCAACACCGTGCTACGCCGCTGATTTCCTGGGGGCCCAACACCGGCTGCGTGCGAAGCAGCAAAGTATGACATCTCAATGACTGGCCCTCGGAATCATTTGGAGATCCCAAAGTTTTCACATCCCATGGCTTGTCATATCTCCCATAGGATCCATGTATGGTATATATGCTAACATTTGGGGTATATTAATGGTAAATGTTACCATATATGGCATACATGGATCCTATGGGTCTTGCCATCATGTTCCCCATGAAGCCATGACGATTTGTTCCTTGTTGGTGATCCCATGAGAAAAGCCATGAAATTCATGGGAAATTCCAGCATTTTTTGGACCGAAACATGCCCCATGCCTTCCGTGAGTTTCACCATCCGTTTCAGCCACAAAGCAGGCCGCAGGCCAGCTGCTTGTCGAAATTTCAATGGCTCATGATGAACCAAATGGATTCAATATCATTAATCCACCAAATCCATCAATATCAATGGACTGATGAAGCAAACTTACAGGAAACTCTAGGGTCCTAATTACATTTAAGGGAAAACTATTCATCCAAAAAATACCATTTTTCTGTACCCAAATAATACCATTTAATCCCAAATTAGTTTCTGTACCTGGTGGTAATCAAACATGGCTTCTTGACAAATCCACCATTTACTTCGATGATGAATTCCGGATGTTCGGATTTTCCAGCCAGCCATGTTTGATGACACTGGACGGTATCCCAGCATCACAGTAATTGTTGGTTATATGTATGTATATATATATATACACATTCCATTAATAGTCCATTGTATATATATATATATATCCGTAAGCATCAATATAATCATGAATAACCATTAGCCACTGGTTTCAAATGTTTCTTTTCATATATATATATATCCATTTGGGATTGTCGAACCAAAAAAAGTCCCTTGGGCCGCGACTCCAGTCTCGTTGCCTCGTGACATGCGTCCAGATGTTACAAGGAAGCGCCATCCCAAAAACTGGATTTGGAATGGATTCATAAGAATTTATATGGATTTATGATGATTTATATGGATTTATATATCTGGATTTATGTGGATTTATAGAAGCGAGCCATGCACCGACAACGAAAAATAGGCGTTCATTCCACGAGTTTCATGGGATCCATTGGAGAGAAATTCACGTAACAAAAGCATGCACAAAATCCCAGGGTGTTTGAAAAAATGTCCTAAACATCACCAACAAAAAAGGGGAATATTGGGGATATAATCTCCAGAAGATAATTAAAAGTGTTCAAAATCCCCTAAAGGGGGCATCTACCAACTCCCGCAAATCTACCATCAGGGTATATGGAAAGAGCGCGACATAGCCTGATTGAAGGGTTTGGACTGGATGAGAAGGTGGATTGAAAAGGTGCCTTTGTCAAACAAATGCCTAGCATAGGCCATGAAATGGATGCCATGGGCTTCCACACAATGATTGTGGTACAAGATGCTACAAGTATGGGCCAAATGGGTATGCAAAAACTGCATAGTTGGATATAGTTGGTAAACCGATGGTCAATGCCGTAAACCATGCCCAAGTCTATCCAACTTGACCATTTGAAGGTATAAACTACCCCAAAGAGGCGTTCGGGTGATCACCGCGATGGTATTGAATCCATTCAATTTGGGTTCCCCCAGTTAGGGTTTCATAGGGATGAGATTGCATGAAACACCAATTGAAAAATTATGCTTCCAACATGCCGTCATTCATATACTAACATACCACGCATGATCACGCATGTATATGATATATATATATATATACATATTGCTTTATATATCTATATATTCATCCTGAAGTAGTTAGAGTCTGGAATTCTCAAACACATTGCATTTTTTCTGATGATTCAAATTTCCATGTCCAATATAAACGGAATATCACTTCATAGATATATATATATATACATATAAAGCCAATAATCAATAGTTAATATATATTTATTAATAATATAGTATCATAAACTTAGTATGATACCATATATGTATATATATATACGTACTATATATATACGGACTTATTCTAAAGTTTGGACTGTTTATTGGTTTATCCATCTCTTGTGTGATTCATTTGTCATCATTCTGTACATATATGCATACATGTATACGTATATTTATATATTCTCAATAGTAAGTAAGAATTAATAATCAAGAATATCTTCATAGAATTAATAATCAAGAATATCTTAATAGAATTAATAATCAAGAAAAAATATTAATAGAATTAAGAATCAAGAATATCTTAATAGAATCAATAATCAAGAATAATCTTGGTTATTCAGATATTTATTAGATTAATATATATATATATCTGGTTGGTGGTTTCAACCCCTCTGAAAAATATGAAAGTCAGTTGGGATGATGACATTCCCAAATATATTCGGAAAAATAAAAAATGATCCAAACCACCAACCAGATATATATATATATTGAAAATGGCCATAGAAATAGTGGATTTATAATGGTTTAATGGGACTAATGATATGTATTATATACCAATAGAGGTAATTTCTGGCCTGGGGATGTCCCGATTTTTTCACCGCGCACCTATGGAGTGTCCCCATCCACTCCTGGTGGTCCTCGTCGCCATGGTGATGAATTGATGTGCCATTCTATTTGGAATATATATGGAAAATATATGGAATATAATATATGTATATATATATATTATTCACGATATATGGAATATATATGGAATATATGATCAATAAATATCAATATGGAATATATATATATGGCAATTTTCATATGTGGCAATTTTCATGGAAGATTTCATATGCTATATGCGGTGACCTCTGGTAATTTGTTACATAGCTATTGAAAATGGCAATTTATAGTGGATTTACCCATTAATAGCATGGTGGATCTTTCCATAGTTTTCTGTATGTTATGTTTGGTAAATCAACTATGAATGGATTTCAAACTAGTTATGTTAGTTATGTTAGTTATGTTTCACTGACCCACATTCTCTGCAAACTTCAAGTTTCAAGTTCAGTGATCTCCACCCAGTTCCGCAGGTCGAGACGTGGAGCTCCTGTGTGGAGACACCGGTGAGTGCATTGCAATGACAGGCCTGGCTTCAGTTCACCGCTGAGAACCTCTTCTCCTTGCTACGGAAGGCCTTGGGATACCTTGGGATGCCTGCAATTGTCCGAAAATGACCAATTATATCATCCTTGGAAAAATCCTTAAAAACTGGATCCTCAGTTTGATATTTAATATATTTACAAGGTGGTGCCCCCCAAGTTATAAGTTGGTTTATAATCCCATTAACTATAGATATATCACCTATAAACCATAGTTATTAATATATTTACCCCCCTGAAATGGCAAGGCCAATGACCATTGCGTCGCCTCGGACTGGTCTGTGCGCCGATCGGCGAGGTGCCATGGCAGTGCCCATTGGAAGGCGAAGCCTCGGCGTGCCACGACACGACACGTGGAAGCGAATTTTTTGAGGGGAAACCATAGGAAAACCATAGGAAAACCCTAGGAAAACCATAGGAAAATGGAGGTTTACCCTCTGGTAAACTAACATAGCTATGGAAAGATCCATCATTTTCAATGGAAAAATCCACTATTTCGACTGGGCCATTTTCAATAGCTATTTTGACATAACCAGAGGGTAAAATGCTGTGAAAATGCTGGGAAAATTGTAAAAGAAGGATGGGAACATGCGAATTTCATAGGAAAAATATGGAAAAATATGTCATGCTGGGAAATGCTGATACAGAGTGAGGATGTTGCCAGCAAAATGTAAGGGAAAGTGGTGAATGTCCCACTTCAAAGTTGGGACAAGATGGAGTTCTCCAGAAATATGGCGATGTGACAGGCATATTCGGAATATCGTCACAAAATGTCGAGAAAAACTCTTGGAAAACAACCAACAAACACTATGTGTTCGCAAAAAATTGGACACAGCCAACAGAAACGTCCCGGTATTAGGAAAGTTTTCAGACCTTGCTCCCCAACAATCCAGGTTGAAAAATAGCCCCTGGTCTATGGATTGATTGTGGTACCCCCAACCAAGAAGGCTTTAAGGATCTTTAAGGTTAGGAAAATCAACTTGGGACTTGGGAGCCCCATGAAGCGAAGTCCGAATCGGCTCAAACCATCACCGAAAAGAACGCCCCACGGCTTCCCATGGCATCTTTTGGGACTAAGACCCCTTGAAGACAGGTCACTTGAAGTAGCAAACACTAGTATCTCTCATATGTTTTCTATAGTCTCCGTTACATCCGAGTTGTGTCCAGCAAGTCATGCCTTTCCAACTTCCAGATTTCCTGGTCGCGACTTTTTTCTTTTACCGCGCCAGCCATGCTTCAGGAGAGGTTGGCAATGGGGTCGTCTAATAGAGAACCTTAGAGCGGATCCGGGAAATGAAACCATCCAAGCAGCAACTTCGGTCCAAAAAGTTGGGGGAAATGTCTGGTACCACCCCCCAAAGAAAAAACTGCGTTTATGCTGTATCCCCAGTTCTATGAGGTCTATGTCTGTCCCAATATGTAGCATAGAGCTTACAGTACACAAATTGTGTCAAAATTTCAGGTTTAGGGCACCGGAGATTCTGGTCATGTGTAATGCTAACTGTCCAAATTTAGGGCTACCCAATTTTGACCCATCCAATGGTTGCTGGAAAAAAGAACCATGTGCTATGATTATGAAATCTCAACTGACATAATACCACTACCAGAATCATAGATCAAAACCAGATTTTAAAAAAAAAAACAGCACCAGCTATTCTCAAACACATACCTGTTCAGTTTCAAATATCAAAAACCAACTCCAAATCCGACCAAAAATTCCGAGAAAATCCAGGGAACAGCTTTGGATGTAGTCCAAGCGCGGATAGAATTCCCTGAGAAAGTCGTTGCCGTGCTGTCGCAAGTCCTCAGGATCCACCGCATCGGCGTAGCCCGTAAAGAGCCGATCCTGGCTGCCGGATTGATAGTGATTTCCATACCCATAGGATCCATGGTGCTGCTATATATGGTAACATTTACCATTAATATACCCCAAATGTTAGCATATATACCATACATGGATCCTATGGGATATAATTAATGGGTTTGATAGTTTTTTGGGATGCTGTATAGTATTATAGTGGTTTATAGTTATCTATAGGGATAAAAACACTGGTGTTTTTCGGGATCTAATGGGATTAATGTACATAAACCTGGTGGTGATGGAAAGGTCATGGACTTTTTTTGGATTAAACCGTTTGTTTGCTTATGACTGTTCTATATTCTGGGCTATGGATTATGATGGGATTCAATATGATTTCAACCAGCGGGGATACTGATATTCGTTATGGCCGTATGGCTGATAGAGTTAACCCGGTTTAAACCGTCCGCAACATTTAAATCTGGGTTTTCTGCTTTTTACACATTCCAAAAATACACACTACGCATCTCAAGCAATCATCCCAACGATGGTGGAAATACATGGAAATACGCTCTTTTTTGAAGACGTGAAACCCCCAACCGGCAATGATAAACCCATCCCGGATCCCCAATGTTTTCCCATGAGAATTTCATCATCCCCCAAGGGCGGTTACGGAAGTTAAACTCAGGTCTCGGCTCTTGCCCACGAAGTTGGCATCTTCCGAGAGCCCACGGCACATCTGAACACATTTTTGGGATCCCAAGAAAAATATCGAAAATTCATGAAAGTCACCAACGATCCTAACATCGCCAAAACATCACTCAGTTAGCCCAGGTTCCAAGACCGGCAAATCTTCTTCCAGCACATGTCCAATGGCTGTTTCCCATGGCTTTGTGATCGCTTGGTCCGACAATGTGATGAAGATCTGCGTGTTCCGCGTGTGTGGCCCCGTCCCTGCGAAGCTTAAGGTCCCTCTCGGCAAGCGACGCGGCGCAACCGCTTGGGCGACGGCGTCGTCGGGGATGCTGGGGGACCACTTCTCGTTCAGCTCGCGAGCGTCGCCTTTCGTAAAGATGTAAAAAGTATACCAGGTACATCTGAAACTTAGATTTTAGAAGTGTTTAAAGAACGAGTCTAGTGTGTCTACTGGGTGAAAGGAACTGACTAGACCTTTGCTCACTAGGAGATGGCTTTGTCTGATGCATCCCATTAAATCCAGTCGCTGATGCCGAACTGCACCAGGGAGCCACGTACAGCACGGAAGATTGCCTTAGAACTGGGCCGAACTGGGAGAGCAATGTTGACCTATGACCTATGGAAAAAAGGCTGGATTTCTCCGAAAAAGAAACGTGTTATGCTTTTTTCGGGGCTGCTTGAGGTATAACTGGCAATGAGTATAATTCCTGGATTCTTTATAGAATGTTCAAGGGGTGGGATACCCTTCGGTAATCAGACCTGGCAATGGAAAAACATGACAAGCTCATCGAACTGAGTGTACAACATGAAAAATGGTTATAAAAAAATGTCACGATGGGTTTGGCCCAAAATATGGTGCCCAAGAATGATTGTATCACTACTAAAACCACTCCTTGCTTTGTCTAAACCCAGGCTTCTCAGAATGTCATAGCCGACATCATCAAACATGTTGCGAACAGGGATTGCTTACTGGTGCTAAACGTAGAAAAAATGGGGGTTATTGCCCTCTTCATGAGTATTAAAAAAAATCATCCCATTCCCTCTTTCTCCAGCAGCACCAGCAGCATTCTTTGTTTAGCCCAAGAAACCTGATCTCGAAAAAATCCATCCCGCACCAAATCCAGAAAACGTCGGACTCCTTGAGGAGATTCTGGGGTGGTTTGAAGATGAAAAGTTCCTCCAGGGCTCCGATTTTTCACTGGATGTGGAGCTCCCAACTGCACTTAAAAAGAAACAACATATCCATTAACCCGAACTGTACTCTACATGTGTATGCATATATATATATATACAATATATCATATGTAAATATACAATATATATTAATATATAATTATACATACACATAGTTGGCTGCAACGTGGCAGCCCCATTCATAGAGAATCGGATGGCGAGAGATGACCCTAAAAAATCTCGGATGACGATGACCGTCACCAAAAGATGACCGTGATGCCGCGAAGGCAGAATGCTTCGAAATTATCATCTAATGGTTATTATATATATATATATCTGGTTGGTGGTTTTAACCATCTTGAAAAATATGAAAGTCAGTTGGGATGATGACATTCCCAATATATGGAAAAATAAAAAAAGTTCCAAACCGCCAACAAGATATATATATATATATGGGGATACAATAGCATGATATATATGGGGATAATGAATATATGGGAAATATTAGGTGATTTATGGGAAAGATATGGGATTTATAATGGTTTAATGGGACTAATGATTGTGATTCAATGGGATATTAATGGGACCTACCCTCTGGTAATGACTAACATTGAACTAAATGGAGGTGTATAGCTGGGAAAATCATTGAACTAAATGGATCTAAATGAGGAAATTTCAAGCAAGCAGCCACGTTTGATCACCGGAGGGTACCCTCTGGTAATTTAACAGTTTGTTATTGAAAATGGCCATAGAAATAGTTGATTTACCTATTCAAAATGGTGGATCTTTCCATAGTTTTGTTAGTTTACCAAAAATGATACCTCTAGTAATACCCAAAACGATCGAAAAATGATTTCTCAATATTTCTCACTCCTTTGGTACTACCTGTCCATCTTTTCGCGGATTGCTATTCCAGTATTTTCACCACCAAAGAGCCATGTGGGTATGGATCAAAACCCGGCTACCCGGTTCACACCTAAATAGCTGGTTCAGTAAATGGATATTCAATCCCAACAAAGGTCTTGGGTCATTGGTTTAAAACATTCGCTGGTAGGTTCCCAGCTCCCTTGCTAAACGTTTCTCTAGTCGCTGTATAAATTGGCATCACAAAAAAACCATTGTCGCCAAAAAAGTTAAAGTCTAAGGGAGTAGCTGGGAACCGCGTAGATATTTTCTGGTTGGTGGTTGACCTACCCCTCTGAAAAATATGAGTTCGTCAGTTGGGATGATGACATTCCCGATATATGGAAAGTCATAAAATTCCATGGTTCCAAACCACTAATTCAGTTTTTCGTTTATTCATTTCCCCAGCCGGATCGCCTTTGGTCGTCTCACACTTCACATGCCACTTCTGACTCCACTTCTCCAATTTCTCCCGTCGAACCATGCCAGAATCCGACAGAGACACCACGATGGACTCCTGGTTCACCACAGTGGCCGCAGCTATCGCTGCCATCCGCCAGATCCACCAAATCCACAAGTTCAACATGTAGAAACCTCGTAAAATGTTGCGCAAGAAATGCATTTAAAAAAATGAAGCAAGAAAATATGGAATGAACCAACAAAATAGGGTTTCTTTTTACGAAATGACCAACCAAAAAGGGCTACAGTAAGCAAGAAATAGCAACTGTGGACCATCGCCACAGCCAAACCTGAAAAGCGAACACAGGTTCGAGCCGCCGTGAACGCGGCTGCAAGGGCCCACAGGTCGATGTGAGTGTGTGTGTGTTATAGATATCAGTACATAGGTAGACACAGACATAGACTGTGACATAGACATACAGGTGAGCATCTATATCTATATATCTATACATATATGTGTATATATATATATTTACATCTATGTATGTATCTATCTATCCATCCATCCATCCATCTGTATGTACATATATATATATGTATATACATATTGTATGCGCATATGACTGTGTATATATAAATGTATATGTGTACGTATCTATGTATGTATATATATATGTGTGTGTGTGTATGTACATGGATATGGATATGGATATGGGTATGCATATGGATATATGTATATATATATATATGTATGTATGTGTGTATATGCATATGTATATGCATGTGTATATATATACATATATATACACACGTATATATGTATATGTGTATGTATGAATATATATACATATGCATGTAAATATGTATATCATGTGTATGTTTCATTGTATGCAATTACTTTTATGTATATGTGTATTGTATGTATATGTATACGGATATTCAAATAAGTATTATACAATACACGTGTTTATTATATTCTATTCTATATGTGATATATAGTATTATATATATATATTACGTATATATTGCATCTATCGCGTATGTATGTGCAGTAAATGATAGTAACTTCAAATAAATATATATAGAGAAGTTGGTACAAAATCTGAAACTAAAATAGTTAGATAGTGGTTCAAATAGTTTATTTTCTGGTAAATAGTTGTTTTTACTGATAAACGTCGTGAAAATCCGGCTTACAAAAACTAGTTACACTAGTTAAATCAGATGTATAGATGTATATAGATATATAGATATATAGAATCAACCTGTCTATAGATATATATGTTATATCTATCTTAAATCAACCAACCTGGTTTTTTTAAAATCGCCTTGGCCAAAAAACAACGAAAACCGATCGAGTTTCCGCACCACTGGAGGCGTAGCCAGCAAGGCTGGAGGATGGTCGCTGCCTGGCTATGGCTATGGCTTCAGCCTTACCCAACTGTTAAATCATGTGAATAAACCACGTGAAATTCTGTGAAATCATGTGAATTTTTATATGAACTTTATGTGAATAAACCACGTGAAATCATGGATTTTTAAAAAATGAACTTTATGTCATGTGAATGAACTGTGAATGAATATGAATGTGAAATTTGAAATCATGTGAATATGAACTTTGATATGAACTCGCATTTCATGTCTTTTTCATCTTTCGCAGAACGTTCTCAAGAAAGGTGACGTTTGGCAGCGAGCTTCAATGGGCCCTTTTCTGAGACTGGCGCTGATCTTGAATGCGCAAACATAGGTCCTAGGTAACATGGGGGTATACCATATGTACATCATAGACACAAACACAACTGTGTTGCGAATTTATTTACGACCCCCCGTTGCAACGTAGGGTATACGTTGCACATCCAAGCATTAGACCATACTAGTAGCTTGCAGCAATAAAGATTGTTGAAGCCTCCATGAAAGCCATGGGTCACAGGATGAACAGACTCTGTGTATGGCCAATCTTGGATACCTTGCACAAAGGATGTACTTTTAGCAGGCTGTAAGATACTTCCTCATCAAACTGCAAAACAACCATGAAATCCGTCTATTTCCACTCTGTCCCACTTTTTTTGTCGCGATTTTTTCCAATTCATGAATGCCAAAAAATCACTTCTTCGTGTTAGCCAAGGCTGCTTAAATTATGGCCCCACAATTGAGCAGTGTTCAAGCCATCCCTCTATCATTCCATTGAATCCTGTATAGTATACTGGTTGGTTTATAGGGATTCCCCTATTGGATTGTTATAATCCCCAATCTATGAACTGGTTGGTGGTTTTAACCATCTTGAAAAATATGAAAGTCAGTTGGGATGATTATTCCCAATATATGGAAAAATAAAAGCTATGTTCCAAACCACCAACCAGTGAAGGGTAGAAACTGTCATCCCTCAACTAATCATCAACCCTGCCAGGGGTAGATCGCAGCAGCCACGGCTCAATTCACCCAGCCCAGGTCGGAAACGTCGGAAACGTCGAATCCGGAACCGATGGATTTCCGGCATTTTCCGCAACGATTCGCCAACTTCTCATTGGGAAATGTTATGGTAACCATCCATATTCCATATGAAAAATTGATATTGGTTATTACTAATAATGGTAGCCATTATTCAATATTCTTTATATCAGTTGTATATCCCAGTATTTCATTGTTGGAAAAAAAAAACGATCTAATCATCCCATGATATACCCATATAAACCAGCTATGTCAAAAGGCAACCAGTAGCTCAGCAGCCCTTTCTCTACCTCCGGGGCTAAAGTGGATGATGATGTCGGCTGTGCACAAAGGCCTCAGCTGTCTACTCCAACAAAGGTGGTTGCAGGCAAATCTGAAAATCACTGGATTGGTTTTTCTAAATTTCCAGATATAAATTCTAATAATAATATATAATTTCCAGTGATAATTTAGAAAAAAAAACATTAAAATCATTAAACTATATATTATGTCCATCACTGGATAATTTCCAGATATTATAATATATAGTTCATAGAAATGGATCACGGGATTTTTTTTACAGGAACACCCCATCAATTTCCATGGGTAAAAGCTACCGGCCGGGTTTCCGGTGTAGATATTTTCCCAACGAAAAATCGATCCATAGAGAAAATGATCTCATGTTGATATATCATTATGATTAGTTCATAGGTGATCTATTATTTTTACTGGCTGGTGATGGTTGGTGGTTGACCTACCCCTCTGAAAAATATTAGTCAGTTGGGGTTACTATTCCCAATATATGGAAAAATAAAAATGTTCCAAACCACCAATCAGTTTTTATTATTAGGTGATAAGCAATAATTATTGCTTTATGTATAACATTACATTGATATCATTACTGGTTGATATCATTACTCGTTAATAGTTGATTGATGGGTTGATTGATATTTCGCTAATAGTTGATTGGTTGATTGATTGTCATTATGCATTGATTGATGACTGACAACCATCATGATGATCATTAGTATACCAATGATATTGTCACTGCACTAATATAATGGACTATAATGGTATATCAATAGCATGATATTACCATATAAAATGATAATACCAATATGCTTCAGTATTCATCATCTGGTTGGTGGTTTCAACCCCTCTGAAAAATATTAGTCAGTTGAGATGATTATTCCCAAAATATGGGAAAATAAAAGTCATGTTCTAAACCACCAACCAGTCATATATTAACATAATTAACAATGAATATTTTTTAAAAAAAATGTTACCATAACTACCCTCTGGTAATTTCTTACAGTTTGCTAACATGGTGATAAACACTTCGTGGATTTACCCATGATAAAGATCCCCAGTGGGATCATCGTTCACTCTTCGATCAGCCACGGAAAATCATCAAACGATTCCCGGGGAAATCATGGGAAAATCCCCGCACAAATTATGGAGGCTTCCAGCCATGGGTGATTACCGGAGGGAAAAAAAAACCATGTGGTGCATTGAAAAAAAAACTGAAACGCTGCCCAGAGGTGAAAAAAATATGCGCTGTTACATCATCTTATATATATATATGTGAACTGTTTATGTATATGTATATGAACTATAATATATATATATACATATGAAATGTGTATATACATATATACATATGAAATATGGCTTTGTCTGAAAATCGAGTGCAAGCTCCGATCCATCCCAAGGTTTCAAGCCACACATGGCTCCCCTATGGATCCACACCCACTGCCCACAACTTCCTCAAAGAGTTTGGCCATGGCTTCAAGTCATAGCGGCCAGATATGACAAAAATCAGCTGGGATTGGAGTTTTTTTGCTGCTGTTCTCAATGGAAAATATACTTATAATGTTGTATTTATAATTAGATATCACTTCCTCTTCTCCAGATTTGGAATCAAAAAGACTCAGAAAGACTGATCTAGGATCTATGATCTATGTTACAGTTCTTCACTGAGGTAAATGATCATGATCTTTGGTGCACGAAATCTTTCGCGGGCGACTTGGTGGACGTTTCTTGTGTCGAACCGCCCCGGGCCTGGTGAGCCGCACGGCACGTGTGTTGAGATAAGATTGCAAACTAAGAAGGCATGTAAAAATATGTAAAATAGATATGACATTGGGATTTTTAGAAAGGGTAGATATGATATCAGGAAGAAAGTGTATACTGTAAAGCGTCCTAGTCTTGAGGATGTCGTTGCTCAAGGTCTAGTTTTGTTGAGTGTCAGCTAAGCGCGCAGTAACCCTCCAAAAGCCCGAAGCAGGTTGTTTTTCTTACAGCGCTTCTGACCGATTCCCAAAACCTACCGAAACTACCGCCGCAACAGGTCTGCAGGTATGCTTAAGGCCCTACCAATGTGCACAGTTGGATTCTACATGCCACGTGTTTTGAGACATGGAACACCTTCTAGAGTCATTCTAGAGGTGCTACAAAAATGGTCCTCAAAGTCCACGGTGAACGTTGAAGTTGCCAAAAACGGATCTGAAGCTGCCAGGCATGACATGTTAGTGTTCTTCTCTCATGTCTGAGCTTGTGAAGCTTCATATTCCAGCAACTTTGGTGGATCTTGTGGCAACGGAGACTGATGAAGATTACCCTCTGGTAATTTAACATAGCTATAGAAAATCACCATGTTTAATGGGAAAATCCACTACAAATGGTCATTTTCAATAGCTACGTTAAATTACCAGAGGGTAAACATCCCAAAACTTGGGATACGCAAGTTGAACCCCATCTTATTGTACCGCTTGGTTCACAGGCAGTCTCAAAGTTCAACACCCCAAAGTCCCACGGTTTCAAGCCTCAATTTTCCTTTTGATGCCCTCTGGTAAACATACAAAAAGCTATTGAAAATTGCCATTTATAGTGGATTTACCCATTGAAAATGGTGATTTTCCATAGTTTTTTGTATGTTTACCAGAGGGTATTTGATGCCCCATTATCTTGGGTCTTTCGCTAAAATACTTCGTGGAGCCTGTTTGTCAGGATGAAAAAAAAGATTCTAAGCACCAAATGTGATGAATAAGATTAGAAACTACCAACAAAAAATATTTGAAACTATCGATATTTGAAGTATGTTAGGTGTCTTATGGTTTTTTGTATAGTTCTTGGAATGTCTTCTGAGTCTTCTCCAAAGTTGCTGGGTGCTGCGCAAAAGCTGCCAGCTAAGTTGCGGCGTCACGAGTTTTACACATCCCTGAGGCCCTGCAGTATGCTGACAACTCCAGCCACATCCTAAGGCACGTTGCCGAGATTCCAGTGATTTTCTGGAGTCACTAAGGTTTGGGAGTTTTTTGTGAACTATTTTAGTCAATCTTAGATAATTATCCCAAATCAGAATGATCCCAATTTTATTTAAGATAAAAGAATTACATAGATGATTATTTGATTATTGGAGAAAAACATAATTTAAGATTGTCAATAATCAGTATAATGATCATAATCCAACAAGTAAGAAACTCAACTGAGCCCATTTACCTGCCATTTACAAAGGTTTCCCCATAGTTTTCAGTGACATTTTCATGTTTGATGGCAAAACTACCCTTCGCTAAGGTCTAGCCTCCCTAAGCCTGACCCAATCACGCCCTTCCTCCCAGCCCACCAGTCTAACCCAGCCCCCAGCAGTTGCAGTCATGGAAAATACCATGGAAAATCCCCTTCAGAAAATCACCCGAAACCACCAAGCAGCTTCGAACACTCAGGCCCGTTTGACCCAGTTTTCCCAGTTCCCTGGCGTCCACGTTTCCACCCCACCTCCGAAAACCCCCAGGGTGTCACCCCCGAGCCCCAAACTGTGCCCCAGGAATCTCAGATTCCATCTCGCCCATGATACACCGCCCCCGTCGTCCAGTTTCTGTCTCCTTGGCGATGCTGACACTTTTGGATCCATCAACTGGTGTTTTTGTCTACCAATCCCAGGTAAACCCACCTGGAAAAACCGCATGTTCTGGAGGTTTCCGTGTCATACCTCCAAGTGCTGAGATTGTCGTATGGTTTGTGGCCCATTTATGGCATTGCAAACCGATGAAACCATGACTCTAAACTCTCCTTCATGTTTTCCACAGTTCCAACGGGGAGAAGCCCATACCAGAAATGGATGAAGTGAAAATTTACAAATCATAATTAGGTTTCCTCAGTATTTATGAAGAGCTTCATTTTAAAAAAAAAGTGACTTCCAACTGTGGTGGTATATAACTAACCCAAACCACCACCTGACGATGAACTTACCATTTCTAGCTGGGTATACACACCTCCACAGTGAAGCCCAAGATCCCAAGAACCAGACGACTACCCAAATCACCAAGAATTGCGCCACTATTCTTGCTGTTTTTAAACCGCAACCTTTCATAGTTAAAACTCCTCCAAGATTTCTCCAGCTCACCCTGACTTTTTCTTCCGTCTCCTTTTGGCACAAGCCCAAATCGGCTTTTCATCATGTTTTCGTTCATGGAAATCTGAAAATCCCAATCAAATCATCATCCAAAATTGGAAAATCCCATGGAAAATCCGGAAAATCCCATGGAAAATCCGGAAAATCCCATGGAAAATCCGGAAAATCCCATGGAAAATCCGGAAAATCCCATGGAAAATCCGGAAAATCCCATGGAAAATCCTGAATGTTGGAGCTTTCCGGTTTCGCTTTCCCTTCAACGTCACCCGCCAGTGGCTGGAGATCCCCCACACATTCGACGCGGGCTGCGAGAGCGGGCCATCTCCTCAGCCTCGGGTCGATCAGCACCGCACCTGGAGCTTTCAGAGGGATGATCATGGGAATGTTATCACTATATCAATTAGTAGTAATTAATACATGATTTTCTAGCTGGGTAAATCCACTATAAAAAAATGGCCATGTTCAATAGCTTGAAGGTATGTTTACCAGAGGGTATCCCCATTGATACAAAGTATCTATATATATATATATATATCCACCATATTATGTATATATCCAACTATTATAGATATACTTAGTATAATCTACAATATTCTCCATATATATATATATTGGTAAATTATAATATTTCACTAACCTGAATTGTTGGGCCATTTGGGGATGATTTCCAATACTAACCATGATTCCAGTGAGGGAGAACAGTGAGGTCGTTATAATTTACCCAGATATATGATAACAATTATAATGTTTTAAGGCTTTTAAGGGGGATGATATTATTATCATATACCATCTGGTTATTTGTTATCATATTCTATCATCCCATATATATATATATATATCATCCCATATACATATATATATATATCATACTACAAAATATCATCCCATATACTATTGTTTTTAACAATGTTACCATAGGGATAATTACCAGAGGGATCATTGGAGACATATGGGAAATATGGCTGGTGATTTCCCTGGGGGATAGCCTCTGGTAATGACTCAAATGGATATTCTCAAAAAGCAATGGAACAACGGAATCAAGGACTTGTGAGAACCACTGCCCTCTGGTAATTTGTTACAGTTTGTGAACTGGAAAATCACCATTTTTACTAGGTAAACCATCTATAAATGGACCATCTATAAGTGGTTTTATGGTTACCCTCTGGGAATGACTAACAGTTTGCTATTGAAGCCATGGCACATAAATGTGCGTTGATTTACCGAACTGAAAGATGGTGGATCTTTCCAGATTGCAAACTGTAAACGTTTACCAGAGGGTATTAGGATTACATAGGAGAAATTGTTTGGGTATATCTGTGGGATATCTTAAGACTTAAGAAAGAACATAGGATATCCCCATTCTTACTTAATCAATAAAAGTTGAGATTTTGGACCCGTAGAAAATTAGGATTGTTCGCATGAATTAATCAAGAAAAGTTGGCATGAATAACCAACTATAATGGTGATATGATTTGGTGATACAATTTGGTGATATGATTTTGTGATATGATTTGCTGATATCTGGGACAAAATCACAATGGGGGGACGATGAATGAGGGTTAGGCTGACTAAACCGATTATGATGGATATGATAACGACCTTGTGGAAAATCAGTCCAATATGGGATGCAAAGACATGTAATAACAATAACAATATATTGCATATTACATATGGTTGGGATTACCTATATAATCCATATGAATATCTTATTGGTGTATATGGACAAAAAAGTATTACAGTGTATGGTTTTGACCAATTTTTAACAGGAATCATGACTACTGGGTATGATAACCCATTGCTTTGCGTCCGAATCTTGATGGATTCGATAATTCCATCCATTTTGCGATCATCGATGGATTACCCTCTGGTTATGACTAACATAGCCATGGAAAATCACCATCTTCAATAGGTAAACCATCTATTTCTATGGACCATTTTCCATGGCTATGTTAAATAACCAAGGGTGTCATTTATTAGTGAGGTATCATCGCTGGATTTTAGTGATCATTCATGTTCGAGTACGTGGGTCCTTTTTTTCCGCTGATGAATGATACCCTCTGGCAATTTGACATAGCTATGGAACATGATCATCTTTACTAGGTAAATCATCTGCATAATATATATATATATATATGGACCATTTTGCTGTAGCAAACTGTTAAATTACCGAAAAGTAGTGCCTTTTGTTATCATCAAACTGGGATCTAACCAAACCAGCTTGCGCTGGATTGAGCGACTGGGACAACATGACAGCCTTAGACCTGTCAATTTCACCGGATCAGGGGGATTTGATTGGTTGTAAGCAACGAGATCTGTGATTACGATGGATTTTCCCGTTTTGACCTCAAGGAAGAGGATTCCAGCGTCGCATTTGATGACACCGGATGGTCTTCGCCGCAAAAATGGGGGAAGATCTGTGACACTAACAAGCTAAAAATGGACTTTTTGGGGATACCCTCTGGTAATTTAACATAGCTATTGAAAATGGCCATTTATAGTGGATTTTCCCATTAAAAATGGTGGTTTTCCATAGTTATGTTAGTTTACCAGAGGGTATGTCGGGAGATCAGATCCACAATGGGTCAAAAAACACAGCCAATGGGTCCGCAACATTGGCTTCTGGCTTGTCTAGACCACTCAGTTTGGGGAGGAAATCAACGGGAGCCATATTTGTGCAGTGGATGATCAGAGGTGGTCATGTCACGATATAAAAAGTAGAGAAAATCACCGGGGAGAATCTGTGCTGGTGTCAGGGTGAGTTGTGTTTTGGATCAACCAAACATAGAAATGAGGACAATCATGAGCAACTTGAAGAAACACACTACAAATAAAGCCTACAAGAGCGGGGTTTTCGAACAATTAGGAACTCTGGCTGAAAATGGCTTCGGAGCACTCCCATGGCATATATTGGAGATGTCCTATCGCCACTTTGACAGGAGTTCAACATCAACTTGCGAGAAGTCTGAAGCATGTTCGACACGACATCCCCAAAAGATACGCCACGGCTGACATGGAAATAGACCTGGTTTTTATCCATCTTTGGGGTGATTCACCTTACCACTCATAGTGAGTCTAAAATAATGGTATACCGGCATTTCAACCTGTAAAAAAAAGAGAAAATTGTTGGAGTACATCATCTAAGACAGTCCATGTTCACTTCGCAACCAACGAACCAGAGGACAATATCCCGTTTCAAGTTATATCCCTATGGTTGGCTATCCCCAATCCCGTTCGAAAAAAACAAAACCGACGGCGCTGCCTTCGACAACGTTCATTTCTGGCGAACTGCATGTCACCACATGCCTCCCAAAGTTCGTGCCACGGCCAGGGCCAACATGCCAATGTGCCCCTCGAAGTTGTCATTTTTGTTTAAATTATTGATGGACACGGAAACTCACTTGAGTGTTAGTTGTTGTGATTTTTTCTTCAAGTTTCACGGAAAAAAAAAAACATGAAGAAACTTGAAGCTTGTCACCAGGTGGATATCTAATATCTATTATAATATTATCATTTGAATTTGAAAAGACATCAGCAGCAATGTCGGGCTGCTACAAGTTGGTTCTAACCCCACATTCGTCCCACCTGGCAGCCCCAGGTTTTTTTGTTCGCATCTTCTCGAACCATTGTCTACCGAACCGTTACCGTTGTTTCTAGGTTCTTTCTTAAAACAATCCCGAGCCGTACATATGTTTTCACAAATCGATGCCATGTTTGCATTAGTTCAAAGGTTTGAGACCCTGTGTGTGTCGAAAAAAACGAAAAAAATGCCACATGTTTCCTATTGAATGTGTTTTTTTCTGGGGTGCATACCCCAATTCCAAACACGGCCAAAGGATATGTATATCCCCGTTACATCCCATAATATGCATGCCATGGTTTGGCTTGTCCAATCCCTCCGGAAAAAAAAAAAAAAAACATCTCTTTATGTTGCCGATATGTTGCTTGTTTTGCAACTTTCTATACATATAGACAGTATGAATAAATAAATAAATAAACAAATATAAATATATATATATACATGTATGTATATCGTCCACTGGTGTGGGTTTCAACCTCCGCCCCTGTAAACTTGTGGGCCCGACACCAACCCATCGGTTTCCCCGGCCGGGCAGAGCCAATCCCCAGGTTTCATCGGGAGGTTGTTGCCTTAGCCCGCGCTAAGAACGAGGAAACGATGTGGAAGCCATGGAGAAACATCTATGTTACTGGTTGGTGGTTGACCTACCCCTCTGAAAATAATGATTTAATGGGACTTAAAATAGTGATTCAATGGGATATGAATGGGATATACCATCTGGTTATTTGTGACCGTTTGCCATGGAAAATCACCATTTTTAAGAACGGTAAACCATCTATTTCTATGGGCCATCTATACCATGGCGAACTGTAACAAATAACCAGATGGTATCTTACTTTGCCTCAGGGTATATCTTTTGGATATGTTGTTGGTACATTTTGGGAGTGTGTTTTTTCATGCTCTTTTACATATATTATCATATATTATATGTATATGAGTAGCAGACAAAATTATTTGCTAAATTTAATGCCATGCACAAATTAGGGTCGTCCCCTATCGGTTGTGCGGATTTCAGTACTCTCGGAGGTATCACAAATGGGGTACAGTATATTATAGGGTCGTCCCCTATCGGTTATGAAGGTTTTGTGAACCTCAGAAAGGCCAGGGCGAAGCAAAACTAAATTAGTATTACAATAATTTTGTCGATTACTCATATATACATGTATCAATATTCATCTATCCCAGACAAATATTGGATAGTCTTTATCTATCGCTGACGTATATTGGACAGATTTGGATAGTATTCATCTATCGCTGACTTATATTAGATAATATTAGATAGCTATGTTTCAATGAAACAACCCAGTTGTACCAGATACAAATACATCGAATAGTTTTTTAAGCGACCAACATATGCATGTCACCCGGAACAATGTGAACACCGGATCCCATTTCAACATTGGTTTACAACCTCCCCACTGACTACAACTATATCCCCTTGCGTCTATATTATGCATATGAAGTTGCATAGATTCAAGTGTAAATGTGCATGTCGCGTAAGTGTATTGTATGCATCTGCCCACGTAAAAATGTATATCTGCAAATATTAATGTGTAGACGTAATGTATATTTGCAAGTGCGCCCCTTTGTTCTCGAGGTGGTATCCCTTCTGGTTTGTCAGTTGAACATGGTTAAACCCCATTGTAGTTGGTTAAAAATTCCAGTTTGCTCGCTTTACGTCTGCGTTTGCTGGCTGATTGACTGCCTAATTTTTTCGAGTGAATTCCTTCTCTGACAGGGAAGAATACTGTACCCCTTTTAAAGTCCTTTAAAAGTGGCAGTAGCCCATCCCGATTAACTCACCAATTTTCTAGTGGTGAAATCCCTGAATTTTCCTGGGGAATCCTGAGGAAATCCCGAAAAATGCTCCAATTAGACATGGATGTCTTATTTTTTGTTATGTCTTGTCATTACCCCGGTGCCTTTTTTGATACTCCGAAAAAAATATCATAATTAATCTCTTTATGTGTAACTTCTGGTGCAACATTCAATGAGATTTAAGATTATTTAACGTTCAAGAACATTAAACAAGTTTATCTCCTGGCGTTTACCAATTGCTTTTCCAACTCTAAGGGATTCTTAACCACTCCCATCGATCATCTTAGATACCTCCTTTTTTCGGCCTCCCAAACAAATAGATCGAATACTACTGGAGGGTATTTAACAGTGTTGGGAAGGATAGATATATCATGATATATGAACCACATCTATGTGGGAGATTTCTAAAAACATGGAATGTGGATTAATCACTAATCAAACCTACCATTACAATGAATTCTGATGCTACTTGTGAGATTGAAATTCTGCTGAACGGTAAGAAAAGTCGTAAACCAGCTTCAAAAAGATTGTGAGTTTCCATGTATTTCCATGTATTTCCATGTATTTCCTACATCTTTTCCTACTATGGTGCCACCATAACAGCTTCGACACCTCGATCGGGTTTCGTGGCACTTCATCCCCATCCCAGGGCTCCCAGGCTTGATGTCAATGGCTCGCCCGAGGGCCTGGAAAGGGGATGGTAATGAGTCACCCGCCCTATCCTATAGCCCTATAGAATGGTTAGTTAATGGATGGTTAATTAATTATAGAATGGTTAATTATAGTTAATGGATGGTTAATTAATTATAGAATGGTTAATTGATGTGTATTCCCAAAGAATCAAAAAGTAACAATAGCTTTTGACCATATGGGACGTTGCGAAGAACTAGTGATGACTAGTGACTAGCCTTGCAAGTCCCACGTCCCGTTCGTGACATCTTTGGGGCCCATCTGACGATCAATTGGAAAATCCCAGAGAGTGCCATAGTGCCGCAGCGTTCCATGGTTAAAATCACCATTAATCACCATTGTTCATAGCTAAACAATAATGGTTAATATATGGTTAATGATGATTTATAATGATCTGGTTGGTGGTTGACCTACCCCTCTGAAAAATGATGGAGTTCGTCAATGGGGTTGGGATGACATCGCATATATGAAATGGAAAATGAAATTCATGTTCCAAACCACCAACCAGCCATAGAAAATCACCATTGTTCATTGCTAAACCATCCATACCCTCCAGTGTCATCAAACATGGCTGGAAAATCACCGCGCTTTTTTGCGGGGAGATTTTATCCAGCAAGCCATGTTTCATGACATTGAAAATGTCGCTCAAACTTTTACGAATTACCGGAGCATCGTGCAATTCATGAAATCCATGGAGGATCATCGAACGAATCGCAAGTCGTGGCTGTGGACCCTGGTTATGGCAACCCACACACCACACACTCCGCGGACAGTCCGTCCCCCATGATCCTGCAAGTCCTACATTAATGATCTTTCGCGAGCAGATCCAAAGTCGTCTTCATGGCATATTCAGAAGGATATTTACAATATGGTTCCATCCTTAAATAGCAAGAAAATCAATTCCTATAACATTCAACTTGCATGTTTTGGTTAAGTCCATCAGTTTGATTCTTTTTGCATACCACAGACTTCATGGCTATCTCAGCAATCACTGGTTTTTCAGTCAAACCCCCATCTTTGCCGGTCAAAATTTCAGTTTTTTGCCCAGTTCATGATTCAAATAGATCTGGGTTTGTCTAGAAGTTGAGTCTACCCCAAAATGACAAGTTTCATGGGGAAAATGGCAAGAGAACTCCTTACTATTGGGTACCCCATTTTCAGACAAGCCCAGAACATCATCATGTTGCTTGCACATCCCATTATTACCCTTACATCACCAGCTATATCACCAGCTATATCACCAGCTATATGAGTATTACAGCATCATCATCATCACATCACCACTATATCACCATTACATCACCTTTTGTACCCCTTAAATTCCCATTCTTCAATCATTCAAGGCGGCTTTTCAGACAAAAACTTCGACACAAACCACTCATCTTCCACCTGGCAGTGCCACACTTGCGACAGTTTTCGTTGCGCTGAAATTGGTGGTCTCCACCTGAGATCGGATCACCAAAATTCACCAGGGACGACTGTGGATTTTGACCGACATATGAAACGAAGCAAGAAAAAAGAATGAAAAAAGTGGGTTTAACTCAGAAAAGTGTGGATTTAACATGATTTAACCCAGAAAAATTGCGGTTTTTACGATGTTTTACGATGTTGAGAGATCTGGATGTTTAAAAAAATACGCTTAAGATGATCGTTTCACAGTGCTGAAAATCAGCTGCTTCGCCAGAAACGGGTGGAGGATCACCACGGACCTATCCAGGATCTACCCTCTGGTAATTTGTTACATAGCTATGGAAAATTGCCATTTATAGCTGATTGACCCATTAAAAATGGTGATTTTCCATAGTTATGTGGCTGTTTACCAGAGGGGAACACAGAGATTTGAACGGCGGAAATCGGAGTTTCACTGGTGAAATGGGATCTTCATCACCAAGACATTGGAATTTCAAGAAGAAGAAATCATGGGAATGGCAGGATAAAAAACCAAGACATGGTGGAGATACGGAGCCAAAAATTGTGGTGAAAAAATCGACGGCCACAAAAATGGGGTCAAGCCCATGGTCACCAGTTCTTCACAAGCCCATTCACATGGTGGAAACATCAACTATATCTACTGTCAGTAGCCCAAAAAAGTTAACTACAGTATCCACAACCGGTGGATAAACCCCTAAGATATCTAGGAGAAGGGTGGCCCTCTTAGCCAATTTTCTTCAACTAAAAAAGCCACCATCTTTTTCACCACCCTCCATCATTCGGCTCGACCACACCCATCCGGGGTCACCAAACACCGGGGGATTCACCCATCTCCCGTTAAAATCACCAGATCACTATGAAATCCCCATCCAAAGCCCATCAAAAGCCCATGAAAATCCCATGAAAATCCATGAAAATCCCATGAAAAAGCCATGAACATCTCATATCACGCTCTATGTCACCTGGCCCTGGCCCTCCCAAACTCGCTGCTCCCCAGGCCGCTTGAGGCCCGAACACCCTGGACCTGTGTCGTTGTCTAAGAGGAAGAAATCTACAATTGAAACCCTTATTGATTATTGATAAAGGGGATTAAAGGAGATTAAAGGGAATTAATGGGGATATATATATATATCTTTGTTTGGGGATGATTATTGCCATTTCATGGGGATATAATGGGTGTGGATATAGATATATATATATATAAATATATATATATATATTCGAGATGTAATGAGCTCAATTTACCATAATTTACCTTACTATTTTGGGATTTTTCACATTATGATTGAATATCTGGGTAAATTGAATCATAATTCACTCATCTAAATTTTCAGGCCTTTTTAAAGGGGATGTTTTCCCTTTAAAAAAAAGAACGATGGATTCCAGGTTTCGGGAGAGTGATTCAATGGAGTCCTGGGATTTCACCAACAAAAATCCCGTCGAAAAAAATAATTAACACCCCAGAAAGCGCAACCAAAAAGATTTTTTTTTGGCTGCAAAAAACATGAAAATTATATAATGTCATACATATACATATAATATATATATAATAATAATAATATAATTATATATATATATTACATGGGTGTCATGTATCAACATTTCAACCTACTTCAGGTGCACTTTTTCAAAGTCCCCGATCTGAGGACCGAACAAACCCAGTCGCCAGGCTTGAAGTCACTGCCCGTTTTGCGATCCGCGTGGCGCGACTGGATCTCCGCCTAGATGGGGTTGAGGCCTGGAATGTCTTGGAATACCCTCTGGTAAACATACAAAAAGCTATTGAAAATGGCCATTTATAGTGAGTGTTCCCATTAAAAATTGTTATTTTCCATAGTTATGTTAGTTTACCAGAGGGTACCTTGGATGCTTTTGCACCATGGTGTTGTCAGCTTTCCTGGATCTGCACACCGTCACAGTGGATGACAATGGCTTTAGCACCCCCCAAAGAAAGGAGCCAATTGCTATGTTCCCTCTCAAACTGCGGGAAAAAAAAAGAAAACACTCACCCAGTTTACATGCCATCTCATGAAAATCTTGGTTCACATAGGTTTCCCATTTGAATATGGATTACAAAAAACAATCCATGGTCCACAACCAAGGTTTACGCTCAGGCCACGGCCAGCAGCGTGGCGGCTGGACCACGAATGGTAGGACCTGCGCCAGGCGAGGGTGAAAAAATCTGAGAAAAAAAAACAAATGGGAAAATGGCAGATGGACTGGAGGATGGGGATGATGATAAAATATTATGAATATAGATATACTATGTAATATATACTATATGTAGTGTCTATATATATATACATATATATATACATATATATATATATACATATATATATATATACATATATATATTGTAGACAAAGCCACAATGGTAGTAGAGTCCCTACAACCTGCCGGTTTGGGTTCCCTTTTGGACCACCTGGTCCACACTGATCACCAAATGCCCCCTGGGCACCACAAATGGAATCTGTTTTCCTCCGTATGGCGGCCGCGCCAAAAGGTCTATCGAAAGTGGGCACACCCTAAGCCCTCGGCCTCCCTGAGCCGCACACCCTGCAGTAAAATGGATGTTGTGAACCCTGCTGGACATTCTACCGTTAAGGGACAACTCATTGTCTCATGAATCTTCCAGTAACATCACATGCACTGACCAGAGATGGTGCGGAAATCACACTCCTAAAAATTCTCTCTAATAAGTAAAAACTGCTTTGACGTTCTCGGCTGTATGAGGAGATTGTTCTGAGAGATGGTCAAATCAAAACTTCCTGAATTCTGTCCCTGTATCCATGTCAGATTGATATTCATCCTGAGGACTTCGCCGCAGAGATGATATTTCTTACAGTCCAAGGTTCTTCGCAAAAACATGCAACGCTGACTCTGCTGAACTGCTCTGCTGATACCACTGCTGCCGAATACGCTTGTCTGCTCGCTGCTTGAGGATCTCCTCCGCATCATGTAAAACACATTTCCCTTGTTCCAAAAATGCTCGCAGTACTGATGTGTCCATGTCTTTAGTGAGTGAATCGGCCATTTGTGCCGCACTGTGAACCCATTTGATGGCTACATTTTCCTTTAAACGATCTTTGATCACTAAGGCTTCTAGAAGTGTTCTATATTCTGAACATTGAGGGATCGAGGTCTTTTGCAACAAGTCGTAAAGGCTCTTACAGTCTACAACAGCATATGCAGTAGGTAGAGTTCTGAGGGTGTCTTCGATGTTCTTCCAAGCTATCTGCGGATTTTGAATCCAAGCCCAGTGCATACGTGTCCAGCTTAAAAGATCTAATGCGCCTGACAGTGCATATGTCTCGGATGCAAGGGTGCTTGAAACCACACGACTTATTTTCTTGGAAAACCAAAGAAGTGGGCTAACAGGTGTTGTCATACCTTGATCAACTCCATCGGTGGTGGCCATGATCAGGCAACCTTTTTGGGAATTGGCCTTCTCTCTTGTAGCAAATGCAGCATCTGAGTAGGAAAGAAATCTGATTCTCGAAGGATCTAAAGATTGTATTCTGATTTTTGTATCATTGAATTTCTTTGCATCTTGCAACAATCTATTTCCATTGAGGAGATCTCCTACTGTGGCACATGTCACTTTTGCTTGCAAGAGACTTAACCGGCATGATAAGTCGGGCCGGGTATTGGTGGCTGCGTACTGAAGACTTCCGATGAGTCCTCTCAACGCTTGCAGTTCCTGTGGTGTGATTGGTGATTCTGGTGATTTGCGTCTGTCTCTTGAAACATCAATAGGTGGAATATCTTGAATATACCCCTTTTGGCTTAAGAGGATATCCCCATTGATTTCTTGGTGAACCTCAATTCCAGTGAATGTGAAAGACCCTTGTCTTTGACTACCAAATGGAAACCGCTTTTCAAGATTGGCAATGGCCTGATTGAAGACTTTGTCGCCTCCACCAATGCCATCGTCAACATGGACTCCTAACACTCCATGGATCTGGCAGTCGTTCGGGCTAGGATTGCGTTTAGGCAACACAAACAAGCATGGGTCAAACGGCGACACTGTGAATCCAAGACTGAGCAAGGCATTTTTCAGTTCACAATACCAGAGGAGTGGTGCGTTAATGAGGCCATATGCCCCCTTTAAGAGCTCGCAGGTCTCATTGTCTTGCAATTTCATTTTTAAGCGAAGCTCTGGCGGCGGCTCCATTCCGAGGATCCGGGCATCTTGTCTGCTTCCTCTCAGGAACGCTGTTTTGATGTCAAAGGATCTGGCTGTCCATTTCTGACTGGAAATTGTCTGAAGTGCTAACATTCTGCTGTCTCTTCCTAGCGTAGGTGAGTCACGAGGTAATGTGTCGATATGAGGGTCCTCAAAACCAAGGATCACCAACCTAGCTTTTGCCTTGCGGCTGACTCCAGTTTCTTTTTGCTCTTGGGGATCTAATGCTTTCCATGATAGAACCCATCGTGATCGCAGCAACTGACCTTCTGGGATTTTATCCCTTAGGATACGCTTGACAGTATCGGTAGCTAACCATGAGTCTAATTCCTTGTTTTTGGCTTGGGAGAAAAGTTTTTGATCTTTGCTATTCAACTCTTTCATCTTCACCTCCACCTTTTGCCTCTTTGCAGCTGATGCTAGATAACTTTCTTGATAGTCATAGGTTTGTCCTAGACATTTTTGAAAATCATCAAGAGTCAGGTATATCTCGGCTTCAAAACCCTGTGCAGCTTTCTCAGTCACATGGGCAGTCGTATGTTCATCCGTGAGCGCGGCTCCTGGTTTGATCTGGAAACAGGTGGTGCCTTTCCAGGGCTCAGGCTGGGAAAGGTGGGCCGCTACGTTTGCTCTCCACAGTTCAGTGCGAGAAAAATCACTTCCGGAAACAAATGTGCCATGTGTGGTTCTCTCATCTTGAAGCTGATCAATTGCTATAGGACATTCCCAGGCATCATGAGGAAAAAACATTCGGAGACGTGGTATGACATGGTGTCTAACCAACATAGGTCCCTTTATTTCCCAATAATCCCGGTTATGTGTTATGGCAACCAAATCATCATCGGTTTCTACTGGTACTGGTGTTTCTACTGCTGGGTCATGAACTGGCTCATGTGGTGTTGATGGCAGTGAGGATTCTCCTCCCGGGCATTGAGGTTCGGCATCTGGTTGACCCACCGACGGTGTCTGGCCATGGTGCATCTCAGTTCCTCCAGGGACATTGGTGCTTTGTTCTATGACTGTGTCAGGTTCAGGTGTTCTGGTTTCTGGTGTATGTCCATTCGTGTTCGGAGGTGGTGTTTGCTGTGATAATTCTCGAAACTGAAATACTCCAGTACCACTGCGGGATGGCAACTGAAAGGAGCCGACGGCAGCAGGCGATACCCCTCTAGCCTCATCAGTGGAGAGCTTTCTGATGTGCTCTGGCGCACAGCGGAACAGTCTTGTCAGATGACTGATCCATACCAGATTTTGCCCCTCAATCATCAACACTTTTCCCGGCCCATGCCAGGACCCTTCTTCCACTCCTTTGCCAGCTCTCCAATACATTACTAGGTCTCCCATTTGGAAATCAACCCTGTCGGGCCTAGTTCTGGAATGGATAGCCTTGCGCACTGCAGAGCTATGGTCGGCTCGCACGAATGCGATTCTGGCAGCCTCACGTCGGGCTAATTGTTCATGGAATCGGCGGCCTTCTGGAGTCTGGTCCTCCAGTCCAGCAAAACTGGCACTGTCGAGGTATTGATTGGAATTGCTCCCAGGGAGTGCACGCATCTTTCCTAAGACCCACAGATCAGGAGTATACCCCTCATGACGTGACATAGAGTTTTTTGCATTACACAACTGAATCAAACCTTGTTCAAAGTCATGACTGTTGGTGATAGGTTGGTCTTCATGATATTTGGATAACATGTGCTTGAGGATCGAGCCATGTCTTTCCGCTCTTCCCAACTGCCAGTGTGCTTCCGTGGGGATCACATAACTGTTGATTCCATGTTCCTGCAAAAACTTGGAAAACCTTTCGCTGTTGGCTTCGGTGGCACTGTCAAACATCACTGACTTTGGTGGTCCTGCCCATCGAATCCATGCCATGTTAAATGCATCGATGAGTCCTTCAGTGGTCTGTTGTTGGTATGGTACTGCAATGTGGAAATTGGTTGCTGAGTCAATAAAATGATAGAAACCATATTTTTGACCTTGATTATCTTGCCACTCCGCAGCATCAAACGAAACATGATCATTGAAGTCTTTCGGACTGCGCAATTGCCCTGGTCGAGCAATCTTCGGCCTCTGTTTCTCATAACAGACCGGGCAGACAAAGTCAGTGCAGGCTTTTACTTCCATGTCGGACCATCCCTGATTTTTCAGCGCCATCTGGAGAGTGCGGTTGTCTGGATGCCCAAGGTTTTGATGAATCTTCTTGATTTGACTCTGACGATCACTGGGTAAGGCTAGAAATTTGGGTCCATGGGATTTCAACTCAAGTGGTTTCTGAAGACTATCCGGGTGGCTCGCTTCCATGGAGGACAGCGGATCTTCCCTTGGATGATGGCTTTCAGACTTTGGACTTGCATCTGAATCTACTTTCGTGGGATTATGATTTTGAATTCCTATGGGACCACTATCTACCCCTTCTATCCCCTCTTCCTTATTCTTACCCCTCTTAGGTGGCATTTCAGGCACACTGTCTCCAGGCCGCTTGTTGGTGGCAAAGACTGACACCAAAATTCGGGAGGGCACACCAGCACGAATTTGTTGCCGATGGGACAGTTGTTCCCAATGTTCCCACTGGTCATCCACAAATGGCTGCAGGTCATTCCTTCTTTTCCCAAAACTCCTTCTATATGGTGCTGTGCCCTTTTGGCCAATGGGACACACTCGAAGGCGGTTGATACCTCTGCAAACTTCTACAGCAACTATTTGTTTATCAGGATACAACTGTTGTACACCTTCAAACAAAGGACCTTCTTGAAGAACGGCTTTTCCTACCCTTGGGGCACATTGTTCTGCCATCTGCAGCAACTGTCGGATCGGCCTCAGAGGATCATCTCCGGCATGAGATGATGGCATCGCATTGCTCGCACCATCGGTCGGGATCGGCTCGAACAGGCGTTCGGGCTGGAACTTTCCCCACAGGCGCCGGCGCTTCGGCAACGGCTCATCATGGACTGCAGGATTGGCAATTTCGGCGTGATCGTTTTGAGAACTTCCAGTACGTTCTTGGATTTGGATACTGCACTGCAAAGCCTTACCAAGTCTTCTTCCGAACATGGCTGTGTATAGCTCGGTATATTTCGTAAGAGACATACGCTTACTACCATGGGGGCGACATGATCCGGCTATGACATCATGTGGATGGGATCCAGGACATTGGAATTGGAGTAGCATGTGATACATGATCTTGGAAGTGGTCCATACCTGGGTCCTCTTTCGCAACAGTTCTTGGCTGTTCGGATGTCGGAGGTTTCCGGCGGTGCACATGTCACAGACTGCCCTGAAAGCATTGACGACTACATACTCTAATTCCCTTTGAGCTAACATCTCGGATCCGTTCGGTTGCTCTAGATGGGCATGGAATGTGTCGCCTCGCCAATCTTGCAGCTGGAACATAGCGGTGCACAGCAAAAGATGCACGTTCTCACCCTTCCGGTCCGAAGAGATCTGTCGGGCAAGTCTTTGAGACTTCTGGGAGTTCAGACGATTCCAAGCAGACCAGGGACCACAACGAGGTGACAACCAAATGTGCTTCGGTCTCAAAATCCAAAGGGCATCATACAGCTTACATCTACCCCCAAAAGTCGAGAGATCACCCTGCCTCAGGCCAAAACGTCGCGTGGACATGCCTAAGAGTTCCCCTTGGTGAGTGAGCTGACTGGTATCCGAACAGTACACTTCAAGGACATCGCAATATGACTTCTTCCAGTGAGATTGGACCGTGTCCGGATTCATGTGTGAGTGTTTCTTGCCAAAGTAATTCCACATCTCCTCATACACCCAATTATCGTTTCCTACATCCTCATGTTTGGTTTGGGAAAAGTAGGCATGATCGATCACATGTTCAGGTTCGTTGAGGATTGCATCGGAACCAATGACATCACAAACCCTAGAGATGAGCTCACTGTTCATTTCTATCCCTTCTAGGAATTCTTGTGGGCAGCCCCTTGCATGGCCAGCTGGGTCAATGTCTGCAGCTGCTGGGTGATCTGAGCTAATGAATTTTCCATGTTGGAGATCCGTTCGCGCTGGGCACTCAGTTCTCCTTGCATCACTGAGTTCTCCTCTTGGATCAGGCTCCACGGCTTGTCGTGCTCCGATGCCGACCAGTTCTCCTGGCTGAGAGCATCGTCCGGTCGGGGAGGCATCGCTCTTGACTTGGGCCATGAGGTGAATCTGCTGGGCTTCCGTCACTGGCATCTCCGGATCTCGATCCTGAAGGAGCTCCATGCGTTCCACATACAGTTGAATGAAGTACAGAAACGGTTGGTGGGCCGCTTTCTTGCTGTCGGAGTACTTCTTGAGGAACCAAGCTACATACTTCGGGTCGTCCTTGATCACATGGATGAAAGTCTGATTCACCTTTGCCTCTCCGAATGCTATCTGCATCTGAGACAGCTGCTCGAACGACATGCCCTGGTATTCTTCGTGCTTCTTCTGAGTCACTGCCATCTGGAAACGATCGGCCAGAGAAGCCATTGGACGAGCTTTCACTGACACACACCCGTGAGGCTGGAACTGTGCACGGTCTTGGACTTGAGAGAACACCCTGCTGAACCTCTGGTTGTGGACCTTCATGGACAATTTTTGGCTCTTCTCCCTCAACGATACTGGACATGACAGGAACTGAGGATGTGAACTCTGACCTGGATACCTGGCAAGCCTGATTTCCAATTCTTATCAACTCACAGAAATCCAAAAGATACAACTTCTTTTCCGACAATCGGAGTGGCATCTGGATGTTCAAGTTGGAGAAATAAATGTGATCCGTGGCTGTGTCGATCTGAGCTCCCAGGGTTCGAAACACATTATTAGATATCAGGAACGGTGTCCTTGACTTCACAATGCAAATCTTCACATCCCACTTGGCTAGGGGAACAAGGAGCGCACGGATGCACATGACTGTACTGCTGTTGCCAAAGCGAAACACGGTCTGGCACGGCACTTCACGGACCCTGGCACGAATGTCACTGGGAAGGTTTTCCAAAAGCTCTGCAACTTGTTGTTCACCTATGACAGTTTGGCTGGCTCCTAAGTCTACTATGCCGTAGGGACCGTGGCTGACAAACAACGTGGTCTCGCAGGATCCGTCTTGGATCGACATGGATTTGCAGGTGTGCGGCTCATGAGTTTTCCTGGGCTGAGGGCTTAGGTGTTGTTTCAGGTTCTGGACCATCCGACCCAAAGCACTTACGCTAGGAATTAACCCTTGGGACACACTACCATGAGTATCAGGTACCATGACAAAACATTCAACTTCTGGGGACCCTACACCATGGCAAAAACAAGTGGCTGTTTCGGGGAGTTCATGCGGAATCATGTCTTCGGTCTCGCTCTCATGCTCGACCACCATAGTCATACCTGTGAAGGCTCCGGACTCCTTAGTGGACGATGTCCCTGAGGTCTGGCTGCTGCGGTTGAGTGGACACTCTGCTTTCCAGTGTCCCTTGACGCCGCAGCGTCTGCATTCTGACTCCAGGATCCGCTGGGACAGCGGCTTGCGATACCTCATGTTCATTTTTCCTTTACCCTTGCCCTTACCTTTGGGGTTACTTTGATTTCCCTTGCTACTGTTCCAGAATCCACGGTTGCGATTTCGATCTGTCAGGCGTTTCCTGGCATCCAGATAGGCATTGTAGCATGCCGCAATTTCTGAATCTCCTTGTAATGCTTCTACGATGCTTTCCTCAAACTGCATGCACACTAATGAATCGGCATCACCCTCATCATAGGCACTATCCAGATCATCCCAGGATTCCCCAACATAGGCGAAGTCTTCATCATGTGGACCCCAAGACGTGTCATCATCGAACACTGCATTGACATCATATGTTTTCGTTCTGTTTGTGGCTGGTTTGTTTCCAGTTTGAACTTCTTGGAAAAACTTCGATCCCAACAGTTTCAACATGGAGACTACCTTCTGGTGTTCAAGGTTTCCATTTGCATCCACAATCAACTTCTTTTTGTCTTCAGCTCCCAACCCTGAGTTTCGGAGAAGGATGTAAGCACGAACATCCTGGATCCCGACCCCCATCTGGAGGAGCTCTTCAAACTGATAGTCATGCCTGGCCAAATAGCTCTCGTGAGCTTCATCAGGACGCTGCACTGTCGTATAGATGGCCCTCTCGAACCGCTCAAACTTCTCTTCTAGGGTGCTGCGACCCCAGATTCCCCCCAGTGTGGTCACTAGGAGTTTCACTCCTTCCTGAGAGTTGACCTTCAGTTTGGACGGCTCCAAGCGCATCACTCGCTTGAACGCACTACCTTCACACATCATGGCTGCCCTAGAGGCTAGATGTGCTAAGTGTTCAGGAGGCCACAGCGATGCTAGAAACTCGAGCTTCTTGGCATACTCATTGATATCAGTTTCACCTGGCTTGAAACTGGGTATCATGGTCCAAGGAAGATGAGAGAGCGAGGTGTTGCTCCCTGAACTCCCTGTGGCCCCCTGGCCCATTTCACTTTGGTCCATGATGGGATCTGCAGCTTCCGGCTATGGCTCCTCACTCCCGCCCCAGCCGGCTGCAGGAGCTCCGCTACCAATGTAGACAAAGCCACAATGGTAGTAGAGTCCCTACAACCTGCCGGTTTGGGTTCCCTTTTGGACCACCTGGTCCACACTGATCACCAAATGCCCCCTGGGCACCACAAATGGAATCTGTTTTCCTCCGTATGGCGGCCGCGCCAAAAGGTCTATCGAAAGTGGGCACACCCTAAGCCCTCGGCCTCCCTGAGCCGCACACCCTGCAGTAAAATGGATGTTGTGAACCCTGCTGGACATTCTACCGTTAAGGGACAACTCATTGTCTCATGAATCTTCCAGTAACATCACATGCACTGACCAGAGATGGTGCGGAAATCACAATATATATACATATATATATATATACATATTACGAAATCATGGCTGACTCTGGTTTCGTTGGCTATTGAGGAAAAACTCACTGCGATGTAAAACGCCCATACAACGCCCTATACAAACTCCCCCTTGGAAGGCCTGAAATGTTCCATTCTGTAAGGACCAGATAGGAAACTCAGAAAACTCCAAGCGCGGTCCGACATTTTTGTCTGCTGGAGCCGCCTGCGCTTGACACCGTTGGCACTGCCGGCTTTGGCGTTCCGCACCTCTGCTGGGTTCATCATGTGAATCCAATCGGATAAAAAAAATGGGAAGTCGGAGGGAATTCCCCGTCCCAGGGAAGGTTTTTGTGATTTTAACCATGATTTCCCCCGTTAGGAAAAAAACACCCAGGTAATTATCATGGTTTAGTAACAGGATATGTGGGGATATACACATATTTAAGGAACCATTTGAGGAAGCATTTAGGAGGTCTTTGATAGAGGGATGGGATGATATTCCTAAGTTTGGTTATACAAAACTTAGGTAGCCTGGATGATGTAAACTTTGGCTAGTGAATCTTCCCATGACAAATTCAGAGAATATTCCCAGTACCGGTGTCATCCTGGAAAATCCTCTCCAAAACTTCGACTCGATTCCATCAAAATCTCCATCCAGGAGCGGGGATTTCCCAGCCAAGTTTGACCCTGCGTGGGGTACCCTTGCAGGTTGACCCAGGTGGGGAAAAAAAAAAAGATCGAAAAACCAGGAGACTTGCGGCACGTGGCGTTGCGCTCGAACCTGCGCGCCAGGAGATTTTCAAACCTGACCGTCCAGAAACCAACTCACTGGATTTTCAACAACAACCAGCTACAAAGTTATGCATCTCACCGGTAGAAATCACGATTGTACCGTCAAAATTGTGGATGTAAACTTACTGAGTATCTGCTTTGGTGACCTTTACAATTCAGGAAAAAAAAGTTATAAAAGATGATGAATGCAACAGCCATCAACAATTTTTGATATATCAAATGGAGGTTTCCTAAAATGGTGGTACCCCCAAATCATCCAAAATTACATGGTGACTTGGAGATCCCCCATTTTAAGATAAGAACCCCCCAAATGAGAGTCCAAACATATTGGCAAATTGCCGCAAGGGATGCATCGAAATCAGTTCCTCTGCTGGGGTACCCATGGGCACACAAAAACTGCCGTGGTAAGCTTGCGATGTATGCCCTCCCAGAGAAACTCAATGAAACTCATACATCTTGCTGTTACCCTCTGGTTATTTAACATAGCCATGGAAGCCATGGCCCATAGAAATAGATGGTTTACCTATTAATAGCATGGTGATTTTCCATGGCTATGTTAGTCATAACCAGATGGTATATCAATTTTTAAGTACAACAGTTCATTTTACACCATGATATCTCTCCATCTCATGGTTCAATATCCCAGTTTCATCCAGTTTCGCAGTCCCACAATGTACCCACAGAAAATAACCAAGTAACCCCCCCAAAGATGCAGAAGACTCTTGTGATTCATCACTAATTGATGTTTTTAAGAGATGTTGGCCAAGATTTTTTTTGATGTGTTTTTTTTTGCATTTACCATCATTTACCCCAAGAATTCACAAGTTTTTGGGTGAAATACTTCATCCAGATTTGGTGAAGCTCCAATCATCGACTTGACCAACTTCGGCTGGGGCGGAATACCTAACACCCACTATTTTTCAGTGGATCTATATAATATAAATGGTCCCGATGTGGAACTTCCCCGTTACTCATTACGTTACTAAAAAAACATGGTTTCATCTTGGTGAAGATCTTTCATTCTGGGGATGGGATTATCCAGGATTACCCAGGATCTACCCGGCCTGGTTTCATGACTGTTACAGTTTGCTATTGAACAGAATGCCATTGAAATAGTTGATGAATACCCATAGAAATAGCATGGTGGATCTTTCCATCGTTTTTTCGTCATGTTTACCACTTCACTAAAATTGGAAGGGAAGCTCCATCTTCGGCTCTTCGGCTTCACCATCTGGGGGTCCCGGCTGATGGTCACCACACGCAGGGCACGACCAATCGCCTGCCTGGCGTGCCAGATCTGTGGTGCGACAGATCTGTGAAGTGAAACTGGTGAAACTGTTGAGATGGGAAACTCATGTTGAATTCCAAGGATTTCATGGCCGAAGATCTGGCAGCTCCACTGGCAGCTCCACTTCTTTGTGCCCAGCTGTCAAGTAGGCGCACCTTAAATTCTTGGCCGTTGCTTGGTCGCACCTCGGCTCCAATAAAGCAAGATGGCTAGTAAATCCGGCCAGATGTGAATGGAAAATGTCGTTAAGACGTTTGAGGTGAAGTATGGTGAAACGGTGCAATGTGGGAGGTCGATAGATCGATCTGCAGTGATTGCCATGACAGAAATACAATGGAAAACAGATATCCGAAAAATATCCTCCAGTACCCTCTGGTAAACTAACATAGCTATGGAAAATCACCATTTTTAATGGGAAAATCCACCATTTCGACTGGGCCATTTTCAATTGCTATTTTGACATAACCAGAGGGTATCCGAAAAATATCCTCCATCAAAGGTGGCTGGGAAATCCAGGTTTGAATCAATGGAGGTGTTAACGATTCCTGGAAAATGATGGGAAAATCAACACCACAACCCATTGAAGATGAGCTGTTAATCCACAGAAATTCATGGGAAAATTCTGATATTTGGTCGACTTACCATGTTGGATTCCTGGATGCTAAACGCTCCACCCATCTCCACCCTGGGCCCCCTGGGGTTTCCAGCCACGGGAGTGTAGGCTTGGCTCTGCGTTGGCTGAATCGGAGCTGCAATGTAGCGAGTCCCATCTGGCGAAAGAATCATCGCTGGTGATTTCGGGACTTTCCCAAGTGGTGAAACAAATGTTTTGCGGATCCTAAAAAATGGGTCAAAACAATGGAAAACTATGGAAATTTATGGAAAACTATGGAAAATCACCAATGGGTCAATAGGGTCAATCCACAATTTCAATGGCAATTTTCCATAGCGAACTGTTTGTTTACCAGAGGGTAACAACTCAAGAAATTGATGAAACTTCTCACAATCTTCTCGCTGTGCGGCTAAGCATGGGGTGGTTGTAAGCGACATATGCTTCCCATTCACAGGAGTGTTCTCAGTTGGGTGGGTATTTGTTTTTACTGGTTTTGAGACCTGATCCTCTTTTTTGCTGGCTACAGCACCCCAAGTTTTTCGTAAACATGGGTATCGCCCTTCTTGGGTTCCACTTTAATCTAGGGGAATATACGACATATGCCCTCCAGAAATTTAAGATAGCTATTGAAAATTGCCCAGCTATAGTTGTTTTACCTATCAAATTGTGTTGTTGTCCATAGATTTGTTCATTTACCACAGGGTTAGATATATGTGTATATATATATATACATTATATATATGTATATATATATATATGTACATATATATATGTATGTATATATATATATGTATGTATATGTGTATATATATAATATATATATATAATGTATGCCTATTACATTATTACTCTCTACGCAATATCCCCATCTGATCAATCTTATTGGGATAATCAGCAGTTTACCCATTGACTGTATCCAATTTTGGATAATGGGGTTCCGCATTGCGAAGAATCCAACAAACACAGTAATACTCGAACGGCGTTATCATTGCTATCATTGTTATCATTCTTGTATATATATATCATAACCATTTATATATATATGTGCCATATATCTATATGATATATCATAAATATATATATCATATAATATATATATATATATACAAATCATTGCTATCATGGCTATCATGGATGTCATTATCATTATCAGTTTTATGTGGGCAACCCAATGGATGGTCTTTGCCACCACCCATCATGATTTTGGTGATGACTTGGTCCGTGAATTATCCCAAAAGAATCATAAAACCGTGGGAATTGTTCATTATTACCATTCTTGTTATGAAAATGTAGGATAATGAACAATAATGATTGTTACATGATCATTATCATTAATTAAAGCCATGGCTGTTGTTGTTATCATCACTATCATTCTGAGTAGTGCCATGAAACGGCTGAAACGGCGTCTGAAACGTATGACCAGACTTCAAACGCACTGAGAGAAGTGTCTCTCAGTAGTGCGGTGTCATTGTCACTATAGTAACCCAAAAAAAATAAAAATGTGTGCCACCGGGATGGTTGTTTGATTTTCTGTTTTCCTCTGGTTCATCTTCCAGGTTTCCGTAACTCTTCGGCATCTTTTCAGGGTTGCTATGGCAGTGATATGTAACTTGCCCGTTTGGGCATCATAAATCATCATGTTTATCATGTATAAATGGGCCTTTTTCCATAGCTATGTTAGATCACCGGCATCATCATTATCATTGTCTTATGATGACAAAGGTACTATAATGATCTTGTCAATCTTATAGCAACGAATACAACAACAATAGATATATCAATAGGATTATAATTACATGTCCATTATGTTGTGATAGTAATGACCTTGTTCTATTACTACTATTGTCATCAATAAATGATACCAATAGGTTATCATTATCACAACTATTGTCACTATTGTCATTGCCTTTTCATCTTGGTATCAAATCCAAGAGCCCGGATTATCATTATCATTACTACCAATTGCAATTACCCTCTGGTTATGACTAACATAGCCATGGTATAGATGGCCCTAATCGAAATAGATGGTTTACCGTTCTTAAAAATGGTGGATCTTTCCATGGCGAACTGTTAGTCATAACCAGATGGTACTATATTAATTGTCTTTATGATTACCCTCTGGTTATGTCAAAATAGCTATTGAAAATCACCATAGAAATAGTGAGTTTTCCCATTCAAAATGGTCATTTTCCATAGCTTTTTGTATGTTTACCAGAGGGTAAACCTCCATTTTCCTATGGGTTTCCCTATGTTTTCCCATTTTCCCATGGGTTTTATCCATACCCATATATTGTCTTTATAATTACTACTATCATTGCGATCCCAAGATCCTCACAGCACCCAGATCTTCCCAAAACGCACCGATTTCAATGACCGGCTGCACTCCCCGCGGTAAGACCGGCGCCGCTCCAACCGCCTCGTTGGAAACGAAACGTCGCAAGAATCCGACGAGTCGGATGCTAAAACGTAGGTGTTGTTTATAGTACCCATGACGGATCCATGGTGCTGCCATATATGGTACCCTCTGGTAATTTAACATAGCTATAGAAAATCACCATTTTTAATGGGAAAATCCACTATATATGGTCATTTTCAATAGCTATGTTAAATTACCAGAGGGTAACATGGATCCCATTCATATACCCCAGTCATGTTAGCATTAATATACAGCACCATGGATCCGTCATGGGGTATGAAACCCCCAAATTTGCCAAATCGTACTTACTAAATGATACCACCCAAAAAAAACTCTCATAGTCAATCTTTGGTAGTCCACATGTTCTTTTTGCTGTTTATGGTTGTTTACCGTTCATAGCAAAAAACCAAAGGAGTAAACTACAGGATGGGGCCCCCAAATTTTAATACGTTGCCTTTCTTTCGTGGTTTAACTATGGTTTATGCTCGATATGGCTATGGATCAATACCTATTACTATCATTTTTAGTGGGTTATTCACATCCATTTACCAGCTATTTTGATGTTCACCAGGGAGGTTTTGACACACTGCCATATAACTATAGTATTCATGGCCTTTATACGGCTTTATAAAGCTTGGCATTCGTTCCTCACTGGGTTCCCCGAACGGGCCGTTCGGCTCCGCAGCGACGGCAGCTGGCATTGCGCGCAAACCTCGAGGTCTGAAATGGTGTTGGGATGAAAACCATTCGTAAAATATCGACGTCTTACGAAAAATCATCGGCTTTTTTTTCTACATATGATATGTGATATATGTGATATATTATATATATCTATGATATGTTGGGATCGGAAATCCATGAATCTTGCAGTAATCTTTGGTGGGTACCTTTTGAGTCCTTCCCAAAGATCTCCATGGTTTTTTCCCCACTAAGCGGGATGGGATCTGTTCCCAGTGAAATTGAACCCAAGTTACAACTGGGAGCAGGGTCCATCACTGCGCCGTTTCTGTTTCTGTTTCTGGGAATTGACCAACCAATATGGGTTCAAAACTCACGTGAAAAACCGTTCAGAATGCAAGTTCACGGGATCAAACTGGTGATGTACCAAAATGGTTTGAGTGGTAAACCGCCATAAACTGAGCGCACAACGCAGGTATTTTTTATGTGACTACTTAGGGGATTATTCTTACCCACTGTTTCATTGGGGATGCTTACCCTCTGGTAATCTGTTACATAGCTATTGAAAATGGCCGTCGAAATAGTGAGTTTTCCCATTCAAAATGGTGGATCTTTCCATGGCTTTTTGTATGTCATAACCAGAGGAAAAAACTATTGGGTTTAGCACATGATGGGATCAGCTGGCTGGCCCCGCAATGCCATAGACCTCCCATGATCAGCACGTCCACATCCATGAATATCCATTAAAATCACTCAAACAAATCATCAGTACATACAATTACTATGTTTCATGCCTACTCAAAAGACATATCTTCTGGATTAACATTGGTATGTAATGAATTCTATATATAAGGTTTGGTAAACTGTTCGTACATGGTTGGTAAACCGTGTTGGTTCTAAAACAATCATCACATTGCTCCCAATAACCGTCAAGGTCAATTACCGTTAACGATTAACAATAATGTACTATGATTGAAATTAACTATGTTAACCCCAAAAAGGGATAGAAAGGTAAAGTCCTACTAAAATAGTGATAAGTCACTTGTGCGCTTCTTTTGCAGATTACTATACTATTATATATACAGTATTAATATGGTCATTAACAATAATATCTTACTATGATTGATTAATATAGTCAACCATTTACAATAGTATGGTTAATATTATCTTATTGAATAACCTACTATGGTTGAAAATAACCTACTATTAATATGGTATTTACACAACATTACAATGTTTATCCATGGTTTGGTCAACCAGGTTTTCCATTGGGCCGCAGACTGGTGGTCTCCACATGCCGGACCTTTGTGAAGGAAGCACCAGGGATGGGGACGTCGTTTCTTTCTGAGGGGTTGACACATGGGTTTCAACATGGTTAAAGATTGTTGATGGCTTTATTAAGATCCAAATTCGAATGTTGGGATTAAACATGTTTAGACCATCTATTTATAACTACTCCTTGTGATGGTTCATAGGGTTTACTTTAACGAAAAATGTCGGGGAACCATGAGACTTGTCCATTCTAAGGTTGGAAAGTAGTCAACCCCCATAGCAGGGTCCGCGTTAGTAGGGGGATGAGAAAATCTATGACTTCACCGAAAAATATGGTTGATTTTGACTCAAATAATATGATGCGTTATGATGGGCATTCAATTTTGCACACCAAGGGCTGTAGTAACCCCTAAAGAGATTCAGAAAAAGTTTGCATATTTTACCAGTCGTTTGACAGAAAAATAGATTTTTTTTTGACGGTTGCTGTATACCCAAGGAACAAGTCCTAGGATACTGGGGATACTTCCGGAAATTCGATCCAGACCTAGCACGTGGGCGATCAACATTTGAGACAACTAACCATGATGGGATATAGTGGGGCTATAGTTGATGGATATTGGTTATTAATGGTAGATATAATCAACACAATCATTTGGGTTGGCCTAAAAAAAGTTAATTACCCAAGATCCAGTAGTTTAAAGCATCATTTTCACCAGAGAACGGACATTTTGGGGCGAAAAACATCAGACAAACATATTTTACAGATGCGTGGCACTTCACAATGTTGAGACTCACCCGTTTTTCCACACATGTTGGTTCCAAAGTTCTCAGTTATTGGGGATATCGTATGATATGTGAATCATTGCCCACGAAACCACCATTTGATGAACCCGCACATGAATTTCCCCACGGACTCGGTCCAGTTCCAACTCCCCCTTGCGGCAAAGTGCAATGCCAATCGCCCGACATAAAGCCTTTTTCCTCAGCGGCGCGGTTCAATCGCGCGGCTCGGGTTGGTGTTCCAAGCGGTTTTGTCTAAAAATAGGGGAACCGCCCAAAAAATCCGATGGTTGATTGCCAAGATGCCATTTTTGCGGGCATTTTCAGATACATCCGAGTCAACAATGTTGGCCAACGTTATCTTTTCTGGAAAATCAACATCAGTTTTGAACCACAAGGTGATGTTTCAACCACACGAAAAATAAATTCAATGACCCAACCGTTTCAGTTCATGTTTCAAATAATCCAAAACCATCCAAAATGCAACAAAATAAGCTTCGGTGGCATCCCCAAAAGCCGCAACGTTTTATTTTTACAAATCTTTCTGAAGCGTGCTGCAAAGCCAAGCGCTGGAAACCCTGTTGAACCTGTTGGAAACTGACCTGGCCCTGCACCAAAGATTCCCAAAACCTTCTCTGGGACCTTCTCTGCAACCTTCTCCGGAACCCGCAAAGCCAAGGAACCCTGTTAAGAACTTCTCCGCAATTTTTATGACATAATGTTTATTAAGATTCCCACAACCTTCTCTGGGACCTTCTCTTAAGAACTTCTCCGGAACCTTCGCCGGAACCCTGTTGAACCTGACCTGGCTCTGCACCAAAGCCTCCCGGAACCTTCTCCGGAACCCCTGCCACAAGGCCCCCTGGAGCCCTTGGGTGTCCCCCGCCACCGGAGTCGCCACCATCGCCGGGATGGGCTGACGCCGTTCGGTGAAGCTGCGGGGCGTTGCAAGCGCCGCGGCAGTGACCTGGGAAACCAATCAAAAATGGATTATAATGGATACCCTCTGGTTATGTCAAAATAGCTATTGAAAATGGCCATTAATAGTGGATTTTCCCATTAAAAATGGTGATTTTCCATAGCTATGTTAAATTACCTGAGGGTAATAATGGTTATAAGTGGTTGGTGATAATCATGGATATTAATAATTAATATGATTATTGAATTACTACCATGAGATTATCATGGATAATAATGGTGATAATAATAATACTAGTGCAAACAATAGTAATGACAATCATAATGATAGTAACAATAATGTTATCATGAATAACAAATACCGCCATAATAGTAATAGTCTTAATAGTTAAACATGGTTTATCATTGTTCATCACTAGTGATAGTCTGTAATACACTATTGAATTACATATCATAGCTGATCGTCGTTAATATTATCATGAATGGAGAGTAACTAAAAAAATAATTAGACTTGATAATAGTTAATAACTAGAACCAGTTCATACTCGTTGATAATAGTTGTTTGACAAAAACGGGAATGTCACCAGCGACCATAAAGGCTTAACCAATATATCCAGGTGGTTTTTTCTGGAATTTTTCCATGGGATGAAATCTAACCAAGAAAAAATTAAAGAAAAAGAATCATCCTTACCAACGATACTTGGGATATGATGTTTTTATCATGGCTATAAGTAAGAAAAATGGGGTATTTTGTAGTGGGATCTAATAAGACCTAAAAAACAGAACAGAGAAAGATATCCTAATGGGGGGTATATTTGACCAACCTTGCCAATCAATAGAATGGGTATAGAATGGGATGTTATGATATATAATCAAGACATCATGATATTTAAGGAACTCTCTGAAAATCATGGAGATAGCCATGTCTGAACAATTCAGGTCAGAAAGAGTAGTTGGGGATATACCCATCCGACTGGAGCACAAACCTTGATTTTTTGATTGGTAGTCAACCTCCTTGCGCAAACTTGACTCAAGCCTCATTTTTGTCAGTGAAATCAAAACAAAAAAACCATGTTTTTCTACTTAACCCCTGATTTGTTCGAGTTCAATCGCACGTTGTGTTGCGTAAATATCCCCCACATGGTAGCATCCAGGTGACCGTGGGGCGTGCCGCCCCACAACGCCGGCAGCTGGCGTTTCGCGCAAACCTCGTGGATTTCAAGTGACAAAAGGTGTATTGAAGTGCGAAGAAAGAATTCCGTGAAGGGTTGTTTTATGATGATTTATCTATTGATAATGATGATTTCCAAAAAAACTACATGTTTTTGGAGGGTAAACCCAAACGGTAAAAACACTACGTTCGAACATACACAAGTTGGATCATAGCGTTGAAATGTACGAATATCCTAGTCAATAGCTGGAGAATATTTATCCCATTCACCTCTGGATTGTAACCATCGATCATGCCTAATAGCACTCCCCCCGTGACACTTCACATGTGACTGCAGATAGACAACAGATATCTCTACTTTCGGCGGGCTCCAGATTTTTTAATCAATGTTGTGGGTCCATGTTCAACGACCTAAAATCTTTTCATGCATCTAAAGCTTCCTGGTTGGTGGTTTCAACCCAACCCCTCTGAAAAATGATGCAGTTCGTCAATGGGGTTAGGATGACATCCCATATATGAAATGGAAAATAAAAGCCATGTTCCAAACCACCAACCAGCTTCAGTTTCCTTTCACTCTAGATCTACCCCAGATATGCTCATAGTTTTTCCACTTCAATGGATCAGTTTTTTGGTAAAACCCCGTGATTCCACCTTCGCAAAACACCAGCGGGTTGATCCGCTCCCAAGTTCTAAAGGTTTCAAACAAAACTCTACCTACGAGCAAAGAGTTTTTTTGTGACATCAGCTGTGCAGAAGTCACATCAACCCCATGGCACGGCGACTTGGAATAATGTCGCATCAAATCGATGCGAAAATCACATCAAAATATCAAAATCCCCGTCGCACACCTTCAGGAAAGGGTCCTATATGTCCAGACATGGAAAAAAACCATGGCCCACAATGATTTACCAACAGATGTTTCTTCATGTTTCTGAAGACATATTGAGGAATCACCATGGCACAAGGCATCTCAGGTCTTTCGATTTCTTTCAGAACAAACACAAATCCCCACGTCTAAGTGGTGGGCACCATCAGCACGCCAACAACTCTAAATCACCTCTCCCATTGGCACACCATTGTCAACATCCCACTTTAGATTGAATCTTGAATTGTAAATATACGTTTTTGTTGTTCCTCTTTCTCTTTCTGCAGTTTTGCGTCTTAGTCTGGGGGTTGAAAGGTGCGCCTAGTAATTCTCGCATGCGTTCTCGCGAACTCGGGCACAGCTAAGGTGAGCCGTGCGGTGTGCCTACACATGTCACTCCTGGTGTTCCTCTGCTTTCCAAAGATGCTTTTGCGTTGTCTACATATGTCTACATGCATATGGTCTTTTTGCCGCGCAATATCCAGCACCAATGGGTGACTAAGCTGGCGACCGAGACTCCGTTTTCCTCTACTACCGATCATCAGCACGCTTAAAGACAACGGCGACCGAGAGCCGGTAGTCGCAGCAACTTCGGCCACTTTTTTCCCGCATGGAATTCCCCAAGAACGCTGGGAGATGGTAGCAACCCGTAGCCATAGAAAAGTTGGAAACATGGAAATGATGTTTATTCCCATGCTGGAAGCACTTTTCCGCATCTTATTAGGGACCCCTATATATATATAAATCTATATATATCATCTTATATCACTTAGATCATCTTGTATCTAGAGAATATGTTGATTTGCCATTTGAAATTAAGAGAGGTTGGTTATAATATCAGGTCCCATTACAGCAACCTCAGAAGATGCAGAAAGGTAAAATCTGATCCTAGAATGGAAAAGGAAATAGAACCTTGTTTGCATCTTTTGGGGGGGTGGTAGAGGTTGATCTGGACACCTCCTTATTCTGGTTATTATCAATGATTTAACTATGAATCGATTAGTAGATACCACCATTTCTTCTTACTTAAATGGTTATTTTCCCAATTTTCGTGATTTACACTTTCCTTGGGTTCTTAACCAATAGACTCTTGGGTTTTTAACACCAAGCCTGTCTGAATTGGAATAATTCACAAACCCGAAAATACACAAAACTTGCGGCCATTTGGGGATAATTCTCCTTACAACTCCCATCATTCCAGTGAGGTCACAGCGAGGTCGTTATACTTCATGCAGATACATTCCATTATCTCACCATCGATTTTCCCATATTTGGAAAGTAAATCACATGATATTCCCAGGAAATCAAACGCGGCGCAGGCTGGAAACCCACCCAATTTATAGATGGTGTTTCCATTTTTATAGCTCCATTTAGTGCGGGATTTCCCCATTCATCCACCACCAAGTCATGGCCGGTCTGTCTCGGATTCCATAGGTCCCCCAGCTGGTGATCGCCACAGTCTGGGCCTGAGATCCCAGCTCGGATCAAGCTCGGATGGGAAAATCCGAAAACCCAGCTGGATGTTACCCGGCCTGGTAAACATACAGAAAACGAACTGGAAAGATCCACCATTTTCTAGCTGGGTAAATCCACTATTTCGACTGGGCCATGGCTTCAATAGCTTTTTGTATGTTTACCAGAGGGTACATGGGCTAACCCCCACGATTGGAAACCTCCAAATGTCTGAAAACCTTGGTGATTCTCCAGGTGTAACTAAGCAATTAGTACCTACGTTTACTTCATTTCACCGTGTTTTTTGTGGAAATGATTGCTTAAACTTGGTGAATACAAGTTGATGATAAAACTTGGTGAAAACAGATTATCATCCACCCAGCAAAAAGGGGTGAAACACCATCAACAATGTTGGGGCTCAATGGGATCAAATGGTCTACAATCAACAAGAATGGGTATTAGACCAGCAACAGGCCGTGTAAATATTGAACGGTGGAAATGACTAGTTAACCTAGGTGAAATGGTTGCTTAAACAACCAAATTTTGGATCTGGCCAGCGAAAAATGTGATTTTTCACCACGAAGCATTCGGATATAAAGCAGCAAAAATGTGGTGTAACACCATTGTTTTTTACCAGGAGATCATGAATGTCCTAGGAGAAATCACAAACAAGATAATTTCGGGGCTGTCCAAAACTGCCCAAAAAAATGGTGGGGTTATAACAAAATATGGGTGAAAAATTCGATGTAATAGGATAAAATGGGATATAGAATCAATAAGATATCTGGCTGTGTCTGAATGGGGAAATTACTGGGGAAGATGGGATGTTGAACCATGGGATGGAATCGGGTAAGCTATTTCAGACGAAGCATTTTGGGCGGTTGGGACTGACCAAACATCCTTGCAACTGGTTTGGTGGTTCGGATGCGAACATGATCAAGAATCTTTTGGGGCTGCAAAAAAGAATCGGGAAAACTTACCGAAAATATCATGCAAAAAACCATCCCGGCAACTCTTTGAATAGGAAAATAACTAGACGATCTATGCGGTCTCTCATGAAGGGTGGGCCACATTGGGTGACCCAAACAGGGTAGCGCCCAAATAGTGGATAGCAAGTCCCCTTTTCCTCTGGCTATCACATATCCATGCCGAGCTATGGTTGGTTACACAATGTTACACACCCATTTCATCTCATCATTGTTATGCTGTGAAATATCCTGAGCTAGGTAAATATATATATATAATATATATATGTATACACCGGCGAGTTTTCTCGCATTTCTTTGGCTGCATACTGTGATACTGCGGATGGTTGCTGGTGATACCCGGATTTCGCGGGCCCATCCACAGGGCCCAAAGCCATGAGCACAGAATCCCAACAAAAAGGTACCCGGCCTGGTCAACATACAAAAAGCGAACTGGAAAATGGTGGATTTATCGTGGATTTACCCATTAATCGCATGGTGGATCTTTCCAGAGTTTTCTGTATGTTTACCAGAGGGTAGCATCAAAGACACGCCAATCCTCGCCAATCCCTCGCCAAGTGGCAATTCCAGTCGCCATCCTTGAAATCCTGGGGACTTGGCCGAAGAAAAGATGTCCCCGAGCGAAGTTACACAGAATGGTAACGTGTTGAAATGATTCTACCTTCCATACAACTATCTAAATATATCAAAATATATCTAATTATTAGTCTAATTCTATCTAATAATGTTTTAAGCATCTATATCCTCTATATCACTAACAGCTGGCTGATATTCCGATAGTTCATTTAAAAAACAACGGGAGATTCACCAGCAAAACCGAGGATGGCAACAATTTTTATCCATCGATCCATGCCACAGCAAGGTTTTCTCAGGCAATCTCAACCCATGATTTACAAATCCTTGGCCAAGCCATGTGCAGCATTTAGCCCGTTTCCAGATGTTCAGAAGAATGTTCACTGTTTCGGTGAACCCACGTATTTTTGTTCCCCAAACGCAAGAGTTTCTTCATCCAGACTCAACATGTCCTCCATTGACAGGACCAACAAAAAAAAGGGCACCGACAGGCAACAGTTCCAAACATTTGGATCAAAATCTGGATTTGGAACAAAGCAAGGCCACCATTCAACCCATTCAATTTGATTCTTGACATATCATGATATATCATGATCTATGGTTATATACTAATATATCACAATATATGTATATTACATATATATATAATGGTTCTTGATATATATACCTTGATACACCTGGATATATTGATACATATATATATATCATGATATATCACAATACTTCACCTACCGAGCAATAGTCCGACCATCTACAACTCCTTCCCCCCGGGCGGCCCGGGCCGTGTTTCTGACTGCAGGCGCAGTGATCTGCGGCTCCGGGCGCGTTTAAAAATGGAGAGATATTGGCCCCAATTGTGGCAATTCTAAGAGGGTTTGATAGATTTGATAGTGAATTGGAAGGGTTCTATAGATTTGATAGGCATGTCTAAGCCTCTATACGTCTACTTTCATAGTGAAAACGAGGATTAAGCAGACAACCCCATCCATCTCAGCTTACGGCCCCAGGTTGCAATTTTCAAACAAACCCATAGCGACTTAAATAAAATCACTGATCATCATTCAAAAATCTGGCGATCGTGATGAATATCTCTCGATATCTCTCGCCTTCGCAGGTTTTGGTGCCCCACACTTGCGGCAGGAAGCGTTCCGCCCGAACCTTGGCAGTCGGCGTGGGAGCTGCTCACTGGCACCAATTTTTTTCATGGCGAAGCGCTCACATGAGAATGGATACCCTCATTTAAAATAAGCTTCAGCAGTACCCCCAACAGCCGCAACGTTTTATTTTTACAAATCTTTCTGAAGCGTGCTGCGAAGCCAAGCGCCGGAAACACCTCAGCTGCGATTCCGTGAGTTAAATGCCCGCAAATCCTGTTGAACCTGACCTTGGCTCTGCACCAAAGCCTCCCAGACCTTCTCGGAACCCTGTTGAACCTGACCTGCATGGCTCTGCACCGAAGCCTCCCGGAACCTTCTCCGGAACCTTCTCCGGAACCTTCTCGGAACCTTCTTCGAAACCCTGTTGAACCTGTTGGAACCTGACCTTGGCTCTGCACCAAAGCCTCCCAGACCTTCTCCGGAACCTTCTCCGGAATCTTCTCCGGAACCCTGTTGAACCTGACCTCCATGCCTCTGCACCGAAGCCTCCCGGAACCTTCTCCGGAACCTTCTCCGGAACCTTCTCGGAACCTTCTTCGAATCCCTGTTGAACCTGTTGGAACCTGACCTGGCCCTGCACCAAAGCCTCCCGGAACCTTCTCCGGAACCTTCCCCGGAACCTTCTCCGGAACCTAACCTGGCTGTGCACCAAAACCTTCCAGACCTTCCTCCAGAACCCTGTTGAACTTGACCCGGCTCTGCACCAAAGCCTCCCAGACCTTCTCCAGAACCGTGTTGAACCTGACCTGGCTCTGCACCAAAGCCTCCCAGACCTTCTCCGGAACCTTCTCCGGAACCTTCTCCGGAACCCTGTTGAACCTGACCTGGCTCTGCACCAAAGCCTCCCAGACCTTCTCCGAAACCTTCTCCGGAACCTTCTCCGGAACCCTGTTGAACCTGACCTGCATGGCTCTGCACCAAAGCCTCCCGGAACCTTCTCCGGAACCTTCTTCGAAACCCTCTCTGCACCAAAGCACGCACGATGACTTACTGTGAACCTTTGAGACCATCTCCAGCAGCTGCCCTCATATGATGTTGGCATTGCTACAGCATGGGATTGCATTCAGACATGCTAACAAAAAAAGGAAACATTTGGTCAAATGTTCCAATAATTTCGACCTTATAATCTGAACCAAGGAGGTTTCACAGCAAAGTGGTTTGTCTTACAAGGTCTTTCATTCACTTGGTGAAGCGCCAAAGCTAACTTTATATTGCTTTTTGTAAGTTGGTTGCTCTGCATTGGTGAAACACATCGGCTTCACCCGGCGGTCCTGCATGTGACTATGCTGGCTGTCCAAGCTATGCTCAATGATCAATTCGGACCGTCCCAAATTTGTCATCGCAATATTGCGACACCTTTTAAACACTGCCAAAACCTGCGGCTCAAAGCAGCTGTTTTTTACAAAGCACTGCAGGAAGGCAAGGTCTAGCACAGCATCTGCTGCTTTGCAAATAAGGCCTCTACAATTCTGGCGCTGTACCTAGCAATCAAAAAAAAAACTCTCCCCGGCAAATACCGCACAATGCTTAGCATGTTTTTGCAATCAGAGAAACCTGGCCCTAGTTAACAACCAAAAAATAAGGTCCCGACAGACAGCGGCCATTGGAAAATTTTTCGGACCCCTGTTCAACCTCACCTCCCGGAACCTTCTCCGGAACCTTCTTCAGAACCCCGTTGAACCTGACCTGGCTTTGCACCAAAACCTCCCAGACCTTCTCCGGAACCTTCTCCGGAACCTTCTCCGGAACCTTCTCCGGAATCTTCTCCGGAACCTTCTCCGGAACCTTCTCCGGAACCCTGTTGAACCTGACCTGGCTCTGCACCAAAGCCTCCCAGACCTTCACCGGAACCTTCTCCGGAACCCTGTTGAACCTGACCTGGCCCTGCACCAAAGCCTCCCAGACCTTCTCCAGAACCTTCTCCGGAACCTTCTCCGGATGCCTGTTGAAACTGACCTGGCTCTGCACCAAAGCCTCCCAGACCTTCTCCGAAACCTTCTCTGACCTGGCGCATGCACCATTGCACACCGGAGCTATTCTGGGCTCAAGACCCCTTTAGCTTACACTGTGGGGGAAAAGCCAAAAGACATTGTAGTAGTAATGATCTTTAGCTAGTTAGTATCTCTTAGATTATCTCAGTATTGTGTATATATATATATATACGTATATCCATCTGTTATCATTAATGAACCGCCCTGAATCAGGTGATGTTTCAACCTCACAGTTTCCTATACAGCAAATTGCACAGAAAAGGAAAATTGATCATATTTGACCACCGAAAGATGATGTTCCACAGGAAATAGAGGAAGCCCACCTGGATGCTGTGGATGCAGCACCCGAAAGCTCTGAAGCTTTCGAAAACATGGCTGGGGTGTCATTGGGCTGTGGCGGCCACTGTGTGCCCTTGCAGTTCTGAATGAGAAATATCCCAGGATTAGTGTCAAGGAAAATTTGCAGGAAAATGAACATCGGATGCTATTGGTTCAATCTACTAAAATATCCTTTGAATCGTATCAAAATATCCCTTGAATACTATTGGTTTCCTCCGAAAGTTCCCTAGAAAATCAAGCCAGTAAAGGTAACTTGTGATCAGAAGATAGATAGCAAAGTACTACACCTGCAAGGTGCGTTTGTGCGTTTTTATAGTGAATCAATAATGAACTATACACACATTGCGCCATCCACATTTTGGGATATAGATTATAGTTAATAATCCTCACATAAATAAATGTGGATGAACATACTATCCAGATGATTATGGCGCTACCATTTCATGAACCAATAAGATACCAATTTGGGATATCAATTGTAAGGCCGGTGAGTTTTGAAAGGAACATCCAAAAACAAACGTAAACCTACAGGGTGGTGCCCTAAAGTTGTAAGTTGGTGTTTGTTAACCCATCTGATTATATGTAGATATATTCTATTATAACCCTAGTTTTTCCACCAATAAACCTATTTACCTATCTAGGTGGAGTGTCTGAGCCTTGGTTTGGTAATGTGGCTGCCATAGATGGAGAGTCCGTCCCCAACTATTGCATCTTGAAAAATGCATTGATGTGACGTTTTTCCACGGGGAAAAAAGACATGGTTTACATCCCAAAAATGTGTGGCATGATTTTTTTATGTCTATCAAAATCTATTCCCATAGACTCCATAGACTATGTATGTGCAAACATCCAGTGTATTCCTTTTTTTCAGAAAAAATTAATTACTGTACTATATCCTAGTGAGAGTATATATATATATTATATGTGTCTTATTGAAAAATCAATGGCCTATGTAAGGGAATATCCCCACAAAATATGCCCTTATATGGTACAGTACCTCCATTTTGGGATCCTGGAATTCCCATTGAAAGTACGGCAACGGAGGACACATCAACTTCACCGAGGCACTGGTAATCACCACATTGAGGGCCTCGCCAAAGAGATGCGTATGTCTCCGAGAAGGTTCACACACGTATGTAATATATATATATATATAATATGGTTTCCTGGAATGGGGGTACCCCAAAATGGATGGTTTATAATGGAAAATCATACTAAAATAGATGATTTGGGGGGGGTACCCCTATTTTAGGCAAACTCCATATAGATAGAGAGAGAGAGCAACCCCAAAAACGATAGATGTTCGTAATTTCTCACTATGCCAGTATATGAATTTACCAAGTTCTATCTTTGTGGGGGTTGCTATAGACATCAAATACGTATGTATATTGGGTTTGTCTTTGTTTCACATGCCTATCTTGCTGTATGTGCATATTTATCATATGTATTTTATATATATAATACCCATAGTAGCCCTATTGCTTCAGTTTGCTTTATAATATGTATGTCATATTTATGATATGTCTTTTACCATCTGGTTATTTGACATAGCCATGGAAAATGACCAATTTATAGATGGTTTACCTATTAAAAATGGTGATTTTCTATGGCTATGTTAAATAACCAGATGGTATATATCATACCGAATCATACCCCATGAAAACACGGCCATTTTTCGGGGGTCCCTCTGGGCTCCAGACAATTCCAATCACCGCTGGTATCCTGCACGGCACGGATTTTTATGCAACCAGAACAAATGCTACACCTCCAGAAGTCTACATATTTATAGTCATAGATCTATAAATCATTTTAAAAAAAAGTGAAGGTGAATGCTTCACATGTTACATATCTATAGTATCTATAGTCTATAATTTACTGGTTGGTGGTTTCAATCCCTCTGAAAAATATGAAAGTCAGTTGGGATGATTATTCCTAACTGAATGGAAAGTCATAAATTCCATGGTTCCAGTCACCACCAACCAGTATATTACCATGATCATCCCATGTATATATCCCATGAAATATCATCCCAATGTTCATGGTGCAGTGGGATGATCATGGGATATATCAACCCTCTGGTTACATATCTATAGTCTATAGTTTAGATCCGATAGCCTATTTTCAGACAGTGTTCCGATCACTTCATCTGCCTGTGGATTCCAACTGCCTTGGTATCCACAGTTCTAGACTGAAAGCGCCACTTTTTCCCAGCGAAAGAATCTACGCATTTTAAACAAACTGAACGAAGCTGTGAACTTACCCTTTAAATCACTGAAACACCAAAAAAAACATAAGATCAACGGGGAAAGAAACATTTATCAGAAAGTCACACTGGGTTAACCGATATTTGTTGTCCAAAAATCACCCGTTGAAACCCACAAAGGGCCGAAATCGGGTCCTCCTTCTGCTGAGAGGAGGGCGCCACCTTCATGATGGGTCGCCCCGAAATGGTGGCCCGGGGAGCCTCCGCCTGCGATTCCATGGGAAAGTCATGGTATTTTTTTTGGATCTAAATTGATCATCATTTCAGAAAATTTCCATCTAAATTGATCATCTAAAGTTCAGAACATGTTCACAAGACTAATTTGTGGGAAAAGATGAGTTCATCATTCTGAATCATTGATTGGAAGACCCCCGACTGGAATCCATGGGGGAAAATCTGAGGACATGGATCGTGTTTCACACGAGTGGTTTCAGGCTGGAGAGTGAGTTGCTCACCATCAAAGATGGCATGAGCCAGGTCGCCATCAATACAGTAGGGATGAACTTTTCATAACTTTTCTATGTCATGGTGTCTTAAAATGAGGGATCCCCAGTCGTCACCATGGTTGTTTCAATACTCAAATGGTTTAATGACTTGGATGATTTGGGGATACCCCTATGACTCAACGGAAACCTCCATGTGTTGGGCCCAAGTCACTGCCTTTTTTCTAAATGAAGTTGAACAACGGGGGTATACCCAGGTCCCCGCTGGAACCATAGTTGAAGCTGAGCTGCCCCGGCGTCTCTGGCAGCACCACATTTCCGGCAGCTGGTGTTGCGCGCAAACTGATGGTCACCGCAACTGGCGCAGTGCCAATCCCCCTGCGGAAGAGAAAAAACGGAGGAAAAACCCGCCTGTTTCGAGGCAGGAATTGAATTATTTGAATTGGCAACCGGGAATGAAGCATAAAGATTGGAGTTTCTTGGCCCATTTGATAGCTTGATATATTTAGATGAGATCAATACTTCTCACTGGCTGTGAGATGAAAAAAATCCTTGTGATGATTAAATCTGTTGAACTCCCCATTTTTGTTCTTCAAATGTCAATTTCTGTTGATTCAAATGCCAGTTTTTTTTAAGTCATATTCCTGCTTCCTGTCGGACAACCCCCATGTTTGTTTTGCTAAATCAGTGGAACCCCAATTTTTTGTTGGCAAATATGCCCTTTGTTGGTTTATTAAATCCATAAAAACCCGATCAAGGTTTGCATATATCTTTATTGCCTCGTGCCCCCCCCCTCTTTTTGGTCCAACGTCTAGATATTTGGTTGGTCAGTATCCCCATGTTTATTGATTAAGTCAGCAAAATGCCTGGTGCTTTACTGATGAAATATCCATTCTGGGCTGGTGGTTTTCCCCTAAGATTGTTGCTAACATCACTACAATGCCTAGTTTGGGTTGGTTAATCTCATTTTCCTTGGTCAATATCCCTGGTACTGAACATGTCTTTTTCAAATTCTTATTCAGTTGGTAGAACCTCCAATTTTCTTGCCATAGTCGAATCCCCAATCGTTATGATTTTGACCCATACCCAGATAATCATAACATATCATAACCAGCCCATGATAGAGGCTCACACTATATATATATAATTATATATATAATAGTTGGATATTGGTGATATAGTTAGTTAGTATTCATAGTAATCGTTAGTAACCATGATTGAAGTTAGTATTCTCCTACTCCTTAGTGAATCAAAAACCCTTGGACCTGTACCATCCCCTCGCCTCCTTAAAGTCCATCGCCATCTCTGCCCCGCTGAGCCAAGGGCGTCGATTTTTTCGGTGAGTTCAACCAGAAAACTGCCGGGCGATTCAGAAATGGATTGGTTTAAGGGAAAATTTACAGGAAAGCCCCATATTTAATGCGAAAATAACTCTGGTTTCCGGTTAAGATTTTCCCTTAAACCAATCCATTGAGATTCAGAAATGGATTGTGTAATTTTCTATGGATTTTTGGGGTGGAAAACGGTGCAGTCGGTGCAACTACGGTGCACTGGGTCCCCATTGCAAAATAGATGCTACGACAAGCTCGGAGGGTCCACTTGGATGGATTTTCTCCTCGATTTTTCCGTCTGGGAAATGATTTACCCTCTGGTAATTTAACATAGCTATTGAAAATGACCATTTATAATGGATTTACCCATTGAAAATGGTGATTTTCCATAGTTTTCTGTATGTTTACCAGAGGGTCTCTCCCCAAAAGCCATGGTGCCAAATGATGCCGAAGATTTCAACATCTTCCAACCCATCCTTCATCAATCAGGCAGAAACTCACTCTCTGAACATGTTGCTATTTAAATTGCCATCTTGCAGGATATACCCCCCTTTTCAGACACAGTTTTATATCCACCTTTCATATCTTGTATCCCTATATTTTGGTCTAGAAAACCCATCTTAACACTTTTTATCACCACCTTAACATTGTTTTTTCCCATTTATATCGTGTTTCATATCCCATGATATCACCGTAATGGTATCTTGTATCTCCATATTCTGCGAAATCACATCTTACCATTCATAATATCCCATATTACATTAATAATATCCCATTCATATTAACACTAACCATTAACACCATTCATATTAACACAACAATTTTCATATTCCCATTAATAATATCCCCCATGAATACATTACAGTAATAATATCCCATATCCCAGTAATATTTCATCTTCACAAAACCAGCCAGTGACCCGCACCATTTTTTCCCCAGCTGCACAACCCCCGCAGCCATCAGAGAAGTTGTCGCAGATTCTCCAACTCTTGCTGCAACTCCTCCCGGACGAATGGGACCCTGAAGTCGGCACTCATACAGATAAATGTGTATTAAATGCGACTATAATATATATAGCTATATAAAGTACATATATAGTATGTATATATATATATATAGTATGTGTATACATATAGCATATTAATTGCATGCAAGGTTAATATATATATAATATAATAGTATATAGATATATATATATATAGTACTATATATAGTACATATATATATATAGTACATATATATATAGTACATATATAAGTACATTTATATATATAGTACATATATATATATATTACATATATATATATATAGTACATATATAAGTACATTTATATATATAGTACATATATAGTACATATATAGTACATATACAGTACATATATAGTACATATATAGTACATATATAGTACATATATAGTACATATATAGTACATATATAGTACATATATAGTACACATATAGTACATATATAGTACATATATAGTACATATATAGTACATATATAGTACACATATAGTATGTGTATATATAGAGTATTTGTATAATATCAGATAACTATAAATTACATCTGTATCGAATTGTGTGGTTTGCAGCTTTGCAAAACCATGCGTTTTTTTCTATCAACAACGGTATGGACCCTCAAACTGGGTCTCCCCAAATGTCTTAAATCGGGACAGGCCCCGGTCAAATCTCAAGGCCTTCCACACCTTTGCTTTCACTAAGGTAAGCCAGCATGGTGATGGTTATTTTTCCCCATGATTTCCCATAACAATTGTGTTTGTTGATTGTAATTACCCCCAATTCCATCCCAAATCGGAATAAGTTGTATCCCCACTTTTCGCTCAGCTTGAGATTTGAGGATCCTCCTCCTGCGTCGTCAGCGATTTGACTTCCGTCACTGCCTGCCGCACGGTCAACGAGTCATCTAGAAAAAACGCCCTCGATGAGTGAGATCGAAAAAAACCCTGCTGAAATCATGAGTTGGTGACTTTTGAAACGTCCAGAGACCATTTCTGTGCGATAGAAATCTGGCTCCGAATCCCCAGCATGTTCGACCATAGCTCCCCCCCAATGGCGCCTGCTGCACCAATGGCACCGGCAATGGCAGCTTCATCTCCAAAGCGTTCTGTTGTAACCTGAAAGTCACGCAAATGGCTGGTGATTGGCATTGACCATGGAACCTTGCAAGTATGGATGCAATTCTTATCAATTCTTCATATACCATCAGATGGTTCTTACATCCTGACCTCTTGACCATCCAATAATGTTAGCAACCAACTTTGATCAAGTTGGGGGGTTGATAAAGTGGAAAGACAAATCCAGTAGTTGGAGTCTCACCTGGTTGCTTTATAGTACCCGTAAAAAGATTGAAGTTGGTAAAATCCGAATCGAAAATAGTGATAAATGATAAATGATGATCAATGACTAAATGATACTACATTTCGATATGTTTTGCAGTGTTTACCCTCTGGTAAACTAACATAACTATGGAAAATCACAATTTTCAATGGGAAAACTCACTATAAATGGCCATTTTCAATAGCTACGTTAAATTATGAGGGGGGTACACCCCAGCTGAAATAAGCCACACCTCAACCAGCCCACTCCAAAGCCTCCCCTTCCCCAGGACTTGGCTCCAGGCAATTCGCCTCGCATGGCCTTCACCTGGTGGTGACCAATGGTGATCTCATAGAATCTTTACGGGATATGTTCATAGAATAGTCATTATTCATGGAACATGAGTGGTATATTGCTTGAGACCCGCAGTCAAACAGCTAGCCATGCCCCAGGCACAGCCAGCAGCCCATTTGGAGATGAGTCAATGGTTTGCCTTTTCAAAATGGAACAAAATTGGAAACTGGCGAAGAAAACACAGATGGTTTCGCCAGAATTGGATATTTACCCAGAAATTATGGATGAACCTATTAAAATAGCCCAATTAACATAGCCATCGAGCACGAATGGTTACAAATGGTTACAAAAAATGGTTACAGATGAACATGGATGAATACAAAAAATGCCCATCATTTGTAGGTGTTGAGATCACCTCACCCCTTGGTCTGTACTAGAAAACGCCGCAAAACTGCCCAGGGAGTGTCCGATCGCCCCGCCAAAAAAAGCAGGTAGAGTTTGGGGACAGCGCTGGAAGGGATTGCATGAACCGTGGGAAATCGTCAAGCTAGAAATGATTGAACAAACAAACCGACGCCTACACCAGGAAAACAAGCATGTCGAGCAACTTTGAACGCAAGGTCGACAAAATGATCTTGGACGAAAAAAAAAAAGAGCTGGAAATTAGCATGACACTTGCATCAATCAATCTCATCAATCACACGCACTTTTACCGCTCCATGACCCTTCACGACTTCGCCTGCTCTTCGTTGAGGGCAAGTCTTTGATCCTTGGCATCAAAAAGTGTGCCCGACGTGAAATGATCTTTATTTAATTTTTAATTTACATAATTGCACAATATTGCACATCTTTACTTCAAATCTCATAGTTTCGTTTCTAGAAGTGTTCATAATTGTTCCATTCTGGGTTTTCTGACAAATTAGATAATTACATATTATATATATATATATAAATATATATATGTGTATATAGCAGAAAGGCTTCCGCTGAATTGTGACATACCTGCTGGGTTCCGGACAAGTAATTGCACCGTGCGCGCCATGATCTCCAAATGACTTTGCCTCAAAATTCGGCTGAACCCAGACTCGGCGAATTGCCATGTCAAGTCGTTCAACAAAATCCTTCAAGACAACATTTCAGAAAGAACCAGTGTTTCAATGTGTTTCATATTTTTCCATGTTTTTCCTGCAAATGTTCACGATCAGTGTCAAGATTGCAACCAAATCTCCGGAAAACTCCCAGAAAAACCAAGGCTTCGCCGAGGCGCATGGTCTTCAAGGTCTCCGCCAGCGGCTGCGGCTCCTCCACCGCCTTCGTCGTGGCGTCTGCCATCACCGGCTCCGGCACCGGCGCCCGGGGCTTCGTCGTGGCGTCGCTTCGGCGCGGCGCAGGCGCCGCCGCGCGCTCCGGGGTGCTGACCGGGTGCCGGGGCGCTGGCGCTGGCGCTGGCGCTGGCGGGTCGGCCTTCAGGTTCCAGGTGAGGACCTGGCCGGGGGTCGTGGAAAGTCGTGGAAAATCCCCTGGGAAAGTCAGCCTGGAAACGACAGCAAAGATTTGGCCGGGATCACCAGGTGGTCACGAGAACCCGCTGCTAGACCTGGCTTCATGGATCAAGAATCAGGACTGCGCACCATTCTGTTTCCCACAAAAAAAAAGGATATTTATCAAATGATCTTCCATGATTTCCCAATATATCCATTAATATTCCCATGTTTTCCCAGATCTATGGTGGATCTGTTCATTTCTATATTGCATCCCATCGTCCCGTTTTGTCCGAGCTGCTCTGCCCGGAAGGTGAGAAGGCCTGGAGGACGACGTTTCGTCGTTTCGTCCCGTTTCGCGGCGAGGTGTTCCAGTTGGTAAAGCCAACATCACAAGCCATCCACCATTTACCGAATTATTCCATGGAGTCTATGGAAGACTATGCCTACTATACCCAAAAAGAGGTTCCTATAAGGGTTTACAGGTTTACCACCGATCCAGGTGTGAATTCTACCTGTTGCAGTTTCTCCAAAAAAGAAGCCCATGGGTTTTTCTGAAAATCGGATACCTCCAAGCCTCCAAGATTGCTGCTTCAACACCATTTTCCCATCTAAAATCTCATATTTGGGGTATCCCAACCTGAAAATCTTGGAAAATCCACCATCTCCATGGGATGATTTTCTTCATTTCTCCCACCGTGATGCCACCAATTTATTCTGTCATGAAACAATAGTGATTTATCACCAGTTTTGTAAAAAATCACCATGGCGAAATCATCTAGCTGGGTTTCCCTGACACACGCCGTGGGCGGCTTCTTAAGGCCAGACACCTGACGGCTCCGGGCGTGTCCAGATTGGCGAACCGAAGTCAGGCGATTTTTCTATAGAAAATCATATCATAACCACTGAATCAAATCTTTAGATTTTGGATCCATTTTTCAAGAATGGATCCATCAAATCGACAAGCTTCAGCACGTCTCCGAGGCAAATGCGAATCTGCGGCTGGAACGACACCCTCTTTGGTCGTCGTTACTTCAAGGACAATCTGAATGGGCTTCTCAACAAGATTATATATATATATATCAAATCAAATAACAACGTCTCCTCTACATGCATCGAGATATGATATGATAAATATCATAGAATCGTTTCTCTTCTCAATCTACAGATATCTACCGGGAATTTGTTGGTGCTAGCATTCTCTCACGAGTCCCTCCTTCCGTATGCCCTTTTTGTAGTTTACGGCCTCATGCATCAAGCGACCCTCACGAAGATTCCAGATTCGCAGTCCATCCTGGACCGATTTTCGGCGGTTTCCATCACTGACAGATCAAGAATTCCAACCTGGTTTTGCCTCTGGTTTCTACACCTCAGTGTTGGAAATCATATTTTGGAGGGAATTTATAGATGATCATCCATGAAACACTGGATACCGCAAAAATATGTTTAGACAAACTCAAGACAATCATGGAATTGTCCTGGCTCACCAACTATAACCCCAGGGAAATTTCGGGTGTTTACTTCCGAGCCTAGAAGATATCTTCAGTTGAGATCCTCCCGTAGATTTGAAAACAAGAAATCGTTCAAATAATGGACTGGTTTCAGGAAAAAATTAAAGGAAACCCCTATATTTCATGGGAGAATCCGTGGTTTCCGATCTTCTCTTAAACCAATCCAGTGGTTTAACCATCAGATTATTGGGCCACAATTAAAACTTTTAGATCGTGGCCCACCAGCAGGAGACTCTGGGAAGAAGTAAGTCTTCGTTTCTTACGGAGATATGAAATAAATACTCCTCCAACTATGACAAGAAACTGATGCATCCAATAAAACTCAATGTTGATCAATACGGGGGCCTTTTCCCACATCTTATTGTGGTTTTTTGTCCGTGTTTTTGTTGGTCATTTCCCCAGCTATGGTCGTTCAACTGATGTGCTGAAACCAGGTTTTTTTTGCTGGTGAACTCCCAATTTTTGCTGGTGAACATGATGAGATTTTTTGAGATTTATTGCTGCTTCAAATGCGGCTTTCTATATGTTTCTATGCTCATAAACCTATATAAACCTCGTGAAATCTCCATTTCTTGCTGGTTGAATCACGACGTTTCTGTCAGAAGCCTCGCCCGCAGACAGTAGCTGCTCACCCATGGGGTGGAAGTTGATGGATGCGATGGCACCTCACAGCAGGTATAGATACTACTGTGGATGGGAAAAAATAACTATGATTATGGTTTATACTATGGTATATCAATGGTATAGATATCAATGGTATAGATATCAATGGTATAGATACCATAATATATATATATAGATACCATAATATGGTATACACCAATTGATATACTATATGTGATTAGTTTTTATGGTATATCAATGGTATAGATACTACTATTGGTGTATACTATGGATGATTATTTTATACACCATTCTACCAATAGTATACACCAATATTATACCATTGGTAGGTTAGTTTATACACCATTCTAAGAAACCAGATTGAATCTATTGGTATCAACAAAAAAACTATCCAGTATCCAGTGGATCACTAGAAATTCTGGTTATCTACCCATTCAGTAAGCAAGAATTACACATATTAAGCATGAAATGATCCGATAGTAACTTAGTAACCATGGTAAAACCTGTGGATGGAGAAAAAATCTATTGCTATCCATAAAGTCTTCTACACTTTTTTATGGATTTTTGTTGATAAATCATCGACCATCCACAGGGATGGCTTCATGGATGTTTTCATAGCTTGTTTTGAAGATGAGGATTCTGGTGGCTTGCTCCAAACAACCTCACTTCGAACATTTTTTTTATCCCAATACTGCCACTATATATACCCACTATACATTACATGGCTATGGGCTATGGGTCAGTTCACCTACGGTGCTCACTCCTTTTCATTGCCAGTACAGCTGGGTACGTGAAAAAAAAACCTGCCACTTTCTTCTTGATCGAAAGCTGTGGCCACAGGTTCCAATCATCTCAATCATGAAGTAGTGGTAGGGAATCGTATTTTTCATGGGGGGAGTTGATCAATAGTGAATATCATTGGGATTCTCATGCTACTTATTGGGATAACTGGGATTGTCTCATTCCATCAACCAGTGCAACGCCACCTGAATGAGCGTCATAATGCTGGAGAAGCTTCCGCCTGAGCCGAAGAGATGGCAATGTGGCCCTGCTAGACATCTAAGACCAAACAACTGGTTGTTATAAATGTTCATCCTCCCATTCATACGCAAAAGTTTTACTCTGTCTTGATTCATCCGAAAATATTTCACACCTTTTGAGAGGGTACACACTATTCCACAACATACCCTCTGGTAAACTAACATAGCTATGGGAAATCACCATTTTTAATGGGAAAATCCACTATAAATGGCCATTTTCAATAGCTATGTTAGTTTACCAGAGGGTAAATCATTCAGATATTCCCATTGTGTCACTTGAGATCCCATGTCATTATCCGATGGGAATCAACCTGAATCAAGCTGTAAAATCTGCCAATTTTTGGAACCTTTGAAATTGACCTATGAATTGGATGAGAACTCGGCTGATCCCATAATCGTTTTATTGGTCATGCGAACTTCATGGGATGAGCCATCCCAAATCCCATGGTCCATGGTCCCAACTCCAATAGGTTGGTTTTTCAAAAGGCCAACAAAAATTGGATCCCGAATCATACTCTCAGTTGGAAAAAAAAACTATAAGTTACCTTTTTCGTGGCCCTTCGCAGATAATTGCAAGTTACCTGTACTGTTGAATTATAATTCGTCTCAGCAACCCTGTGATTAGAAGGATAGGACTATCCCAAGTTAGACAGACATGTTTGACGCATTTAAGTGTACCATTCTATATTATACCCCCATTCTATTTTCTCGTGTTGATTGAGAAAATCACAACACTTATATACACTTATGAGATTTTTAAAAGTTGACCAATGAGATCCAATGAGACCAAATAATCACAGTAATGTGGTCAACCTACCTGTTGGGAGACGGTTTTTCAATCCACCCATTTAAAAAAAAAAATGTGCCAATACGGCGATGGTTTTGAAAGCCACTAGGTAAACACCACATCAAAAATTTCTCAATGACCATGACACTGCTCGATTGGATAATAACTATCATTCCATGTGAGGCCCCCATTCGAGAACGCTAAGTTGGCGCCAATAAGTCCAAGAACTATGGTTTATGGTACGCAAATAAGTATAGTTACTGGGGCTTATAAACCAACTTATAACTAGGGGGCCTCACATTATTGGGTAAACACCACAATAAGAGCTATAACTACTGTATTACCCCATGAATATTTCGATGATTTCCCATTCAAACCTCCATAAAAAAAGGGATTGCCCAGAGGACATCCCATCCCATTAATTGTTGGTTACATTACATCTTTATATATATATATATACATACATATACATGCTGTTCCATTAATAGTCCATTACATATACATGTCCATTAATATAACCACTAACAACCATGAATAACATTGAATAACTATTAACCGTTAACCACGAATAACCTCTTTAGCAATCCATTGTGGTTATACCAATGGTGATACTAGATTGCACCATTAGCCATTGATATAACCATGAATATTCCATATGGATATCACTGGAATACATCATTATATCAATGGAATATAATAGATATCATATTACCATTAATATATCATAGATCAGTGGTATTATATACTAATGGTGATCATTAATATAACCATATTAGGTGGTATATATGTTATATCAATTATGAATTCCATGAATCATCATATATATATATAATGTTATATTCCATTAATATATCTATATATATATATATCAACATTATATCCATGAACCATCCTATCAACATATAGTCCATTAATTATCATGGGTCATTAAATGTCCCCATTGAACATCACCCAACCATTAGGTATATGGTCTAATGGCTACTTTTTTAGGTGATATCCAATATTCCCAAAATGGGACACTTACCAACCCCTGATTATTGCATATTCCATTGATATATCCATTGATATCCAGGACTCCCACGACCGCAGGTCCCAGAGCTTGATACAGCCATCCTTGCCGCAGGCGGCCACACTGGACCTGGTTCGTGCGTGCGACAGGGCGTTCGGTTCACCGTGGTGAAAATTGCCCTGTGGTAATTTAATGGTGTTCAATGGGATTTCTAGTTATTTAATGGAACTTTATATATAGTGATTCAATGGGATATTAATGGGATATACCCTCTGGTAATTTGTAACATGGCTATTGAAAATGGCCATAGAAATAGTGGATTTTCCCATGAAACATGGTGGATCTTTCCAGTTCGTTTTCTGTAAACGTTTACCAGAGGGTGCTGGCTGAAGCAACCAAAAATGGCGACCAAAAGTGCCGGTGATTTCACGGATTTTTTTTGCCATCAACAAATGTTGGGACGAAGGGATGAACTGGACTATCACCAGCCAATTCAGAAAATGCGAATTGAACTAATTGAACCAGGGAAAATGATGGTTCTAAATGTTCTAAATGTTCTAACAGGGAATTCCTGTGGATTTTCCCAAGCAAAATGGGAAGTTGACCAACATCAGGGATTAAAAAATGGTGATTTAACCCAGGGAGTGAACTGAGTGAACCAACCAAAAATGTGGATCTAACCAAGAAAAATGAGCGATTTATCAACAAATGTGACTTCATGGAATGAAATGGACATCAATGGACTATCACCAACAAAATTGCTGCTCAACCCGCAAAAACTGGGATAGAAATGGTTGGAATTGACCTTGGTGAAGCGGTGGTTGACGAGATTCATCTGCCAAAATTGGGTTTGAAGAATCAGAAATGGTAATTTAAACATATTTAAACACTCTAAATGAATGACCAATTGCTATTTCAATGAATAGAACCGGGATTTCACCCAGCAAAAAATTTGGGACCTTTCACCAAGAAAAAATGGGCATCAAGTCATTGGGGTCTTCATTGAAATCATCCAAGAATTCTAGGTGTTCTGACGGTGTTCTGGAATCTTCTGGAATCAGATGATCCAGATCAAAAGCAACTGACCAATCAAGTTCTTAAATTATATCAACTTGACCATTTAGCAATCCATTGTGGTTATACCAATGGTAATACTAGATTGCACCATTAGCCATTGATATAACCATGAATATTCCATATGGATATCACTGGAATACATCATTATATCAATGGAATATAATAGATATCATATTACCATTAATAATTAATCATAGATCAGTGGTATTATAGATATTATATACTCATGCTTCAATAAGATCAGTGTTTCTGACCTTTTCAAATGGCGACCTGACAACATTTGACGCAACGGCTGCGTTGGCTGCGGGCTGCGCACCCATCAGGATGGAACTTCGCCTTGGACACCGGCACCTGGAAGTCCGGGAACGTCATGATGGAGACCTGACGCCGTGACCCAAGCGCGCCAGGATGAAGTCATCATTTGTTGTTGTTGTTGTTGTTACAGTAGGTTAATTGATGTTAAAGTTAATTCTAATGGATTAGTAATGTAAAATTACTATTTCATACGATTTCATTCGTCATGAAATGTGTTTTGCTCTGTAATTACCCTTCAGTGTCATCAAACATGGCTGGGAAATCCCAACGGAGGTTTATAGCTGGGAAAATGATCGCGCCAAATGTAGAAATGTGAAATGCTCCATTGCGGTGTTTGACTACCAAAAAAGAACTGATGATTCAACCAATTGGAAATGCCTACTTTTGCACCGAGGTTTTAGTTAAGAAGAACAACCAGTTCTTCTTAATGGTCATAAAAATCAGTCAATTTTGGGATGCGCAATTTTGCCCAACTCCCATTTAAAGTTTTGACAACTAGAAATGTTTTTTTGGGAAACTGGGGATCACCTTCCAAACCACTACGACCATGCCTTCTTTTCCACATCCCAGATTCGCACCAGTCGATCCTGTCCAGGTTTCGGGGTAGCGACGGATGGGAAATCTTGCGATGGGATGGGATACTCATCTCACCGTGGTGGAAGCCTCAGTGTTGTTCCAGGAAGTTGTGGTTGATCTTGGCATTGCAGGGAAAATCACCTGTTGGTGCTGACCTACTTTTTTTTTTTTTGGCAACCACCATTCCAACTCATTCCATGTCGACATGTCTCAAAATTGTCAAAATTGGGTCACCCATGGAGTCAAAAAAATGGGCATTCATCCTAAGGTAGAGAAGCAATCCTATTTGGGATGTTTTTCAAAATTGATTTTCGCTAAGAACCATCGTTCCCAAGAAGAAATAGCCCAATTCTTAGGATGATTTCTGGGTACCCCCTAACCACCTACTTGGATGCACGTCTCAGTTGGCAAGTGGTTTATCTCCAAAATCAATCTTATTGTGATTTCCATACACTACAGGCTTATTCAATATTGTCACAAAAAAAATGTACTTCTCATATTGGCTATATATATATATACACCCTTATCGCCCATTGCATCCCCACATATTCATTTTGTTAGTTATAATCTGTATATACATATATAAGTATATCTGTTATACATATTATATGTATATCTCTGGTTTTGCATAATTCATATATGATTCATATGGAGGTGTCCTAAGTAGGGCTACCCCCAGTCATCCATTTGGTACTCCCATGGCCATGGATGGCCATGGGGGTACCCCCGAAAATATTGATTACATATATAGATATATAGATATATACTTATACATATATCTGTTATACATACATATACATATATTCCCTATGGATCCAAAATGCTGCCTGAGAAGGTACTTAACCCCCTAAATCATACCCCAAGTACTTCCTAAGAAGGTACTTGGATCCATAGGGATTATATATATATATGTTTCACATGTATATAGTTCATATAACATATTTCTACAATTGGAACATACCCTATCGCACCTCACCGGCAGAGGCCACCAGCTCAGAGTTCTTGGAGAAGTCTGCCGAGTAGACCTGGCTAGATGGGCTCATATTTCTAGAGATTTCGGTGGAAAAAAAATAGGGAGAAGATAGATAAAATTAGAAATGTACATGATTATTAGTTAATACTAATGAATATATGGTTGTACATTAGATGTATAGTATTTATCTAATGTACAACCATTAATCATGTACAACCATTAGATAATTACTAATAAAATGTACATGATAAAATTAGTTAATACTAGATTAAATTATAGATCATTAAAAAAAGTATATAAATGTATATAATAAATAATACATGAGTTGATATACAGTATGCCCTTTTTTTCATGGGGAAATCGATCAAAAAACACCTTCTTAAATTTCACAAAGGCCGAGGCCGCGAGACGCGAGACGCGACCGCTTCATGGGCCATGGGGATATCATGGGATTTGCAACCCGGAATTGGAGCTACACAGTTTCAATGGTGGATGATGATCCCATGGATTAAAACAAAATAAAGGGGATAATTTTATAGAAATCATGGGGCTATAGTTTCACTTGTGGATGATTTTTGCCAATGATCCTAAAAAAAAACAAATTGTAAGAGGAACTAAGACAGGAGCCAGGTTGTCCTGGGTTACTGCGATGGGTTACTGCGATAGTGATACACATCTTATTTGCTGTTCGATTAACCTATCAGCAGTCCGTACTTGGTGGTTCATTCCACGAATCCTAAGTCGATTGGTTCGCCCCTGTTCCAAGTGGATTATATAAACCCACTTCTCCCAGTAACAAAACCACGGATATAAGCTATTTGCAACTCATAGGATGGATGGGCCACCAAGTATCTTAGTGGTTAATATATCATGGACCACAAATCATTTTTGTGAAAACTAAGGTTACCTAATCACCTAATCATAGAAAGTTAAATCCGAGAAGTCAACTCACGAGCTTTCTGGAATCTTCGTGGTTTATACCCCAAACCTGGGATGAGAAATCATGGAAAAAATCGCAGAAGATATCGTTAGATATTCCACGTATATTTTTTGGGGTAATGAAACATGAAAAACTTGAACATGGCGATATTCCAGATATAAGTGATATAAGTGTTTAAGTCTTCTGGTGTAAGTTATAATCCAATTAATTAATCTAACTGTCCATATTTCATGGCTATATGAAACATATATATATTTATATTATACAATTTATAGACATATATGCAAAAGGATGGTTTCACATATATGAAAGACACAAAAAGAACCAAAACAACTGGCTCCCGCGCACTCCCGAAGGTGGGATTTCAGAGAACAGAGGTTTTTGTTAACCAAACTCTGGAAAAAATTGGAACATGAACCAAGAAAACTTGTGATTTCACCACCATAACAGGTTTAAAAAAATGTTAAAAACAGCAACCGGCAAGCCTCCGATCCTCCCCTTCCAGGATGTTTTTCATGGATCAAAGGTTCGCCGAGTCCATTGGCAAATAAACAACTTCCGTCTCCCCTGGAAGCCGGGAAAAACGATGACCAGCCTATCCAGAACGGAAGCGATCCAACGCACCCTGGGATCTGAGTCAGAGAGTAACGATCCAAGGCTTGAGAACATTATGCCAAAACAAACCTGAACAGTGTTCAAACCCAAAATCCACTGAAATTGGCTGGTTGGGAACAATTTTTTTTATGGCCAGCTGATAATCCCCAACAGACCTGGTAGATTATTGATAAGCTCCTGGAATCAACAATCAACTAGGGTTTTGGACACTGCTCAACTTTCATCTCAGATCAACACTCAAGACCACGGTGACCATAGGGCGCGTAGAGAAAGGTGAGACTGAAGAAAAGGGTCAGTGAACCAGTGGTCCTCCAAGGCATGTGTTGCCCGTATTCCAAATCAATCTTGAGACCGGGACGCACCTAGACAACCAGACTGCGTTTAGGTGCGATGTTCATTTCCGCCTCAGGCTTGCTCTTCCATCATGGCAGCCGGCCCCAAATATAAAGCCAATGGTCAGCACGACGCCGTGCTGAATCTACGTGCTCAATGGCCCCAAAAGTGAGTTCATCATCTCCACAGCTAAGTTCTTACTAATCACCCATTATAAGCCCAAGAACTAACCAGGGCTTAGTGGCTTAGTGGTTGATTACCCCATCAGAACGCACTTTAACAACTGGGCACTGCCACTCAGTGGCTGTTTTGGATCGGTCACAACGCGACAGCCAGTGAAAAAACGGCCGTTAGACTTCGCACGGACCCTCACCCGGAGCAATCCAGGCTCGGGGGTCGCCCGAGGGCCATGAAGACAGCTGCCGGAGGAAAGTGTAAATCTCCTGCAGCAAATAGGCGACCGTCGGACTGGACGTAGATTTGGGGGCATAGACAACGTTGAAAAACCTGAACAATCATGGGGAAATATCATCCAACTACCAGCCTCGAAACACTGTTCGATCTTTTTTGGGGGGCACCATAACGGAAAATGTGCAGGAACCCCCATATGCAATGGTACAAAATGGGTGACTCAGAGATATTTCCCTTTGACCAACCCATTGAAAGTGCTGGCTTCTAGCAGTAACCACAGGAGATATCACTATCGGATAACATCAACAATATGATTTTCTCGAGTTTCTCTGAAAATCAGGTACATGTACCCCAAGCCTGGCCAAGACCTGATGATACCTGGCCTGTTTCCCTTCTGAATGGTGTCATGTCCCATGGGGGTGCGCAGTGCGCTCGCCTCGTCCTGCACCGTCTGTTGGTTGAGGAAGAAGACTTTTTTTTGCTGCTGAACCTGACGGACCTCAAACGTGGCACGGACCTCAAAACGTCCTCTACAAACTCTTCGGAAATGTGCAATGGACAAACATACCCAAAAACACTGATGAAAAACCAAAAATGCAACTTCCCTTGCAAGACTACACCAAAAAGAATTGCAACATATAAATATAAAGGTTCTACATCCCATGATATTTCATGGTATCTCCACACGTTGTTGGGATTCTTAGTTATACATCTGCAACTTCGAACAAAAATCATGGATACATGATATTCACCGATACTGATATATGGCTGATTGAGTCGCTTATTCACCTTAATGTATCTCAATGTTAGTTGAATATTGTGGGATGATTAACTAACATTCTAGTTAACTTAGTTAACTATTATATATCCATCTTAATATTAATCTTATGGGATGATTAACTAACATAAAATAACTTAGTTAACTATTATAGTTAACTTAGTTCATTATTATAGTTCACTTACTTAACCATGATTTCACATTCCCATTTTTACATTCGTGAATTTCGCTGCCCCGATGTCTATCGAAGCTGCCCAGGCGCCACTTCTTCCAGTCCCGGGAAACGTCCGAAGAACTTCTCTTTGGACATCGCCATCTTCGGCCTGGGAAAATGTGGCTGGTAAAGCTCTACCATAAGGGGAAAGGACTACTATCAAGTTACTATAATGATCTATGATGGAAAAAAAAAATGTCATTTAAGACTTTGATGGGTTTTTTTTATAGTTAGACTCAATTATGTGCATCTATGATTTGAGATCATTCAAAAACTAGAAATGATTTGATTGTTTTTTTCACGCAGCGGCAAACGATTTCGAGATATCAACAGTTTGCGCCACTCCACGCATCTTTTGAATTGACAGTCGACAGACTATCTCTCAAGAGCCATGAGCCATCTGTTTTGACTTTGGAGTACTGGGACTTAGCGGTATAATGGCTATAGGGAGATTACAGAGATATCATCAACCTTTTTTTGGTGAGGTCATGGGATAAATGGGATAACCAACTATGATATATAAATGGTTAAAGGTCCAAATTTTTTATGACCCCAAAATTGAAAAAATGCGGAGTATCATCATCTTCATGAAAAAACTGCCATGAATTCGGAGTAAAAAAAAATCAGACCCGTCTCAGAGCTTCAAATACCTCCCAGGCACGACATCAACAAGCTGATGGCCACCGACAGCCACATCGCGCGCGAGCGTTGCCGCAGGTTGGATGCGCAGCCGTAGGCCACGTAGCACTCGCCCGTGTCATCGGTGACTTCTCCTCTGGCCTCGGGGATCAGTCGGGGTGGTTTGGTTGGTTTTTTTGCTGGGAAAATGGAGGTGCAAATACCATCAAATACCCTAAATTTCTGTCCAGTTTACGAAGTTTCCTGGAAATATCATCCACCACTTTGGGAAGTTTCTCCTGAATTGTCCAACCCATTTCGAATCTCCACAAAAACACCAAGGGGCACTGATGTACTCTGATGGCCACAGGTTCAATTCATCCAGCACCATCATGCAAGGGCACCCATCCCTCGGCAAACACGCAGGGTCAGAACGGGTTTCTTGTAAAACCCTTTAAAATCCCACAGTTGATCCTCATTTTCCCAATGATCCACGAATCTTGGACCAAACCACCGTCCCCAAGGGATCCCGGAATCGGCTAAGAAGCACTGGCACATCAATTTTCAAGCGATTGATTTAAATTGATTTATGTATATGTAGGAAAATCAACGGTTGAAACATCAGGTTTTACCCTGAATTCGTTTTACACCCCCCCTTAAGTAAGGGATTATAATTCCAATATCAATGAGTAAGCGATGTAAATCCATGACCCGAATCGTTACGAATTCCATGATACCCCCATTATCCCCTAGTAATCAAACGTTGGTTGGACCAGTTGGAAAATCATCCGTTTGGTTCGATGATCTTTTTTCACAAAACCCTCCATTGGTAAGGTCCCATCCAGCCATGTTTGATTACCAAAGAGTATCCCGTCTCATTAGTTGGCGGTTGTGTATACATTAATTCCATTAATACCGTTAAATGACATATCCCACTAATATCATTACTGTAATTGGTTTCATCAGTTTGTTTTATTACCTTCGTTACTAATCAATACCCATTTTTCTGGGTGGTTAAGTCATTGTTTTATCTCAGCATATCCCCAAGATATCCTACCATTAATGTCCACCTCTGATTTATAAATAGGGGGCCCCCCCCCCCCTCTCTGACCCTAAATAGACTTAAAGCTACCATAAAACTTGTTTGTATGTAAAGAATTTAGTATTCCACAATTGAAAACGAATACATAAAATGCAATTTAAAAAAAAAAAAGGAATCCAGCAATTGTTTTAGTATTGATCTAGTACTCATGTCATGGACTTAGTATTGATCTAGTACTCATGCCATGGATTTAGTATTGATCTAGTACTCATGTCATGGATTTAGTATTGATTTAGTATTCATGTCATGGATTTAGTATTGATCTAGTATTCATGTCATGGATTTAGTATTGATCTAGTACTCATGTCATGGATTTAGTATTGATTTAATATTCATGTCATGGATTTAGTATTGATCTAGTACTCATGTCATGGATTTAGTATTGATTTAATATTCATGTCATGGATTTAGTATTGATCTAGTACTCATGTCATGGATTTAGTATTGATTTAGTATTCATGTCATGGATCTGGGCAAATCTGGGTTTAGGGCCAAAACAAATTAGCTTTATTCAGGGTCAAACTCTAATTAGTGCTAAGGCACCTCATGGGGGGTACCCTTGATGAGTTGATTTGGGATTGATTTTAAATAGGTTTATATAAAGGATTTGAATAGAAAGAACATTCATTATGTTTGAAATTTTGAAGCTATCAAGGTAAGATCTAATGAGCTGGCAGTATGAATTAGTACATGAAAGCCACGTCAAATAAAGCATGGAAAAAAACAAAATCAGCCCCATCTGGGCAAATCTGGGTTTAGGGCCAAAAAAAATTAGCTTTATTCAGGGTCAAACTCTAATTGGTGCTAAGGCACCTCATGGGGGGTACCCTTGATGAGTTGATTTGGAGTTGATTTTGGATAAGTTTAAGTACAGGTTTTGAATAGAAAGAGCATCCATCATTTTTGACAATTTCCAGCTATCATTTTTGAATAAAGGTTTTGGTCAGCACCATCTGGGCAAATCTGGGTTTAGGGCCAAAAAAATTTAGCACTATTCAGGGTAGTTTTATTATTTAGTTTGGGAGAAAATTTAGCACTATTCAGGGTAATTTGATAAATCGTAGGTCAACATTATACTTTGTGTTATGGAGGAGGAAACAACTTTGATAGTGGCATTCATCTTAATAGATCAATCAACTATTGATAATCAATAATGGTTGCAAATAATGATAGTCATTAATCTCTAGTGGCTTTGCAATGGGACTACAAAACAAAGTGTAACAGTGGGATATAATAGTAATAATGGGCACTGGTGGGAGTATAAACCATTTGAGCCATGTTTGATTCCTGGAGGGGATAATGGGGATACAATGGGATATCGGAAATAATTTTGTGGGATACTGTAAGGGGTTAGCAAACACAATCAGGTTTTAAACAAAACAATGGTTATTTCATAGGGTATAAGATGAATCATTTACATGGTTGTATAAAACAGCAACCACTTGCGGTTGATTCAGTAGCGATGATATACCCATCATTAAAATTAATCATCATGGTTTCTTTAATACCATTATTGGTTTTTACATGTATATATATATAAATACACACGTGTATGTGTATAAATATAGATATATATATTCCATCAATGCCATTGTTGGTAATATATGGTGTAATATTACTATTACTATGTTTAAAATTGGCATTATCATTATCATTATCATTACTATGAAGTCTGTCAGTATTTATATGTATTATATATATAAATATGTATGTATGTATGTATGTATGCATGTATGTATGTGTATGTATGTATGTATGTATGTATGAATGTATGAATGTATGAATGTATGAATGTATGAATGTATGAATGTATGAATGTGTATGTATGTATGTATGCAGGTAGATAGGTATGTATGTATGTATGTATGCATATACCCGTTACACTATTTGTTTTCTACCCCCAGCAGCCATTTTTTCCAGACTCCAAGTGGCTTTTTCCAGGCGTCGGTGCGGTTCATCTCCTTGCGATCGATCGGTGGTCGATCGGAGCTGGGCGAATGAAGCTGGGCCAAGCACCTGAGCTGCTGGACCGTTGGGGCTGGACTCAGGAACTATATCTATACATTGCTGATATGGTACCGTCGATATCTAGGATATGGCTGATTTATGATAGATATAACTGATTCAGTAATAAATATATATATATGTGTGTAAATATAAATAAAAATAAAAGCACTTAAGGGGACATATTACCATCCTCTACACATTATGCACTGTATGTATATATATATATATTATGTATATATCATCCTGAAGTAGCCGAACTTGTCAGGTTTGTGGCTTACATCGAATTACTATAGTGTACCCAGATTGATATGTTAATGAAATAAAATCCAAGTCCTTTTAATATACATTACATGCTAAAAGATCAACCATGTTTAAAGTCAATCAAATATTATTGCGTATATATGTATACACAGATGTATAATCATCCGAAAGTAGATCGAATATGTAATTTTCAAAGCTATTCCCATTTTAGTGAGATTGTTTGGAATTGCCCAGATTCTATCTACTCCAGGATGACTCTATATATATATATATATACATGTTATATATATATATATGTATTGTATGTATTTTCTGTGTAATTGAGTATGGTGAATATATACATATATATATATATACACATCTTTATCGAAGGAAATTTAGAAGTCAAAACGGACAATATGGAGAGATGGAAAAGCAGAGGTGGGAAGAGTCAGGAAGAGAAGAGAAGAAGAGAGAAGATCGGAGAAGAGAAAGAGTCAGAAGAAATCAGATGCAGGTGCGCGAAAGGGTAGAAAAGTCGCGACTCACCGTGTTTTCCAATGATTTGTGGCTCCAGAGGGTCGAAAAGTAGGCTCGCTAAAGCGGTGCGGAGCCGTCTGGCCAGATGAGAGATGAAAAATTGCACGCCGTTGTGGCGCGAAGCACATTTGGAAGTGAAAAAGATAAAAACACCTCACGTCCGGATGTCGAAAAAGTGGTGGTGCGAAGCACATTTGGAACTCAAAAGTATTAAGAAATTGACGGGTTCGGAACACTTTTGGAAGTTGAGATTTTGAAAAGTGCACGCCGTTGTGGCGCGAAGCACATTTCGAAGTCAACATGTACAAAGTACGCCACGCTCAGAGCACTTTCGGAAGTTGAGATGTTCAAAAAGTGCATGCCGTTGTGGCGCAAAGCACATTTCGAAGTCAAAAGTGTTAAAAACTGACGGGTTCGGATCACTTTTTGAAGTTGAGATGTTCAAAAAGTGCACGCCGTTGTGCCACAAAGCACATTTCGATGTCAAAATGTGAAAAACACACCACGTTCGGACCACTTTTGGACGTTCAACCCCACCACGCTACACAACAACGACAGCAACCACAACCACCACCACCACCACAACAACAGCAACAACAACAACAACAACAACAACCACAACAACAACAACAACACTAATTACTAATTACTAATTACTAATTACTACTACCTACTACTACTACTACTAGTAGTAGTAGTAGTAGGGCTACAGCTACAACTACAACATTGCAATTACAACAACATCAACCACAGCTGCGGCTTCAACGACACTACAATACAACTGCAACTATAACTACAGCTACTACTCCAGTATACTACACTACACTACACCACACGCCACTTCACCACACTTCACCACACTTCCCGACTACATTACAACTACAACTACAACGACTACTACAGCTACAGCTGCAACTACAACATTTACAACTCTAACTACATCAACTACAGCTACAACTACACTACACTACAATACAACTGCAACTGCAACTACAATAATACTTTGCACTACACTCTACACCACACTGCATCCAGCAGCTGTGGTTGAGGTGACCACTGCAACCACTCCAAAAAGCACAACTCCAACCAGCTTTCGGTCCATCAATGGATTCGCTTTGCCATCCATGCATCACAACCCTCTCCTATAGTGTCCTATCTTTGAAACTTCCGCCACCGCCTTGTGCGGTACTACTGGTAACCTCTTTTTTTTGGAGAGAGAGAGAGAGAGAGACTGAGAAAGATCACATTTTGGAATTTGGACAATTACCTGTACAGATGTCTATATATATATATAAATACATACAGATACAAGACTAACTAACAAGTGTGACAATATAGGAGATACGATGGATTTAACCAATATCACAAGTAAATATGTAATGACCGTGCATGGGGGGAAACAGTTTTACAGGAAACTGAACTATGAAAGGTTTTCCTGGATTAATTGTTACTACGATTCCTGGGATGCACATCCAAGTGAGACACAGAAATTGGCAAATATTAGTGGACTATTTAAGGTATCCAAGTGATACTTGTCTACTTCGCTACTTCATGAACAAATCAGCAAAGTACATGGTGCTTCACCCCACGAATCCTAAGTCGATTGGTTCGCCCCTGTTCCAAGTGGTTATATAACCCCACTTCTCCAACTAACAAAACCAGGGATAAAAGCTATTTACGATCCGTAGGTTATAAGGCATGAATTTTGCAGGGCATTGCGCACGTCCAGGGAGCATGTCTAGAAGACCAGCAGCGTTGCTACTCCAGTACTCTTCACTGCGATGCAGGCGCACCACGAGGAAAGGCTGCGGCGGATCACCTACGAAGTGCGGGAGAACCCAATTCGAAGGCATGATACGAATTTTTGGTTTGGAACAGGACCCGCATAAATATCTACGCATAGCATGATGGGATCCTGGCTGACTGTATCATATCCATGACATACTTCCATAATTCATAGATGTCGGTTTGTTGCGATCATCTCCAACATGTTTGAAGGGTAGTAGAACCCTCAAACCAATCATCAAACCATTTAGTAATCCCTTCCCCCGCTGGACACCCCCCATAAACTATGCTAGAAAAGAAGGGGATGAAGCCACATATGACTGGGCCTAGGACCATAGAATGTGTTATGGGGGTGTTTCTCAAAAAAAAGGGGATGAAATTAGACCCTTAAACCACCATTGCTGAGGTAGTTAAATCCCCAAATATCTGTTCAAGTTGATCGTATCTCCCACTATATCCCTATTATTAAATCACTATCATTAAATGTGAAAGTACATCATATCCCCCATGATATTCCCATGAATTTCAGGAAGGCTGCCGGCCTATGCCCACCATTGCTGTGCACATCAGCGTGATTGGTCCACCTCCACTTTCCTCTGGGTCCGACGGCGGTAGTGCCTCACCTCAGTGTTACGCGCCGAATCTACCAGACGCAGAACAAGAAATGTGTGTGTGTGTGTTCTTGTTAATACCAAAGCGAAATGATGATAATGACAAAATAATGATAACAGTTTTTATGATGATAGAAATGGCTATGGGAAATCAATAGCCTATAGGAACGTTTTTGAGATGCAGAAGTCATGAGTGGTTGAAGTTGTGAGGTCCGTCAACGAATGCCGAAATGGTGGTTGAGATGCCAATGAAATGACAGGGAAAGAATCTGTGCACAACTAAATGAATGAATCAACGAACCGATGAATCGACGAACCAGCGAATCAGTATCTGTCAAATCAATGAATCAATGAAGAAGCGAAGCAATGACCTAATGAATCGTCTAACCAGTGAACCAATGAATTAATGAATCAATGGATCAGTGAATCAACGGCTCAATGAATCGATGACTCAGTGATTCAATGAAGCACTCAATCGGTGATTCAGTGAAACAATGAATCAATGAGCCAATGCATGAGTGATTTAATGAGCCGATGAGCCAATGAATCAATGAGGCCGTGAACCAATGAATGACTAAGTAGTCAGTAGATGAACCAATGAATCCGCAATGATTCAGTGAAGCAATGAACCGATGAATCAATGAAACGATGATTCAGTGAATCAACGAACCAGTGATTCGGTGATTCAGGGAATCAATGAATCAACGAATCAATGCACGAGTGAACTAGTGAGTCGATGAGTCGACAACGGATAAGTGAACCAATGAAACAATGAACCAATGATTCGGTGAATCCATGAATCCATGAACCAATGAATGAAGGGATGGATGGATGGATGGATGAATGATCGAATGGCTGGATGGGCAAGCTATACTTTTCTTTGTTGAGCTACTTCTTCACTGAGCGACCTCTTTGCTGAGGCACCTCTTCTCTCAGCTACACAGCCACTTGTGTGGGCCACTTCTGCTCTGAGCTGCCTCCCAGTTGCCTCTTTTGTAGCTTCTGCAATCCAGTTCTTCTCTTCGCGCGGCTATTACAATGCGCTTGGCAAGCTCCAGCTGCAATCCTGCTTGCCAGGAGCCAGGAGCCCGGCAGCATCACTGGTGCTTTGCTGCGCGCAGCCGTGCCAATGCGTTCTGCCACAACCGGCTGCACACCCACATAGCAGGAGCGTCGCACCAAATCGACCAATGTTCGCGCAGCGCTGACAATGGGGACGATGTCGCGCTGCTCTGAACGTGCCAGTTTTTACGAATTTTACAACAAATCGAGCTCTCGCTACAGTCTCGTGCACATTTTGCCGACCTGATCTTCCAAAAGTGCTCCACGGCTGTCCACGCTTTAACATTTTGAAGTGCAAATCAAGCTCTGCTACAGTCCTCTGCGCTTTTTTTGTCCACGACTTTCCCACATCGAGGCCCGAACCCGCCGCGGAAACAGAGACCCGACTCCGGTGACCCCACAAGCCACTTGACCCGAAAAAACACAGGGTTTCGCGCTCGAGAGTGTTTTCACCCGTGAAGTCAGGCGTTCCGGAACTGTTGCTCTTCTCTGCAACTTCCACACACGAACTGCTCTTGCTCAAAATGTTGTTGACATGATGATGACGTGACGACAAGACTCCCCCTGGACATTCATCCGTAACTCAGAAGTTTTTTCGAACTAAACTTCCTTTGAATAATACTAAAGCAACATGTTCTGGAATCATAGCAAATTCTTAGCATTCTTTGTTGATCTCTTGAAGCTTGATGCGCATTGCTCGTCAAGGGGCTCTTCTTCTTGCCTTTTCTTCCCATGACTCCGGCCTTTTGCCAAGGAGTTGCTGCGGTTCAGCGCGGAAAAGCACTATTCGTTGTTGTTTGGAAGCATTTGGGTGCCATAGGATTTACTAGGTTTACCAGCAAAAATGGAATTTAATGGGATGTCATGGGATCTCTAACCAACTTGATATGATACTTGGGTGTGTTTGAAAATGGGGTATACCCCCCATTTTATAGCAAGTTTGGGGAAAAGTCTATGATTAACCAAGGGATTTAGGACGTACACTATTTTCTGACAAACCCATTTCTTATCCAATCTGGTTTAGCAGGCATTGGCTTCCAGCTGCACAATGAAAATCAGAGTTGACAAACAGGGTATGGTGAAAAAGTACACGAATGGTGAGCATGAATTCCTGTGTTTCGACATTCAAACATCATTCCTGCATTCTATGGTCATGTCAACCTTCGTTTCCTTTGGCGTGTGGCTCAGGTTGTGATCTTGATTCTTGGGCTTTCTTATCCTCACTGGCCTCGTTTGTTTTGCAGTGTTTTGCTTTGGAGTGCTGCAAACTGTGTGTCTTCTTCCATTCTAATCTGCTGCATGTATGGTTTGATTGCAACTCTCTGAATGTTTAAAAAACTGTTGCGACGTCTGACTCTGAGCCAGGCTACGACATGCTTCTGGCCATGCTCATCCAGGGCTTAACCATGGGAACTGGCTGACCCACACCAGACAACGTCAAAGCCATGGTGACCAAAAAAGTTGAGTGCCAAAATCTGCTAAAAACCAAGTGGTCAGGACTTTCTGAAACTACCTCCTGATATTTTTGTTGTGATACAAAGTGTGATCCATTCCACTCGTGGGGTGGTTGTCTTCCATTCCATCCCTCCTTGGGGTGCATCCAGGCTAGCAAGTGGGTATTTTACATATATACAAATGTGTATATATATATAACTATATATATATATAACTGTATATAATTATATATATACCTGTATAATATATATATAACTATATATATACCTATATAATATATACAACTATATAAATATATATAACTATATATATACCTATATACATATATATTAATATATTAATATATATATATTAATATATTAATATATATAACTATATATATATAACTATATATATAACTATATATATATAACTATATATATAACTATATACATAACTATATATATAACTATATATAACTATGTATATATAACTATATATATATCTATATATATAACTATGTATATATAACTATATATATATCTATATATATAACTATATATATAACTATGTATTTAACTATATATATATAACTATATATATAACTATATAAATATAACTATATACTATGTATTTAACTATATATATATAACTATATATATATAACTATATATATATAACTATATATATAACTATATATAACTATATATATAACTATATATGTATAACTATAAATATATATAACTATATATAACTATATATGTAACTATATATATAACTATATATACAACTATATATATAACTATATATATGTAACTATATATATAACTATATATATATAACGAAATATATATATATATACTATATATATATATATATAAGAATATAGACTATATATATATATATATAACTATATATATATAACTATATATATATAACTATATATATAACTATATATATATATATAAATATATATAACTATATATATAACTATATATATAACTATATATATAACTATATATATAACTATATATATATAACTATATATATATGTGTACTTAGTATATACATCACATTCATAACTGGGTCATGATAGAAACCACCTACGATTCCTAGGATGCACAGCACACTGCGGCTGCCGCGGCACCCAGTTGGTGTGCCCCAGAAGCGAAGCTTGAAAGCGATAGGTGGCCAGGGACCACCTGAGAGACGCTCGCACAGCTTCCTTTGGAAGGTGAAAGCTCAACAAGACTAGGGGTTTTTCACGGTTTCACATGGTCGAACCCACCTGAAATAGGCTGTTATGTGTATATATATATATTATGTGTATGTATATATATATATACATATTATACAGATACATAGAGCCGATAGAATATTACAATAGATACCCCTAATCTGGCTGATCATTGAGGATCTCATGCCGCCAATTTCGCCCATTTCTTTGGGATGATGAATTCTGTTGTCACAACTCGGCGCATGAAAATTCAACCAAAAATTGAGGCCTTACAAAGAAAAAATGCCAAAAATGTATTCTATAACTATACAATTTTATATATACATATATATGTATATATCTAAGTAAATTATAATATTTCACTAACCTAAATTAAGGCCATTTGTTGATGACTCCCCTTATTAACCATGATTTCCAGGGTTCGGTCGCAGTGAGGTCGTTACAGTTTACCCAGATATATGTACACATTGCGGCATACACATTGCATCCCTTTGGCTGGTGATATGCCATCCATTGGGATGGAAACCTGTCGTGACAAGTGGTTCCCTGGTTAGTTATCCTCTGGAAAATCACAAGGTGATTTCATAGGTCAACCAGAGATATGTAGCTAATTCATGGTAATTCATCATGATTATCATATATAAATGATAAATGGGTCATGTTCCATAGATAAATTCGAAAAAAAATCACCCATTACGCTCGGCTTTTGGAAGCCCGCCCTTCCGCATGGTGCATGTCGTGGGATGATCCTCCAAGTACCGGTACAAAAAACGATGGAAAGATCCACCATTTTTCATGGGTGAATCCACTATAAATCAACCATTTTCAATAGCAAACTGTAACAAATTACCAGAGGGTATATATTAATGGGGTTTTATGTGATATTGATGGGATATTAATGTGTGATATATTAATGGGATAAACTATGGAAAATCACCATGCTATCAATGGGTGAATCCACTATTCCGACTGGGCCATGGCTTCAATAGCTAACGGTGAAGTAAATTACCAGGCCGGGTATATTCCCACTGGCAAAAAAAACGAAAGTATCAAAGTATCACCGCTCCGGTTTCCGAATGGGAGGTATGTGATATAAGAGGCCATTGGGTTTATAAAGCGTGGCTTCCAAGTTCCAAGTACAGCGATAGTGATCCCAAAAGAAGTCAGCTCACCAGTTCTTTCTCGTTCAACAAACATGTTGTATCTGGTAGGTCCCCTTATCGTACTACCTGTGATGGATGTAGGTATGAATACTCCCAATTACCTAGCTTGTCTACCAATCAGGGTTACAAACCAATAACTACAAAAAGGTGGAGAGTAATCCCAAATAGCCTTATCTACCAACCATGTTTGATCATTTTTGGCATCTTTGGGAATCCATGGTCTACCTAAAACGGGTTTGTCTAAATTGTTTTCGGGTTTACGGCCACATAAAGTGGCTATGTTCATTGAGAAAATGATAATCAACAGTGGGTTTGGAAGTATTCTAGTTCCAAACAAGCCAGAAGTTATGAGTTATGAGAAGAAGAAAAAATCCTGGTCCCATCCCATTATACTGGTTAGTTACTAGAAATTCTTACAAAATTGCTGTTCATATGGTATAATAATCACTGAACCAGGTAAGCATCGCCGGCGCCCCGGGCCGGGCGCCCAAACAGTTTCACGGTCTTGTCGTCCGAGGCCGTTAGGAGCAGCGAATCGTCCCAGGAGAAACACACACTGCGAACAGCCCCGCAGTGAACCTGGAGGAATGGTGATTCATAAATAGATATCTATGGATATATGGATATATGGATCACCATTCACCTTCCATAAATATCCATGGATATATGGAGTGAATATTAAATCTGGAGTGAATCACCATATTTTTGGAGTGAATATTAAATCAACCACCAACTGACTTTCATATTTTTGGAGTGAATCTTCAAAAATCTGCATATAGATATCTATGGATATATGGATGTATGTATCTATGGATATACCTGGATATATGGATATATCATGATATATCTGGTTGGTGGTTGACCTACCCCTCCGAAAAATATGAGTTCGTCAGTTGGGATGATGACATTCCCAATATATGGAAAAATAAAAAATGTTCCAAACCACCAACCAGATATGTATATGGATAGACAACTATATATGGATATATGTGTCTATATATATATATGTATATACCTGGAGGAATGAACCTGGAGAAATGGTCAATGAAAATTCATGGTGATCAATGGCGATGATGATTACCCCCCCGTAAACGTTTACATAGATGTGGCTTTAACCCACATCTATAAGTCGACCATTTCCTTGAACTATGGATTTTCCACATCTATGTAAACGTTTACATCTATGTAAACGATTACCCTGGGGTACAACTTCATGCCATGTAGCCTGAACTAATGTGGAAAACCCATCGCTTCACAAAATGATCCACCTTTATGGTGGGCTTGACATTCCCATGGGTGGTAAAAACCATCCCAGTTTATGCTAGGTTTATGCTTGGGTTTACAAAATTTCCAACAGAACCCCCAATATATAATATGGGAAGATGATGGAAAGATTATGGGTCCCATCATTGCTCCCTGTAATTCTGTGGAGAAGGCTCTTCAACCATGAAAGGGAAATGAGAGTAAATCAGGATTAGGTGGAAAAGCAACCATGAGATGGGGAAAAAAATGGGATCAAATTTGAATCCTGATTCTTCAACTCAACATGTCGTGGCTCTTTTTGTTGGCAACCATGATATGGAGCTTAATTGGAAGTGAATGGTGCTTAAGTGAGAATGAAATGCAGACTACATGGGGATTAAATGGGTAGTAAATCAGGCTGAAGTGAAAAAGCAACCATGATAGGGGATATGATTCTTGGATATAACGAGGGGATATCATATAGTGAGATGTATATTATAATATGTGTATATATATATGATATTATATTATATTATATTATATTCTATTATACAAGTATATATGTAACCAAAATATGGGGCTCTACCGTTCAAAGTAGGGAAGAAATAAGGATACAGAAACAGGGACGAAACCAGCCATCCTGGATGGAAACCATGGGAATCGATTGGGCCATGGCCCATGGCTGCGGATAGCCATTCCGCGAATTCAACGTAGCCATGGAAAAATCACCCATTTTTAATGGATAAATCTGTTAGATCCTGGAACCATGGGCCCGGACTTCCTAATTATCCACGATTCATCCACTCTTGGTGATTTTTCCATGAATGTCACCATTGACCATAGATTTCAGGGGAAAAAAAACATCATTTAAAAAAAAAAATATATATATATATAGCCAACTTTCGTAGCTTTGTTGCTGATGTTCAATAGATAAAAAACCACTCACCATGATAAAAACCGGCCCATAGATTTCCATCCCGCCTTCATCACGCGCGACTCCCCTTGCGCGCTGTTGCTCCAGAGACGAACCTCAAGGCAATGTTCATGGGATTTCATGGGACTTTATAATGATTGAATGGGACTAATGATTGTGATTCAATGGGATCTTGTCACTGGATATACTCTCGTATTACTAGTTACGTTTACAGAAAACGCGAGCTGGAAAATCCACATATATCGGTAAATGTTTAACAAGGCTTCAACTTGGAAGTGCAGGGCTACAAATGGCTATAACCATGGTGAGAAGAAAACATAAAGTTGGGATATATATATATATATATGATATATATGATATATCCCCTATAACTATGGTTCTGTATCCACTAGTTCACTGGATACGCGCACTAAGCCTGTGCTTCCATCGTCTCAAAATGTGGGAACTCCAAAATACCAAAGGCTGAACCAGCCCCTCGTCCCGTGAAATTTGGCGAAGGGTACCCAGCCTGGTAAACGTTTACAAAACGAACTGGAAAGATCCACCATGTTTAAGAACGGAAAACTCACTATTTCGACTGGGTCATTTTCAATAGCGAACTGTTAGTTTACCAGAGGGTATATTTTGAGACCACGCCATATGCAAAATAGATGCAAAAAATCGACGTCAATGGACTCATCTTGGGAATTCTCCAGTGTTGTTGAAGCAACAAGTCTTTACTAGATCAGCAGCTCACGTCAACTTAAGAAGTTTACATAGTTTGCTACAACTTCTTGAATGTCCACTTCGCCGCTTTTGGGTTTGTATGAGAATGGTGTGTCCTAAAATCCAGTGCTTTCCCATCATTTCCACCTTTGAAAATTGTCATAGATTGCGACATATCCCAGCTTTGTTGGACAAAAGCAAATATCAAGTTCCCATGATATACCTATTATATGGGGGGGTCCCAAAATGGGGGTACCCCAAGTCACTATGGGTTTCAATACTAAGTCATGGTCATTTCTAACTTGGATGATTGGGGGTACCCCTATGACTTTAGAAGACCCCCTTGGATATTTCCCATCAATATCCCATGATTCATCGACATGTGGCATGTATCCCATCAATATGATACCAGTTATGTATCCATATATCAAGTTCCCATTATTTTTGAGGTACCCCCTTATTTCAGGAAACCCCCACGAATGTGATTGGTTCTCAAGCCGTCTGATCCGCTGCAGCCGAAGCGATGGTCTGCCCCTGCAGCTATGACCATTTAAGGGGTAAAAAATTGGATTTAATGGGATCAATATGCATTTGTTTTTTGGATTTCAGATGGATTTAATAGGATTTCAGATGGATTTAATGGGGTTTAAGGGGATCTAACTAGTAAAAATGGTAATTTCATAATTTCAAGGCGATACAATGGGATATAACGATATTCAGTCACCATAGTTTCAAATGCACTGACCCCACCACCAGAGTCCGGGGCTGTGTCATTATGGACCTCTGAGTTCATGCGAGAGTCGAGTGATACAATGGGATATATAACTGACATTAACTGATTTTTGGGTGTATCCGAGAATGGGATACACCCCAAAATTGTAAGGTGAAAATGATGATAAATCCATGGATTTGGAGGATTGTGCAGAGAAACTCACTGCAGTGTGACCGAGATCTCCGAGATCTCATTACATGACATGCTGGTTGATTTTTCTGGGGGTTACCATAATGGATGGTGATGATCCCCAATATGCAAAGGATATCAAAGGATCGCATAACCCTGGAAAACATCATGAACCACCAACGGTCGGTCGTCCTGTAAGCGCGCGCTTCATTAAGCGCTTTTCCCATAGGCACAGCGTGTGTCTGTGCATTTTTTACCACGTATATGAGGGTTTCGTGGTGTTGGTTTTGGGAGGCGCGTCCACTCCTTTTTTCATGGGACCCAAGCGTTGTCTTTCTCAATTTGAAACGCGTGACCTGGTTGAATACCCATTTGTTTTTTTCGATCTCTGCGATATTCCGCAAAAGCCGTCACCAGAGGCATCAACCCAGGCTTCTCTAAGAGACGCTTGGCAGCAAACTGCTGCACCTGAGCATTGCGTGGGCTGATTCTACCCAGCATATTGGTGCGGCGCATCTGGCCTTTCACTCGACTAATTTCAGATTCTGTTGAATTGTCGCCTCCGACGATCAAAAAGGATTGTTTCCTTTTCAAAGCCGCCGGTCTCTTCAAGACTTTCGAGGCCTTTGTCAAAGTCTTCTGCTGCTGCTTGGTCATGTCACTTTGTTTCAGTTCGACGGTCGGTGACATCTCATCGATGCAATGACGGGCAGGTGCATTAGGAAGTCCAAACTTGCGACAGGTCGCTGTCAGGGCCTGCTCTGCTGGAATTTTGATTGTTGTTGTTTTAACACGGAGACATTGGGGTGAAAGCGACAAGAATGGTGCCATCATAACGAAAGACATAATATAAAGATAGATAGATAGATAGACAGATAGATAGATAGATAGATAGGTAGGTATATAGATAAATAGACACATATAGAAAGAAAAAACTAGATCGATAAACAGATAGATACATAGGTATAGAGGTAGGTAGAAAGGTCTTTAACATATCATATAATATATTCATAGGAATGAAAAGAAAAACAGGTAGTTTTGCGGCCCCAGCCTTTGCGCTATCCGTAGCACTGACGCAGCTCTTTGCATCCACGTGTCTTTGCAACGCCTTCCGCACTGTGGTTGCATCTTCGGGAGGTGATGGAGCACCTTTTTGAGTCGTTCTGGGCTGCATGGTGACCATGACAACTTTCCGACTGTCACGTCCTTTCACATACAGCATGCGACCGTGATGAACCATAGGTCTCTTGTCGCCTCTTGCAGCTTGATTTCGGGCAAAGCGACCAGGCAAAGGAAGTTTCACGACAGTGTTGGAACTTTTGGTGCGTCGCCTTCGTTTCAGGTGCGTGGGCTGACTGGTTTTCTTATGGCTGCACACCTTGCTTCCATCCAGAGTTCCACAATTTCGTCTTGAAATTGCACCTTTTCTTGTTCTTCAACATCGCAGTGCGTTGTGCATCACGCGTAACATGAACGTTATCACCCCACCCCACCCCACCCCATCCATCAACGTAGCACTGCGTACCGATGTCAGCGTGCACGAACATTACATCAACATCGCAGTGCGTTGTGCATCACGCGTAACATGAATGTTATCATCCCACCCCACCCCACCCCATCCATCAACGTAGCACTGCGTACCGATGTCAGCGTGCACGAACATTACATCAACATCGCAGTGCGTTGTGCATCACGCGTAACATGAACGTTATCACCCCACCCCACCCCACCCCATCCATCAACGTAGCACTGCGTACCGATGTCAGCGTGCACGAACATTACATCAACATCGCAGTGCGTTGTGCATCACGCGTAACATGAATGTTATCATCCCACCCCACCCCACGAAACCATGATATACGTGGTAAAAAATGCACAAAAACACGCTGTGCCTGTGGGAAAAGCGCATAAGAAAGTGCGCGTTTACAGGTCGACCGAGCCACCAACAAGGGTTTTGAACACTGCTAGTGGGTTTGAGCGATTTGGATTGTGACTTGCAACAAGTTAAAGATTCTCTTCATGAACAGTCTCTTCATTTCATTGTCACTGGGCTTGCATTTGGTATTTGGTAGTACTTCCACTTTTCAGAGAATTCCAAGCTCTAGCTATTTCAGACATAAACTTTGGACAGCATCTCTGACTTGTGAGGTGACGAACATTCCAAGGATGCAGCGCTACACTCTTCGGCCCTGGATGGAAATATATACCGCGGCGGTGTATGTGTATATATATATATATCACTTGCTTCAGAGATGTCTAGAAACTTCTAGACTGGGTCTAGATTTTGCCCCAAAAGTCTGCCTTGTTTTTTGAACTTTGGAAGCCATGTAATCCTTGGACATGTTTATCCTTAGAAACGGCCAACAGCCAAGGCACTGTGCGGCTCATGGCCACATGATGCACTTCGCCCTTGTGACCTAAAGGCGAGTGATTCAAAGTGTCTGGTGAACTTCATGATAGGTAGCCTTGATCCAAGGCAAGGTTCCAGGAATACTGGTGAAGTAAATGTGTGAATTGTTACAACTAGTGACATCATGGTCAATTTGTTTAATCCAATTATTTAAAAATCACTCATCACCAATCATCTACGGAAAACTCTATAGCTGAAACATGTCAAACTGCTGCGAACTGAAACTTTCCACAGCTCTGCGCGGCAGACCCACAAAGCGAAAGGGTCGCAACTGCGCTTTGAAATGCCAGACCTGGCCGGTCTCGGAGATTTTTTGGATGGCCAATAACCACAATAACCAATCATAAACCAGTGTTTTGGAGAATATATATATTATTATGTATATATATTAATATTATATATATATATATATTATATATATATATTAATACTAATATTATATATATATACATATTATACGTATATATATATACACATTATATATGTATGTATATATATATATATACATATATATATATATATACATATTATATATATATATACATATTATATATATAGAGCTCAGAAATGGGATAAAGCCTAGTGACTCCCATACTTATGTCACTGATGTCATCTGAAGTTTCGCTCAGTTCTCGCTTCTGAGAGTCGCGCGAACAAGCAGCCATCTTGAGAGCCTGAGACGACCTGGCGGCTGGCGTTTTTTGCGGGTTCCAGTGTTTTTTTCGCCAACAACTTACCTGTGTTTCGTAGGGAATAACTGGGTTTGTCTGAAAATATAACTTGTCAGAAACACGCAAAAAAATGGATTGGAATGAGTGGAATAATGGAAGATATTCAAGTAATGGGGAACAACGGGATAATTGTTCATAATTATGGATTGAGTCATTGCCCATTCCCTATGCATCGCACTACTAAAACAAAAGGATGTCCCGGTGTGCACTTCAAAAGCCACAAAATTCATATGTGCTATGATCAAGTTACATTGGAATAATAATTAGTAATGGGGCCGGTGTCTGGATAAATGTTGGTATTCATCCTAAAATCTATCCTTCCTTTAAGATGTATACAATAATAATTCAAAAATGGATAATTCCGAATGATTCTGTGAGGAATTGTATTCAATCAGTTCCCATATAGATGCAGATTTGCGATTTGCACCAATTCCTGTCAGGATTTACGTGGGAATGAATTTACCACATCCCACTGTTTACCATCTTGTTTTTCTCGCAACTCCGGAAAAATATAGTGATGTATTTTATCAGTATCTTGACAGGATCTTACATCCATACGTTTCTCTAAGCATCGAAGTATCATATATCTGGGGGCTACATTATCTATATCAATTTGACGTCCCCATTGATCTATCTGGTTGGAGGTTGCTATACAAAGTTATCCTGGAGTAGAATATGGACAAATAACAATGATAAACTCTATGTAAGATGAAAATAGGGTTGAAAACCATGGAAAGTCCATGAAAATCCGGTATTTGTCTATTTGAATCTCACATATGTATGTGTATAGATATATACAGTCATATCTAAAATGAATGTTAGACATTGTTGCTTCTTATCATAGAACTGATTAATGTCATAATGATACTGGGATCAATAGCTTACATGTTTCTATTTAATTCTATTTATATATACATATATATATATATACTGTTTCATCTGATAGATACATGTATAGGTGACAGGCTATATATCTATGTATATAAGCGTATATATACTGCGAGGGTCCCGTTCAGAAAAGCCATTTTTGCTCGATTTTGAAGCTCTATTTTCAGAGCTGCCTTGCGCGCACTGAATCTGAAGCGAGCCCCGAGTAAGAAGAGACAACATGAAGCCAGAAAGACACATAAAGACCCCATTTGGAAAATCCCAGGAATACAATGCCAGCAGAAGAAGCACCTCCCCGTTTGGTACAACATTGGAATTCCCAAACGGGGTATGCAGGGCCGCTCGAATAAATTTACAGGTAAGACAGGGCCGCGGGTGCTATGGGGCCGCGCCGGCCGCAGCGCGACCGCTACTGGAATTTCCAGCAAAAATGGTCATCACCACTGGCGGCCTTAAAAGCTGCCGATGTCAGATTCCGCGGTGTTTCATCGGCGAAGCAGGGCCGCAGCGGGGCGTGGGCCACCGCTTGCTATAGCCACAGGAAGTGTGGTGGTCTGTAGAACATGTACAAACGCGTCTTCGAACCATACTACCGTCAAGGACTTTTCAGCAGATTATAGAAGAGTGTTTGACACGATTGCCGCTCACTTGCCTGAGCCTTTTGCACTTCGGCATTTGCACATGGAGTTGGGCTGCGGCGTCTGCACCCGTGGTGCAGCATAACAGCACTGACCCGCAGTATTGGGCCAGAAAAGGAGCTATCTTTGGCTTCGCCGTCAAGGATATATATATATATATATATTTATCTAATTATATATATATATGATATATATGTATAATATGGGTTTGTCTGAAAAGAGGCTACCCTCTGGTAAACTAACTATGGAAAACCACCAGGCTATTAATGGGTATTCATCAACCATTTCTATTATCTATGGCCATTTTTCATAGCTAACTGTAACAGTCATTACCAGAGGCTATATATTAATGGGCTTTTATGTGATATTGATGCGATATTAATGTGATATATAAATGGGATAAACTATGGAAAGATCCACCATGCTATCAATGGGTGAATCCACTATTCCGACTGGGCCATGGCTTCATTAATATCCCATTGAATCACAATCATTAGTCCCATTAAATCATTATTTTTATCCCATTGAATCCCATTTATATAATACACCTCAAAAAGTCCCATTAAATCTCAAAAGTATATTATTGAATCCCATTGAATCACTATAAAGTCCCATGAAAAAATGCTACCCCTCAAAATCCCTTGGTCCATCATTTTCACCTGCTGCTCTTCCGGATGGAAGGCCAGCGAGGTCACCGGGCCCCGATGCCCGCGGAAGGCACGGTCCAACCTGGCGCTTTACGAGAGACGCCGCGGTTGGAGGAGAGTTCCCCGAAAACCGGTGGAAATTCACCAAGAAACATGGGAAATTTCGCCATCAAAATGGGAAGTTCACCGAAAAATGGGAAGAAACAACTTCATCATGAAAGAAATGCTGATCTCACCAGGAAAATGTATGAAAATGTTGGGATTTAGGTGGGGAAATGGTGGAAATGCTGGAAATGGCTGCTTAACATTGCTGAACCTTGGTGAAATGGTTGGTTAACTCGCAAAGTGCGATGGACCCAAGACAGATTGGGAGTTGAACATCAGCAAAAACGGGTGTTAAACCAATAATTGGGAGTGAAGCTGCAAAAATCTGGAGCTTTTCCAGAAATTCAGATGCTATTTGCAACATATTGAAACACATATCATCATTTTCACCTTACAATTTTTTTTAGTGTATCCCATTCTCGGATACACATTTTTAAATCAGTTAATGTCAGTTGTATATCCCATTGTAAAAGAGGGGATTCAACATGATTCTGATTCAACGGAGATCCCTAGAATCCACGTCATCACACCCCTGAGACGCCCAACTCAACGGAGGGTGCAGCATTGCGCTCCATGACGACCCACGAAGCAACCGAAAGCGACCGGTGGATTTTTCACCAATTGACCGGTTTCCATTGGGGTAATAGATTCTAGAAATCCTATATAATATGATAATGTGGTTTTTCTCTTGTTTCAAGTGATATATCTGGGATTCCCTCGATATTTTCCCATGGCCGGCTTTCAACAAAACGCTACTGACATTTTCATCATTTTTCATCGTCCTTGATGGGTACAGTGCCATGTCATGCAAAAATCCTCCAGCTGCTGTGGAAACTTCAAGATGTATAGATCATGTTCCAACCATGGTTTTTCATTGTTTTTCACACCTCAAACTTGACTCATTTGACCAGTTTAAAACCTTCAAACGGCCATGGCCCTACTGGCATGTGCCTTGCGCGAAGCGGCAGATCATGGAGGTCCATCTGGCGGAATATTCTTAAAATCTCTTTGGGAAAAAATGATTAACCAGCAAGTTTGATCAAGTTTGAGGGTGCCCTAATTCTTCAGACTGCACTTCGGATTTTTCCCAAAGTTGTCATCTGAAAAAAAATCATCATCTGAGTTTTCATGGATGAAACTAGTGCAAATGTGGCAGGGTTTCACGCCACCTCAACTATTTGCAAAAGATGTAGGAAAATGATTTCCCCACATTCTCCCATCTTTCCCTACATCAAATGTTGCACATGTTCGAGACTGTGCAGACCAGTAAAGTCATGTTTCGCTGTTGCAGTTGGCACGTTTTTTTGCGACTGTACCCATCCAAAGCTTAAAACCTGCCCTGAGTTGTCCATTTTGAAGTCCCGCTGTGTCTCAGGATATGGAAAGGTTTGAGGATGTTTGAGGCATGGATCAGTTTGTTGCGCTGGATGGACACAAGTGGACAGTAGGTCGAGTGGGGCCATATTGATGCCGAGTACATAAAGGCAGCCTCAAATCATCACCCATCCCAAGTCCAAGATGTGGAGCTACGCAAACACATGAACTCTCTACAAACTCAAAAAATCGTCTCTTTTGGGGACGTTGTACACCAGGTTTACCTATTGAACTTGGGGGGTCCCTTTCGTGCAGCGATTTTCCAGCGACCAAGCATCGCAGCGTCCGCAACGTCACGAGCGCGCGCGATGTCATGGTTTCACCACAGGCAAGAGCGATGCTATGCGTATCGCTCGGCTTCGGAGACCACACATGGCTGGGAAGGCTGGGAAATCCCCCATCTTTCACGACCAAAAAAAAGGATGTCAACGGATGGGGAGCCATTGCCATTTTGCCATTGCCAGGTGAGATTCCCGGAAGTTCAACTGAACTAAGCCATGTGAACCCTACGGAAAATTCGCGCTCCTGAAGCGTCATGCCCTTTACATGATACGCGCCATCTCTTCAGCTGCTCGTGTTGGGCTCAGCAGAAAGTTGCTTTGGGACATGATCTACTGATATGGAGGTTTTCTAAGTCATAGGGGGTACTCCCAAATCATCCAAGTCATTAGACCATGACTTGGTATTGGAACCTACGGTGACTTGGGGAACCTCAGTTTAAGAAGCCCCCAAATAATTACAGACGTAGTGGTGGTGGATTGAACCCTTTAGATTTGAAAATGTTCCCAGGGTTTAAAGTTGGGATATTTACAGGGAAAACAATGGGGATATGATGCAACATAGGGGATATATGACCAACTGGAAACCGATTGGGTTTGTGATTGGGCTAATCTAATTTGGCTTATACTTGTTGAATTCATGCTTGGCTTGTGGTTGGATAGTTTATTTATGGTCGAGGATTCCTATGATGGATTGTTCTTCATAATAATCTCCAATATGTCACGATGTCAACGGGAAACTCCCATCATCATCAAGTATTTGGGATGTTTGAAACTACATTCAATGGATTGGTTTAAGGGAAAATTTACAGGAACACCGTATATTTAATGGGAAAATAACTCTGGTTTCCTGTGGATTTTCCCTTAAACCAATCCATTGATACATGGTACATCTAATGCCATGTCCAGCCTTCCAATTCGGGATGGTAAAATCCAACGCTTTTGATCGGTAAATCATCGAACTAAATGGGCCATGGTTTCCATAGCTATCTGAAATTACTAGTTCAAGGGTATTGCAATATTTCCCTCTGAATATCATTGCTGTTGTGGTACTCGCATTTTGAAACCATACATCTTCCTCCCTGTTGCATCACCATTATGGCTACCCCAACTCGCTCAACTGGATCGGCCCGCAGGTGCGCTGAAATTCTCAGTGCCGACCATTGGAGTTGCTTCATTGGCAAAAAAAAGCTGCGGCGATTTTTCTCACCTCTCTTCCTCATCTTCTCCAAAATGCGGAAGTTTGTCTCCTGATTTTTTAGGTATAGAAAAGTTCAGATGAGCAAATCCGGGTTTAGGGCACATCCTTTGCAAGTGCAGTTTTGGCTTCTTTTTGCGGTTCAATGATCTCATTCTCAAGGCCGCCAACGGGACTCAGCGGGAGATGCAAACAGACTGGGTAGATCCTGGGAAAAACAACCAAAATAGGGAATCAACCAACTATAGATTGTTATTTATGTTGTTTCACCAACAAAAAAGGGAAAGTCTACCAACCATGCCGGGGATGCAGTGGGAGAATATCAACCATAGGATGTGGGGATTTCCCCAGGGAACCCTGGAAAAGTACATCAGGGCCACTGAAAAAGACGGTTTCAGGTGTTGGAAAACATGGGGATTTGCAACATCTTGGAGACCTGAAATTTGGGTTCAGCATGTTTGATCATTTTTGGAGTTTGAACCTGTCATGCGCATTGTCTTTTGGAGAGTTATTTTGTGAAGTCTTCTGGGAGAACGGCGAAAAAACACACGATTCCTGGGAGTTGCAGTGATGTTCCGTGGCGGCGCAGGGGACCAACTTGGTGCATCCCAGGACACTGTGGTCTCTAACCCACCCATCACTGGGGACTTGAAACACCACCGGATAAAAACGCCCGGTTGGGAGCTAGGTCGAACTGAGGGAAAGCTGCGCAGGATCCGCAGGATTCGGGTTTGTCGAACTGAGGGCTGGGCGATTCAGGAAAGCTCCTGATGGGGCAGCTGGCGTCAGGTGACTCATCTTGCTTTGCGATGAGAAAACAAGCAATCATGTGACGGGATATAATTGGGATATATCATGCAACCTCTAACCAACTGGATATGATATTTGGGATATTTGGCTTTGTCCAAGAATAAGGTATACAGTATATACAAGTACGATATACCCCGTTTAAAAAAGCTCTTCTAACAGGGAAAATCATGATTCACTACTGGATTTGGGGGCACCCAATCTTCAGACAATCCCACTAAAAACAAATGACCACTGGGGATCTTCAGCTTAGGCTGTGCTAAAACGATCGATGTTCTCTCACACCTAATGAACGGTGATCACAGAAACGTTTTGCGAAACGCGAATCGATTCGGCCAAACAATAACAACATATTATCCAAATTAAAGGATACAAAATCTTATCGTATATTCACACTGAGGTAGCTAAAAAATTGGAGAAAAAAAATAGCAAATCGCTGGATATCATGAATCCCCCCATGGATGCAAGGGATGCAAGAGACATAACTATTCATTCTGATATAACTATTCAGCCAGAAGATAGAGCTAGATGAAAATCCCCCCAAAAAAATATGCTCTTCACCAGTCGGTTTACAAGTTTACCCACATTCTGTTGATTCCAAATCTTCGATTCTAACCCCAAACCCTTTGGTAAACCCCAACCCAGCTCCAGTAGTTCCACCATGTTTCACCCAGAACCCCACCGCAAGGCGCCTCTTGCCGTAGACGTTGCTATCCTCCTCGTCCACTTTGCTGTCGTCGTTCCGCACAGACGCGCCCTATACACGTCTGACCACCAGGTGAATCAGCTGCTAAGCTGCGGCTAAACCCCTATTGGTTGATGATTTCTTCGGGGATCATACTATCCAATATATCATTAATATATAATGGGATATATTGGGATTAATATTGGGATATACTGTTAGTTGAGGGTTTTATACTGTTCAAAACCCCAATATTGTTCAAAAATATTGTGGTCCACTTAAAAACAACCCCGCTCTGGAGAAAAAACTGCAGTTCCAGTTATATTTTTAAGTGTACATGTTGCACCTGAGTTTTTTCGGGGCCCAACATATCCCAACAAACATGGTGCTTAAAATTCCATGGTTAGTTCGCGATGATTTTCCCAGCCATGGGTAGCTCCACATGTTTGATGGTGGCTTCCAATTAGAATCCGGGCATATATAACCATAACTAGGTTTTTAGTCGGAAAAATTGGGATATCACGCCATGGTCTAATCCCAACTAGTTCTAAGTTGCGCCAAAAACAGCCTCGCCTCGTCCTTTCCTGCCACCTCCGTGTACTTCGTCGTCGTCGGCTCACGGAAGGCCTTGGCCACAACGGTCACCTAAGGCGACGGTGACCGGGTTGCTGTGGTGATGTTATGTGGTTGAAACAATAAGCCGCCCATTTGGGAATGGTTCCTACCAGCTATTTATGTTTGAAATAGTGCTTATGTATATTGGTTGGAATATTCTTATGTAATTAATACAAACTAATAACATATGATAGTAATTACATGACAATATGGGGAAAGTTCTAATATTGATTCATTGCTAATATTACGAATATGATTGGAATACATCAATATGATATTGCTTAAGTAAGAATACTTGGACTGTTGGTAATTGGTGATATTGGTAACCTGATTACTGTTATTGACAATTAATGCTAACCAGGGTACTAACATATGATACTGTTTATATTATAGTAATATTATTGATACTTGGATTATTAGTCGTTGACGATATCGATCATATTAGGAATCTTACTGACTGTCAATATCTGGTGATATTGATAATATGATATTCTATTGTCATTTGTCACTATTTGGTAAAGTTCTTATTGATGAATACTATTTGTCATACTCAATGAATGTCAGTTATTGTATTTCAATGAAGTTCAGTTTTTGTGTTAAACCCGTTACTAACAAAATGGGTTGCCTACTTGTAAGACTTATTGGATGATGTTGTTGTTAGCAATAAGTATTACTGATATCATAATCGATCATCGATCTATTTATCATTTATTCTCAGCATTACTATTCTTATTAGTCTTGTGATAATTGGTGAGTCTCTTCACTACGTTCAATGATCAGTCTTCATTGGCCAGTCAATAATGATTTTTTCATGGTCAACAAATGATGATTATACCATCTGGTTATTTAACATAGCCATGGAAAACAATCCATTTATAGATGGATTACCTATTAAAAATGGTGATTTTCCATGGCTATGTTAAATAACCAGATGGTAATTACAATGGCTGCGTTGCATCGGACAACCTTTCGGATAAGGGGCACTTCTTGGATGGTCCGCGCTGTTTGGCGCACTGGAGATATGTCACTTTTGGTCATCAAAGTTGGGTACCCCGGCGAAGAAGGCAAGGGATGCGGTTCGCAAAAGGCACAATTCACCACCAAAATTTAATGGGACTTTGGGGTAGCCTAAAATTCAGACCCAAATCTGCGCAGATTTGGGCCTTCCACTTTGCTACCCAAATGTTGATGTCGGACCAAACACCATAAGATTGGGGAGAATATTGAAATCAATTGAAATCAATTGAAATCAATTGAAATCAATTGAAATCGTCTTCAACAATTTGCAAGATATCTTCAAGACCTTTTTCAAAAGGGCAGAAATCGGGGCCGCCAGCCGTTGCTCTCCAAGTTGCTAGTAAGCCCAGCATGATGGTCCCAAAACCTGGCGAAATCTGAAGGAAAAATCCCATCCCAACTGGAGATGGAAGATCCATCCCAGATCAAGTTTCGGGGGGTTGTTCCCATCTGAGGGTTTCCATAAATGGGGGTACCCCTAAATCATGCACTTTAATTGGATTTTCCCTTATAAACCATCCATTTTGGGGTACCCCCATTTATGGAAACCCCCATTCCTCGGAACTGAAAACAGGGCACGGGAAAAATCTCATGCTTTGAGAGGGAAATCCACAGAGGAATGTCCAGCCATAAAAAAGCCGGAGGGAAAAAACCACCGACCCAAACACTTTCTCATCCTCTGGCTGTTCTCCATCTGTTCAATGTGTGCTCTGAAAAATGTGGAGAAATGGAGAAATGAAGAAATGGCAATGGCTGGGACCCACTCTGTGATTCAAGCTCAACATGGTTCAACTTTACTCCACGTGCCCCTTAGCTTCTTACCATCAAGATTACAAAGCTCCTGACCCTCACACAAATCACCTCTTGCACTTTATCACCATTTACTTGCATTGGCGCTGGCGTTTCAAACTCAGGAAAAATGTCTATAGGAAGTCCTGATCTGTTGCAACTGCAATCCCCATGTTGTGGACCTTCACTGTGAATCGTACAAGAATGGGAACAGTTACACAATATAAGCAGTTATGCCCCCCTTGGAAGTAATTACACGTAGTTAAAACATGTTCAAGCCTTGTTGACACGGGTTTTGAACCCGTGGAAAAAATCACGAACTAAAAGGCAATGTGCTATATTCAGGGTTAATTGGCGAAAAAGGGGCAATTACCTTCCTTTCATGTTCATCCCAGTTATTATAAGAAAAAAAAACATGTAATCCATAAATTTCACTTGCGGGCAAGTTTAGTACTATTTTGGTGATCATATATATATATATACACACTGTGTATATATATATACCAAGCATATATCCTCATACCCTTTGCGATAATCTATGGCATCCCACACACATGGGACCTGCGAAACTGGTCCAACTCAGCTGGTCCTCTGGGAAGCAGAGCGGTTGCCACAGCATCGCGAAGACCGGGCACAAACTCTGCCGGATCAGCGACGCCATGGCGGATTTCTCCTGCGAAATGGGGAATTTTAGTAGTCCCAAAAAAGAAGTCTATGATACTTTTCCAATGATACATAGGGATCCCTATTATCATGGAAAATCCCCTATTTTTGTGGTATTATCATAGGGATCCCTATTTTTTTGAAGTGAAATGCTGATACTTTTCTTGGATCTCATGAGGTATAGTTTATGATTCTACTTCGGATCATGATGGGATCATGGTGGGATCACTTGATGTTTCTAGAGTCATCTCATCTAGTGCAATTGAAGAGTGTCAAAAATAACGATTGGAGCTGGTTACGTTGCGTTTCTTTGGAAAACCCGCTGTTCAAAAACTAATGGGGTCCTTTACCAAAGATGGAGGGTTTTTGAAACCGCAGGTTTCACCTTCATCCTGGGAACCATATCTACAGCATGTGGGGGTTTCAATCGATGGATTTGGATGCCGATGGTAATACTGTAGCGAAAATTGCAGGCGGAACCAACTAAAAATGGATCCCCATTTACAATCTTTTTTATAGTTGGTACAGTTATGTTGGTAAATGGGATTACATTTACAATCTTATTTACTATTACTATTATGTTCCTGTTGATACAGTAATAGTAATCCCATTAACGATCCCAGCAACAATCCCGTTCATAATCCCATTAAGTTAACAATCACATATCAATCATTAATTATCTGTTAACCCCACAGTAATATCAGTAATAGTAATACCATTGATCAATCAGCCATGGTTTTCATCCCATTAGTTACTGTTGATACTTCCATTTATAATCCCAGTAATTCGGTCAATTCCCCCCAACAATCCCACTAAACATCAATTTATAACCCTATTACAGTAACAATCCCATTAATAACAGGGAACAAAGGTTGTTAATATTGACAATCCTGGGAACAATGGGGGAATTCTTGGGTTATATAATATTGACAATCCCAAGAATTCTCCCATTACTGGGAATTTGTATTAACCCCAACAATTCTTGGTCATATAATATTGACAACCATTGGTTATATAATATTGACAATGGGTTGTTAATATTGACAATCCCAAGAATTCTTCAAAGCCAGTCCTTCTGCATTCCTTTGGTCATTGCCACTTGCGACGCAAAGCCACAGAAGCCGATGCCCAAGGCGACGGCCAGCTGCTGCCGGCTAAAGAGCCTGGACCAACGTGACCAACATAGCAACAAAAAGTCATGGGATTATTAACAGTACATACAGATACATACATAAATCTAGATACTGGTATAAATCTAGATGTAGTGGATTATATACTATATATATATACACGTATTATTATTGGCCAAATAATGGGCTTGTTGATGGGTTCATTAACTTATATCATGGGTATGCATGGGGTTGATGGGATTTTCTTAAAACAGCCACAGGTCCGGTATTGAATTGACACAACTGGGAAGTTACACAGGAAATTCGGTCTTGCGCAGCAACAAGCATGCGACTTGCTCACTAACAATGATCTAGTGTGTCATTTGCGAACTCCCCATGACGAAAAATAAGCAGCCATTGTACTGCATCATTAAATGCCTACCCCTTTCTTGGGCCAAAACAATGAAGGCTCAAAGTGAATTCTTCAAAGGAAAAGGGGAAAGTACAGAATCATACTACAGACTTTGCAGGGTTCCTGATATGCGGGCTTATTTTACTATTTTGAATGATGCTTCAAGCTTCCCGTTTTGGACTGAGGAAATCTAGACCAAAAAAATGCCAAGACATCACAATGTAGGGGATAGAACCCATATATCCCATTGTCTTAAAATTATACATACATTCATTATATCCACATTATTGATTGGTAATTGTGATTCCATTCCACAAAATGATGTTTTTTACAGTACAAAATCAAACACTTAATTTATAGCCACCATTGGCTGTGCATTGATCATATATTGACTATATACCCTCTGGTAAACTAACATAGCTATCGAAAATGGCCATAGAAATAGTGGATTTTCCCATTAAAAATGGTGGATCTTTCCATAGCTATTTTGACATAACCAGAGGGTACCCATTACATGCCCATCATTTTCATGATGAAAAAACACCATGCTTAAATCCATGTTTCATGCTTAAATCCCAATGTAAACCATCATTTTTCAACCAGTTAAACCAGTTTTCCAACCAGTTTTTCAACCAGTTACACCTCCTAAAAAAACCCTGAAAATTTTCTCGATTAAACCACCAGATCCCCATGTTTTCCCATCCAAAATCTCCCATGTCACCATGGGATCTTCATCTCCCGCCCCGGCCGCCGCCTCAGCTCTTGGCCGGAGATGACCAGCGCAATGGGCGACAGGACGACTTGGCCCAAGGCTTGCGCTAGCAGTACGGAGGCCCAGTCCACCTCAGCGATTTCAGAAATATTGTACGAGTATCTATGTATAGTATATAAATATGTGTGTACTAAGATACTTGGATTATGTATATATACATATATATTATTATATTTATATATATAATTATTGTTATTATCATTGTTATTATTTATGTATATATATATATTATTGTATATATTATTGTATATATTATTACAATATATATATGAAAATTATAATATATATATATATTATTCATATTATTCTTATCATATATATATTCTTAAAATTATATATATATATATTACTAAAATTATATATATATAATTATTATTATATTATATGTATATATATTACTATATATATATTATATAATATTGTATCATATCGTATTATATTATATTATATTATATCATATTATATATATATCATATTATATTGTATTATATTATATTATATCATATTATATTACATTACATTACATTGTATTGTGTATATTATATTATATATATTATATTATACTATATTATATTATATTATATTATATTGCATTATATTGCATTATATTATTTTATATTATATTATTTTATATTATATTATTTTATATTATATTATTTTATATTATATTATTTTATATTATATTATTTTATATTATATTATTTTATATATATATATATGTTGATTATCTAATTATATACCATATATAGTTACAAACCCTTTTACTTACAATCTTCACTTTGTTCATATGAAAAATGTGGATATGGTAGAATTAGTATTGGAAGATCTACTTCACCAGTTGTATCCTTCAAATTGGTAAGATATTATATATATACACACATTGATATGTATATATATATATTCACTATATAATGTTTCATATGATAACGTATGATACAATTATTATTATCATATGTATATATATACATCTATTCATGTGTGTATCTTGACTTTATACATATATATATATATACATGTACATTCTGAAGTACTGTATACAGGCACCAAGTTTGAGGTGGAATCAAGACTGTGCCATTTTCAAGTGCAGTCAACTTCCAAATCACATCAATTTCGGCTTCAATCTTAATTTGTGTGTGTGCGTCTATATCTATTCATACAATGTGAGGCCCCCAAGATCGCTAAGTTGGTTTATAACTCCAATAACTATGGTTTATGGTATTTATAACTATAGTTACTGGGGCTTATAAATCAACTTATAACTGGGGGGCCTCACATTGTATATATATATACATATATGTAGATGCAGAGGTGTCCTGTAATTACACATGGTCATGCACATCGATCCAGCTCATCAAGATCATCGAAATCCTCGTCACAGCCATAAATTTTCTGGGTCATACCCCCAATTCTCTCAGAAGTATATGTTTATACACCAATTTATCATATATCCATCAAGTCTCGTTTTTGTTGCTTACTGTAAGTCTCCATGTTTATTGCCTTCAAATTCCCCATGTCAATCAGTCATTATTTCCAGGTATAATCTAGTCTAATCCAATAATATGTCCCATGTCACAACTTCTTGGAAAATATCACTATATACAAGTCACTACTATTGGAAATATACAAGAGCTGTAGGTGTATACAAATATCAATAATAGGTATCACTACTTGATCAGTCAGTATACACCTACAACTCATCCCATTTCTCGCTGGGTCCTAAGTTCATGTGTAACTCATCCCATTGGTCGTCGTCCTGTGAACCATGGTTGACTGAACTTTCCAAACAAATACGACATCAGAATTCAACATCCAAATTAAGTACATATGTGGATAAATTAAGTACATCCAGATTTTTGATCCAAATATCATAGTAGTCATAGTAAGTACTTAGTACAACATGTCTGGATAAGAATTTTCAGATCATTTACTGACCTGATTGTATTGTCCGTTCAGCCATTTTGGGATCGTACCCCAGCCACCTTCAACATTTATCCGATTTTATCCGTACATATGATTATATCCCATTGTATCCCAATGATATCTCCAATGCTTCGTGAAAAAACACAATGATCATTTTGCTGCTGCTTTTTGTCCTTCAAAAATCCCCCAAATCATCCAACAATACCCACTGGGGCGCCTTGGCGGTGCCCAGGAAGCGAATGATGACGTAGGTGCCCCCCGCGAAGAAGGCCGACAGCAGACCGTAGAAGACGCCCAGGTGCGACACAGCGGAGGCGTCCAACCTAGGGTGATTTCACCGGCAGCATCCAAAACATGGGGATTTTGACGCCATCAAAAGGTGATCAAACCAGAAAAAATGGGTAGAAATCATGAGGCTTAGGATTGGCATGGATTCTGTATGCTAAACCGAGGTAGAAAAGTAAGATTAGGAAAGATGATGTACCGTATTCAACAAACTTGTTGAGAGCAGCGGATCAGGAGATGGTGCAGGCATCGAATGGTATAACAACACAAGTGCGACAAAAAAATAGTGAACCAAAAGAAATCGCGATTTAAACAACACAGTTATTTAACTGCGAAAAAGAAAAAAGTGGAGATGTCAGGAGGTATAAAATTAATATCTCGACATGATGGGTATAATGGGATAGAAGCAACAAAGATGGGCATGAATTTTATCCATGAACAGAGGCAGAATCCATGGCTGTAAATGGATAAAGCCCAGCGAAAAATAAATGCCTTCCAATGATAAGCAGCCCCAGGAAGAAACCATGCTTTTGTGTCTGCGATTTACACGAATCTTTGGGTTTTGTGGGTCTGTGAAATTTATATTTTTCGGTGGAGGGGATCACAAAAACATCGCCACCTACTTTGGTAGTAGGATCCTCATCCCATGAAGTTCTATCTGTTTCTCATCTGGTTAGGAGTCAAAACCCTGGTCCCCTAGGTACCCTAGAATAGCTACTTCGTGGATGGTTATTCCCCCCAAATATGGTAGTAATAGGTTTTGACGCATATCCATCTGAAATCCTTCCCCTTTTGGCACCGGAAATCCCAAGTTCGACGCTCCGCTTCTCCAAGGTCCAAGGTGCAGCGTCTCGGGTTTCGAGATGAAGCCGACGCCCAGAATGGCGGCGATGGCGCTGAAGAATTCGGACAGATGCCACTCCTCCTGGCCCGACGATGAGGACGTCAATCGACGTGACTTCATGAGGTCATTGAGAAAAAACGGATCTGAAGATAGGGATTTTTTGATGGGATTTGATGGGATTTTATGGGATTTTATGGGATTTTATGGGATCTTAATGGGATTCTACTGCGTTAGAATAGGATGTTCGAGGATGTTGGTGGTACAAAATTCGAATTTAATGTGATTTAGTTGTGCTTGTTTTTGATTCTCAATGGTGTCTAAGTTGGGATATGAGCAGCCAAAACGGCTATTGCAATTCGTCAATAGGGATATTGGCGATTAGAAATTGTCATATGATATTGATTGGAATACTACCAATCTTGGATACCCATGTTTGGAGTTGATTGTAAACAGGGATCTTGACCAAGAATCGTGATTTTAATGGAGATATTGGCACAAAAACCGCAAAAAAAGGCGGCTCTACTGAGATGTAACTGATGTAACCGATAATGCGGGAATACAATGAGTACTAAGTAAATTTCAAGAGACATACTAATGAATATGGATTGGTTGCTTCATTGGAGGTATTGCTCTACCCAAATTTGGGCAACCCCCTGCGGGTTTGTGTCAAAATTAAGGGAATTCTGAACAGGATATAGACAATAGTATGAGGGGTCAGTGACCAGAAATGGTATACAATATGAAAAAAGTTTGTCATATACATGGAAATAGTAGGATAATGATATGGAAAAGGTATATAATCAACAGAAATGACTTGTTCAAGGGAAACCATCTTGGAAACCACGTCTTGTTATCGAATATGGTGGGGGTCCTGCACATGTCTCAAAAGGGGGACTGGGCTCACTTTGATTGGCAACCGATGACCAACCGGGTTTTAAGGTACCCCATTTGCAGACAAACCCGGAGTGGAGATATAACCAGCAGAAGAGAACCACAGCAGTCGGACATTCAGAGATGGACCAGCATGGGAGATGACTCCTGGTGAAACACCGCAATGGAAGCAACGGAACAAGGGGATGTGTGATTTATGCTACTCCCAGTATGTGTTTGGACATTGTCTATCTCAGTCTGTCGGCCTGCCTGTCTGTCCCTCTGTCTATAAACTACATTAGATCTACGTTTATATTTACATTACCATTATAGTATATATATATTACATTACCATTATATTACATTTACTTGTTGCATATACTTTAAAATTACATTTATATACGTCTACACTTACATTCCATATGTATGGATATGGATATAAGGAGTCGGTAAATGGCATGTCAACATGCTGAAAGTGGTGGCCATGCTTATGTGCTCCAGATGTCTTAGGTGCTAGGAAGCACTGCTACCTCACGGAAGATGGGATCTTCGAACATCTTCAAACCACCCCAGGATGAAGAAGTGGGAAGTGGAAACAAACAAATAGATTGGATGCGGTCAAACAGAAATCATCCCCACTTTGAATCTTGGGATTCCATGTGATGACGAATCATAGCGAGACAAACCCCGCCGTGCTCCGCAGAAATTCTTGGTCTACTGGGTAGTTAGCACCTTAAGAGGATAGAGGCTGCGCAAAAAGAGGATCTGCCGATGGACCCTCATTTTGGCTCACGCCTTGAGGAAAATGCGCGCGAAGGCAGCAGAAAAAATGGGGGCCGTTTGCCCCAGAATCTGAGAGTCCTAGGCCACGATCGGTGACCACGGTAACCCCAAACTTTGGTTCATCCGACCCTCCCAGATCCCAGAAACTCCGATTGGAGAAGCTGGAACGATCCTAGGAACGTGTTCGGAATCATCACTGAAACAGATTCATGAACGGGATAACTGGGATAACACACTTCGGTTTGGGTCTGGCCCCTGTTTTGGGACTTATCCCAGCGGTAGTCATGACCATGAGTACCCTCTGGTAATCAAACATGGCAATTTCGAAAATTCCCCAATTATAGATATTTTCCCAGCTAGAAACCTCCATTTTGGGGGACTTCCTAGCTAGCCATGACAAGATACAGCCAGCGGCATGGCAGAGACGCACAGAAAGCCAAAGCCTACCAGGACAGAAGACCAGGGACCACCTGGGGATACGCGTTTATACTGGGAAATGGAAACCTGTCATATATATATATATATATCAAATATGGCAAGATGATGTAGTGATGTATATAGTTGATGTATTGATACTTGGTTGATTGTATAGATTATGGTAACTAATCATAATTATTCATAATTGATAGTTGTTTTTTTTCGATGCAATACATCAAACAAACTATGTGTTTTTCATGGATATAAATGGGCTATTCGGGGTATGGTCATGAATGCCACAAAACAATCCATGTGTTTTTTTTTCTATCCGACAATGGATCGGAAATGTCCATCGGCCAGCCATGGAGATGATTCCCCATCATTCCAGTGACGTCACGACGGTCACGACAAAAAAAAAGACCCACCTGGATTGGTTTGAGGTTGGTTTGAAAATCTACTGGAAACAGCGATGGTTTTTCCCCGTACAAAAAGAGGATGTTCCTGCGTTCCCATCATCTCTGGGAAATGCAGTTTGCAGGGGACAAACATGCCCAAATGGTTTTCTTAAAGTTGGAAAATGATGATATGCAAAAAAAGATACCAAAACAATAGAAATAACATGTTCTATCTCTTTCCGGCTTACTAAAAACCATGGGATGAAATCGGGTTGCCAATTTGGAGAACCCTTGCAAGTGGCCTCAAAACGTCGGCTTTCGCAGCCCAGAGAAATTGCCCCCAAAACCCATCGTTCTTCCAACTGTCAACTCCAAGCGACAAATTCCGCCATAGCCCACCACGGCTCGCACCAGCAGTGCAGTGTGTTCCAAACGTGTGCTGCCCAGCCAACTGGAAAGACCTATGCCCTTCGCAGAAAGGCACACGCAACAGCCAAGGGCCTTTCCGGGTGAAAGTTGGGAAAAATCGAACCAGGAAGCAGGCGTCTAAAGACCAATGGGACATGGAGGATCCTGTAAATTTTCCATTATATGGAGGTTTCCTACCCTCTGGTAATTTGTTACATAGCTATTGAAAATTGCCATTTATAGTGGATTTACCCATTGAAAATGGTGACTTTCCATAGCTATGTTAGTTTACCAGAGGGTAAGTCATGGGGGTACCCCCAGTCATCATCCATTTTTGTTTGGGATTTTCCACTATAAACCAACCAGCTATTGGTGATCCTCCAATTATGGAAACCCCATTTTTTACCCCATTGAACTTGAACTGCAACAGATCCGCCGGCTTCAACATTGACAAATCTCCGCGAGCACAAGTCCCACCGATTCAATGAATCAGAATTTGCTCCCAAGTATAGCTGGGCACTCAGGTTTATTTTCTTAGTTTCCAAGTTTTGCTGCTTCACCATATTGATTTTTTTCATGGAACTATGTATATAAATATCCATTACATAAATGATACCCATTATAGATTATGTATATATATACATAATGGAAGGTTGTACCATATATTATGTACATATGTTAACCATATATATATTATGTTATATTATACATGGTATATTGTATATTATATATTATATATTTCATATTTTATATAATATATTATATATTATTTTATATATGTCATATTTTAAATAATATATTATATATACATTATATTATATTATATATTATAAATTATAAATTATATATTATATATTATATATGATATATTATATATGATATATGATATGTGATATATGATATATTATATATTATATATTATATATTAAATATTATATATTATATATTATATATTACATATTATATTATATATTATATGTTATATATTATATATTGTATATGATATATTATATATTATATATTATATATTATATATCATATATTATATGTTATATATTATATATTGTATATGATATATTATATATTATATATTATATATTAAATATTAAATATTATATATTATATATTATATATTACATATTATATATATTATATATTATATGTTATATATTATATATTGTATATGATATATTATATATTATATATTATATATTATATATTACATATTATATATTATATATTACATATTATATATTATATATTATATATTATATATTATACATTATACATAGTGCAAATTACATATATATAATATATAACAATAATATATATATATATATATGTATATACATGTCAGCTAATTATACCCATTATAGATTGTAGATTGGCAATGGCCTGGCAGGTGCCGCGGAAGATCAGCAGCTGAAATGTTCCGATGCCCTGCACGGTGAGGGACCGGACCATCAGGGCCTGGCTTGGCCGCTTAGCACCCGCTTGGTTCAAGGGATTTCATAGGAATTTCATGTTTTTTTTTCGGATTTCATGGAGATGAATGGCAATCATCAATGGATTTTTCATGGGATTTTATTGGGATGACAAAAATGGGATGATTGTTATGGGATTTGAGGATTTTTCATGGGATTTTTCATGGGGATTCAATGGGATTCAAGATCTATCCATTGATCTGGGAAATTTACTGCTTAATAAAAGATTCCATTATGGGATGGGATGGTAT